>CM053328.1:15890481-16442981 GCA_028583605.1 Dastarcus helophoroides
ATAAAACATATCAAAGTTGTATCTTTTTTAAAAAAAATAGAACACCCTATATATTTTGCATTTTTGGATTTTAAGGTCAAAGTGCAAGTGAGTTTTATTAAAGTTTACCTTTGCTTACTTAAGTTGAGACTCGAAATTTTGAAAAAGAAAAAAAACAATTGAAATTTTGAAATCTTTAGATTAACTAACCCTTTAAGCGCTAGCGTTACCATATGGTTACGCAATTATAAGAGCTTTTTATTTTTTATTAAAAAAAAAGTACTTGGCATGTTTGCTTACTATAACAAACTAGCTATGTATTTAGCATTGTGCCTTGATAGAATACGTCACAGCTATTAGTTATGACCATTTGAAAAGTAATCTTAATTCAAAAATTCGGTTTTGAAGGGTTTAAAAGTAAACGTTTCAAAATAAAACTAATAAATTTCAAAATTTCGAGGATATTTATTGATATTTTAAGTTACAGTTAGAATTTTAAAAATAAGTTAAAATAAAATATCTATAAAAAGTCATAATCTGAAGTTTAAGGTTAAAGTTTGCAATAATTTAAAAATTTATTAAAAATTCAAATTTAAACTTGAAAATTTGAAAAAAAGATCTAAGTGAATAATCGAAATCACTATAGAAGTTTTAGGAAGAATAATACAAATGGATGGTGTAAATTTAAGAACAAAAGTTGAAATTTTGAAGTATCTTTCGAGTTAAAACTGAAAATTTTGATTTTACATAGGTTAAAATTTTGAGAACAACTTTTAGGAAAAAATGGTGTTTGAAACGAAATATTGATATGAAAGTTGCATGGATTTGTGTAAAACTGCGAAAAAAAAAAACGTGTATAACATTGTGAGAAAGACTAAATAAATTCAGAACAATGAGAAACTGTATGTTTAAAGAAATTTCGAATTTAGATGACTTTTTGCAGAATGGAACCAATCCCAAAAAATAGTTATTGAGAAATGAAAAGTTAAAGTTTGCCACTAATTTAAAAATTATCAATACAAATAAATACTTACTTATATATGCTTTATCAAAAATAACATATCTTCTAAATAAAACTTTAAGTTTCTGTGGGTTGGTTTCTTCTTGCAAAATAAAACTTTGTACATTATTGCATAAAAAGAAAACCAATCTCGAAAAGAAAAGTCGACTTTTTCACATAAAAAATAGCACATTCTGAGATAAAAAGTCTAAATTTCGAAGATAAGGCAAATTTTGAGACACAGTTGAAATTACGGGAAAGTCAAATTCGAAGATAAAACTTTAAAACAAGAAGAATTTTAATGAAAATCGCAGAATTTCGAAAAAGAGATAATTTTTGAAAGAAAAATCCAGAAAGTAGAATGTTTAGAATTAAGTTGCGATAAAAATCAAAATTTTAAGAAAACTCAAATCTTAATAAATCTTTGGAAATACAGATTCTAAAAAAATTAAATTTTCAGACAAAAGTCTTATTCTTAAGAAAAACGGTAAAATTTCCAGAAAAATGCCTGAAATTTTGAGAATAACTTCGAAATTGAGAAAAAATTTAAAATTGCAAGCAAAAAGGTAAAATTTTAGCGAATAAAGTGGGAATTAAAAAAAAACGAAAACGAGAAAATTAATCGAAATTCCAAGGAAAAGACGAATTTTCTGAAAAGCTTTGAGAATAGTTGATTATGAGCAAATGAGATTTTAAACAAAAAGTCAAAATTTTAAGAAAAAGGCGGATTTCGATAAAAAAGCTGATTTTTCCAGGAAATCACAATTTCGAAAAAAAGACGAATTTTAACAAAAATTGAAATAGAGAACTTGTCCCCTGAAACCAAAAAGATTAAAAAACACAACAAACGTTGCTCTAACGCGTTTCGACAGCCAAGCTGTCATCTTCAGAGAGATACTGAGATACTGAGAGTATCTCTCTGAAGATGACAGAGATACTGAGATACTGAGAGTATCTCTCTGAAGATGACAGCTTGGCTGTCGAAACGCGTTAGAGCAACGTTTGTTGTGTTTTTTAATCTTTCTTGGTTTCAGGGGACAATATTTGTATTTCAATTTTTGAAGATAACCAAGGACCAGTCTGTTCCACCAAAAAAAATTAAATTTTAACAAAAATGTGGAAATTTTCAGAAAAAGACAAATTTCCATTTTTAGAAATATTAAATATCGGAGTTTGAGGTAAACATAATATTTCGAGAAAAAGGCAAACTTTAGGAAAACATTCAAAATTTTTAAGTCAGATTCTAGAAGATAAACATTTGTATAAAAAGACCAATGTTCAGAAAAATAAAATAATTTTCAAAAAAAGAGTCGAAAATTTTAGAAAACAGTAGTTTGAAGAAAAACTTTGAAATTGAGAGCAAAATCGAAACTTTCCAGAGAAAGTCACATTGTAAGAAAAAAAGTCAAATTTGCGAGTAAAGTAGAAATTAAAAAAATGTTGGATAATTAGTCAACTTTCCGAGAAAATAAATTATGGCGAGGAAAAAGACAAACTTTCGAAAATAATGGGGATTACTAAAAAAAAAATCTAAATTTTGAGATAAAGACAAATTTCGAAGGAAAAGTTGAGATTTCCAGTAATATAAAAAATCTGATTTTAAGATAAAGATAAAATTTCGAAAATAGATTGATTTTGAGAAAAATATTCGAGAAAAAGAAAATCCAAATTTTCAAAAAGCAAAACGAATTATGAAAGAAAACAGAAAAACGAAATTTTGAGTGAAAGATCGAAACTTGAAGGATACGATTCAAAGTTTAATATTTCCAGGAAAAATTGAAAATTGAGTAAAAATGCTGAGTCAAATTTTGTTGAAGTTTCTAAAAATGGGTGAATTTTAAGAAAAAGTCGAACCCTCCCAGTTGAATATTCATTTTCTCTTGACTGTTCAAGTCAGAGAGGGACGAGCGCAGCACCCTGTCAAAATTTGGAAAGTAGTGGCAAATTCCAGAAAGTTAGATATAAAAAAAAAACAGATTCATTTTCAAAGTAAATGTTCTAAAAATTTTTGCCTTTTTATAAAAATTCACAATTTTTAAAATCTCTTTTTGAAAAATTTTTTTAATTAAAATTCGGCCAAATTTTAGGGAAAAGGCAAATTTTGATAAACAAATAGAAATTTGCAGATAGAATTTTAAAAGTCGATAAATGAGGAAGTTGCGGAAAAAAAAGATTTAGAGATAAAAATTTAAAACTTTAATGGAAGCGGATTTTCATAAAAAAAGTCGAATTTTAAGAATAAACTAGTAATTTCAAAAGAAACAGAAGAATTTTGTAAAAAAAGACGAATTTTTGAGAAAAAAGTCGATATTTTGAGAAAAAGTTGAAGTGTCAAGAAAAACACAAGTTTTAAAAAAAAGAAATTTTTAAAAAAGGGACCTTAGTTGAATATAAGTTTTTCTGATTGATTAAGCCAGAAGGTCAAGCGCCCTATCATAGCGCGCCCTATTTTAGCTACGACTTTTTGTTTTGCAAAAAAAAATCCAAGCACTTGGGCTCCTGCAAGTTACATACCCAACTCATTCATGTTCTTCGGTTAATATATGGTACTAGGTTCGCAAATGATATTAAGTTCCTTTTTGCAGCAAAGATTGTGACTTCTACTAAACTATGTGTTACAAATTTAATATTTAAAAATTTGGGGCTTGGTTCCTATCTACAAAAAGCGTCCCATTTATCAAAAGTAAAGCTCAAAAAAATAGTACCTAAACATGAAAAGCGATAACTTGAAGTTTTAAGAAAAATATTTGAAAAATAACCCATAATTATTTATATTAAATTTATTTTTCCACATTTTGACAAAAAAGACGGAATTTTAAAATTAAAGAAGAAATTAGGGAAAATAAAATATTTAACATTAATAGCAAGAATCGCAATTTTGGTCTTGAAGAAGAAATTAGAAATTTTATATTTACAATTAAAATATAGATAATAGGAAAAATGCCAAACTTTGAGAAAAATGCATCATTTTGAGAAAAAGTTGGATTTTTTCAATAGAAAGTAAAATTTTGTAAAAAAAAACCAAATTTGGAAATAAAGTTAAAATTTTTCAAAAAGAATCAAAATAGAAGCAACATTTTTTAGAGAAATTAAACAATTGAGGAAAAATTTCTAAAGCGTTAAATTTTATGGTTTATTCTCGAAGTTTGAGATTAAAGAAAGAAAGAGAGAAATAAAAGGAAAAAAAATGATTAAACAGTTGTTTCAAACGTGACATTTTGTAAACCATTTTTCTTTAATAAATCAACCTTTTCTTGAAGTCTCTAATTTTTGTTGTTGAAATTTTCATTTAAAATTTTAAGCTTAAATAGCGAATTTTTAGAAAAAAGTTTAAATGGCCTGAGAAGCCCAAAATTGATAAGAATGAATTTCAAATTAACGAAAAATTTAAACTGAAACCCAATATTTCGTAAATAGTCTTAGGTCGAAATTTTAATTTTTTTAAACAAGATTCTCACTTTGGTAGAAATTTTCTAAAAATTTTGAATTTAAACTTTAAACTTTTGAAAAATGAAATTCAAACAATTTAAAACTAAAAAAAATATATAAAAATATAAATTTTTGGATTTAAAACTTTTAAGATTATCTCGAAAATTTTTATTTGCCTTTTTATTAATTCAACACATCTATAACAACTGGAATTTCAAAATTAAATTTGAAATTTAAAAAAAAATAATTTTTTTCTCGAACATATTTATCCCATTTTCGTCTCCAAATTAAATTCTAAATTTATCGAGAAAAATCGAAATTTTTATTTTTAAAGTCAAATGTTCTGAGTTCGAAAGTCAAAATTTAGAAATAAAGAAAAAGAAAATTTTCACCTTAATCGGAAATTTTAAAATTTAATTTGGAAATGTCGATCCTTATTATTCACGAAATTTTGACTTTTAATTACTTTAGAATTAAAAGTAATTAGACAGAGTGTCAAAAGTTAAACTCTTTAATATCAAATTTTTGACTTTGAGACATTTCGAGAAACAAGTCGAATTTTTGTAAAAGAAACTTGAAATTAATCAAAAATTTTTGAGTTTAAAAATGTTAATTATAAATTTTAATCAAATTTAGAATTTTCAACTTTTACTTTGAAATTCAAAGCTTCTAAAAAAGTGGAAATTGCATTATAAACTTTGAGAACCATTCTTTTATTAAACTTAATTTTTTTTGATATAGTTCTTACCAATAATTAAAATTTGGCTTTCTTCTCTTCCTAATATTTACATTTTTTTCTCCTAAATAAGAAAAATTTTAAATTTGAACTTGGGAGTTTAAGAATGTAATAAATTTTCGAATAAACTTCAAAATTTCTCGAAAATAACCTTGAAATTTCTTGAAAATTGTAGGATTTTTTTTTCTCTTTTTAAAGTTCAATCCACTCGCAAAGGACAACTCCATTATGCCTTCAAAACATCGCGAGTAGAATGCGTAAACAAGGATAGATGGCAAAAGTTTAAACAAGGATAGGTTATAATTTTGAAGAATTTTATTAAAAAAAGTTGAAAAATTTGATAAAGGTTTGATAATAGATTTGACCTTAGACATTTGAAGTTTAAAGTAACTTAAAAAGCTTAAAAATTCCTGGTTCAAACTCGAAATTTCTGGTCATAGATATCATGTTAAAAAAAAGGTTTTTTTTTTAAATATTAATATGTTTAACTCGGAATCTGTGCTTTCTTAACTTCAAGGAAAAACACATCACTAGTTTTATATTAAAAGATGTTTGAGGTGGTTTACCTTTTTTTTTTCTAAATCACTTCAACCGTGATAGTGTTTTTTATTTTGTTTATTCATTTTTCTATTTTTATTTTTACCCCGCAATTATGCTGAAGCTGACCACAAATATTTCTAATGATTTTGAAGAAGCAGAAATAATCAGTAATCAAACAAAATTTTGACACACTTTTTCATGAAGGGA
Source organism: Dastarcus helophoroides (assembly GCA_028583605.1). Lineage (NCBI taxonomy): Eukaryota > Metazoa > Arthropoda > Insecta > Coleoptera > Bothrideridae > Dastarcus > Dastarcus helophoroides. Next base: position 15,896,373 of record CM053328.1, read on the forward strand.
CATGACAAACGACCAATTAAATGTTCTGTAATTAAACAGTTAAACGTGCTTAAAATTGAAAATATGTACAACCGTAACCATAGACTAGTTTCGGCCTTCCTTGGCCTCATCAGCATGGTACGGTGGTTGTATACACTTCCAACTTAAAGCCGTTAGTCAGTGGTATAAGTATCGAAGAGAGTAAACCTCCGTTGGGTGACTTGTAACTGACTTTTAACTGTTTATTACGCAAACATTTTCGCCACATGTTAATTGAAGCATTCTTCTCTGCTGAGATAATAAGACTTGTATATACGAATATATACAAGTTTATTACGATGCAATTGAAATCTAATTTCATTAGAATCTAATGTGCTTAAAGCACGTTTAACTGTTTAATTACAGAACATTTAATTGGTCGTTTGTCAAAACTAGATGAAAGTAAAGTCACGCCGAGGATGTTTGTATCTATGGATGTTGCGATGCAACCCGTGATACAAGCTTTGCCTTATCTACGTGAACTTTGCAATTGCAGTCTAGTTTTCATTAGATTCTAATTAAATTAGATTTCAATTGCATCGTAATAAACTTGTATATATTCGTATATACAAGGCTTATTATTTCAGAAGGGTCATCTCCATTAAGCGGACATATTTTGCCAATCCCGAAGGTGTCCGCTAAAGAGAGATTTCACTGTAATTGGTAAATGGTTGGAGCAATCTTAAAGAATTTTGCAGGAAGCAACTGTCGAAAAAAAGCTAATTGAACAACTTCCCAAAGAAGATACAGAGAATAGAGGTTACCCCTAAATAGAATAAAAAATGTGTCATGATTCCTCCAGGGCCTCTAGGTGCCCGGGCTCGGTGGCCACAGCCCCCTTCATCCTGGAATAGCTAAAACGGCCTCTGCTACGATAGGCAATATACTTAAGTTCCAGAATTTCAAAAATCCGACATCTAACTATTAAAGAATAAACAAAAAGGAATTAAGCAAAAGGCAAAAAAGAAAAGAGGAAAAACTTTGTTAGTACTAGAGAAATGACGGTAGATTCATCTTAAGGATGTTTTACTATCAGAATAAAAGGGTAAAAATTTCGTCGTTTATCGGCAGATAAGAATAGCAACTAGAGTGAAAGTTTCAGGATAGAAGTTTTAAATGTGTGAAATGAATTTTTCATCATAAATTTTCGTATTGGATTTTCCATCAACCCTTGGTGAAACTTCGTCGTAATTTTAAGCAGAATTCTAAATTTAAATTCAAGCGTTGGTTTTTTGTACGCATTTTATGTTAAATTTACTTTCAAGTAGTCTGCTAGTTCACGCCGCCTTATCAATTTAAGGATGCTTTGTCTATTGAATACTTCTCTGGAAGATAAAACGAAATGCGCGCAATAATACTCTAACAATGGTGCCAGTTTGTGATACCGATTGGAAAATCAGCGCACGTGTCGACTTGTGTACTTTGCAAATAGGTTACATTCCCAGAAATTATATAATAACTGGTACGAGGAATTGAAAAATCCGAAACAAACGAAAACGTTCCACTTTAGTCGAAGTTTCAACAAAAGTTAAATGTGTCTAAGATCAAGCACGATCTGGTCAAAAATATAGGCAGTTGCACTATTTCTACTTTTGCAGAAACTTTATTTTGCCCATATGCCCCCAGTTTGGTATTGGTATTGCTGCCTTCGTAGTTTTATCTATAATGAGATATTATGATTGCCCCCATTTTGTTCTTCTATTAGTTCTTCCACAAATCTAGATCGTCATTAATAATTATAAATACCTTAGTCTCGTTTTACGCTTCATCGTTATCACTCAACGGTTTCATTAAGAAATGCCAATCTAAACGCAGAAATCTATTTCTAATTTTAGTCTACACCAAAAGTCGACAATATAAAAATCTGTGAAACCAAAAATTATGCGAAGCGCGATATTCACACATGGTGCAGTATGCTACATTGTACAGGGTGAGCGAAACTCGATATTTCGGCGCTATTACCGGAAAAGGAAAAACGATATAAAAAATCTGAAAAAAGTTTTTTACTTTGGATTGAATAAGGTTCATTTTAGGCTAAATTTGCATATTTTTCCAGATTTTGAAACCAAAGTAATGACGTCATTGTATTTTGTTTTTCCAGAAATATACCTCTATTTTTCCACATTTAAAAAGAGATAATTTTTCTAAATAAATTTTGTAAACAAAAAAATTTGGTATCTTTTTCCATTAAAAAGTTATAAGCAAAATTATTGTAAAAAATTTATTATTAAAGATTCGCCTTTGGAAACAAATCTATTAAATATTTTTGGGTTTGGAATAAGATGTTCGGAGTATCTCAGAGAGTATTCATCTGCTGTTCTAGGTTTTTTTTTGAAATTCCTTATAAACATAAAATAATGTATTAAATTCCTCCGACAGGCTATTGGACTTAGTATTATCAAGTTTTAATTGTCGTGTTCTGAAATCTACATTTCCTTTAGTTCCTGAAGATGCATATCATCCTGCGCTTGACATTAATGTTACTCTATCTCAACGGTTTATTAATTTTGATGTCAATCATCAAGGCTATCAAGCCCAATCATTTAATTTTAAAAAAGCGAACTACCTACTGCTACATGATTTATTATCTAATATTGACTGGAGTATACTGGAAACATTTAATGATGTGAACATTGCTTGCTCTACCTTCTACGAAATCTTGACGAATACATTCGCATCTGCTATTCCGAGATATACACAGAAATCAAATTGTCGTACATGCTATCCACCATGGTTCGATTCCCATTTAATAAAGTTGATAAAATTTAAAGGCAGTTTACACAAAAATTATAAGCGTACTCGCAATTCCAATGTATATGAGAACTTTAAATATTATAGAGCATTATGCAAAAAAATAGCTGACCAATCTTACATAGAATATCTTTTGAACGTCCATAATAGCATTTCCAATGATCCTAAAAAGTGTTGGTCTTTTATTCAAATAAAGAAAAGGAGAACAAGAATTCCTGGTGTTATGTCTTATGGTATTGCACAATTGTCCACTCCTCAAGAGATTGTGAATGGGTTTGCAACTTTTTTTAAAAGTGTATACATAACACCCATTAACACTCATAATTCAGATAATACGGCTACCAAATATTTCTCTCATTTTCCTGATACAGTCTCTATTTTGAATATAACTGAAGCTGAAATATTAGAGGCACTAAAACGGTCAAAGGATAAGTTTCCCAGCTTTATGCTGAAAGATTGTGCTAACGTATTTTCTAAACCGCTCACTATTCTATTTAATTTGTCTCTAAAAACATCTGAATTTCCGTCGCTGTGGAAACAGGCATGTATTACTCCAGTGTTTAAAAAGGGTACTACAACGCAAATAAGCAACTACAGACCAATTTCGCTACTTTGTAACTTTGCAAAGATATTTGAGTCGATTTTATACAAGCGCATACATGCATCAATAAAAATTTTTATATCTGAGAATCAGCATGGTTTCGTCGAGAAACGATCTACTGTAACAAATTTAGCTTTTTTCTCTTAGTACGTGGCTGAAATCATCGACCATCATGGACAAGTTGATTGTGTATACACAGACTTTCAAAAAGCCTTTGATCAAATTGATCATTTTATTCTCTTGAAAAAATTGCAACTTTATGGATTTTCAGACCGGCTGATACACTTTTTTATGTCATACCTAACAAATAGGGAGCAATTTGTCAAATATCGAAATTTTAAATCTAACACGTTCAGCCCAACATCGGGAGTTCCACAAGGCTCAAATCTCGGTCCTTTGATCTTTGTCTTATTCATCAATGATATTGTTTCTGTTATAAAATCATCCAAACTACTTTTTGCAGATGACTTAAAATTCTTTAGTACCGGATCTTCTAATGAGGACTGCGTATTAATTCAAAAAGGCATTGATGCTGTTGTTAAGTGGTGCAATGATAATCGGCTTTCTTTAAATACATCTAAATGTAATGTTGTTTCCTACTCAAGAAAAATCAATATAATCAAGCATGACTATGAAATTAATAGTGTGATTTTAAGCAGATGTGAATCCATAAGGAATCTAGGAGTTATTATGGATAGTAGTTTTAACTTTGCTTTGCACATTACTGAGGCACTTTCATCAGCATATAAAACATATGGCTTTCTGTGTAGAAATTGTAAGGATTTTAAAAACAAGAAATCTTCAGCATTATTATTTCAGTCGCTAGTACTAACACGTCTTGAATATGGCTCCCTTATCTGGTTTCCAATATTACACTAAATATCTTAGATAACTAACAAGACGTTTAGCCACATTTCATTATAATTAATTTACTTTATTTATCTGATAATAAGTGTTTTCTTCAGGTAACTATTTTGTATAATTGATAATTATTTATTTTTTCCTATGATCAAGTGCATCTACACCCATCAATTTTTATTTTTTATTTTGTTTCTGTAATTGGGGCCTAAACCCTGTTGAAATATAATAAACTATTATTATTATTATTATTATAAACTAATAAATAATACAGGGTGAATCAGAAAGAATGGGCTAACGCAAAACTGGAGATACTAGAGAACAAAATATTACGATTAAGCTCAACATGCCTTATACTAATGTGACTGATTCAAGCAAGAGATACAGGGCGTTCAAGATATAAATTTTATTCTGAAATTTCTCAATAATTAAGAAAGTGTTGGTAATATGAATTTAATAATTTAGTATAGTAATATCTAGGCCCTAAAAAAATCATATAAAAATACATTGAAACTTTTAAATGCAAATATCTTAAAAACCGTTAGTTTTAGACGACTTAAACAAGAGCATCTTTTCATTGTACAATTAATCGTTCTTTTACATTGTCTACTTGTTTTAAGTATAACTTAACAGATAAAAAAATATGTTTTAATTTACGTACATGATTATGTGAAAATGTGAAACTAGCGCCCTCTAGTGGCAATGTCAATATAAATTTTAAACTCGTAATTCTCACATCGAAAAACATGAAATTCCAAAATATTAAATTTATAGCATCAAAACTTGCTTAATTATAAAAAAAATTCAGAATAAAATTTAAACTTTGAACGCCCTGTATCTCTTAAATCAGCCACATTGGTACGAGGTGTTGAGCTCGACCGTAATATTTCGGTGTTTAGTATCTCCACTTTAGCGTTGGCCCATTCTTTCTGACTCACCCTGTATATTATTTACGTGTATATATTTCAGTCAAACAGCAACAAAAATGTTTGTCAACCATTAGTTCAATTATTGACAGATGCCATTATATTTTGATTTATTGTTGTATTTCCAAAGGGTATTTGTTAAGATCGCAGTAATTACGAATTTTTGATAATATTTTTATTTTACAATAAAATTGCTTGTAACTTTTTAGCCAAAAAAGATACCAAATTTTTTTTACAAAATTTGTTAATAAAAAGTAGCTCTTTTCAAATATGCAGAAATACAGGTATGTTTCGGGAAAAAAGTTCAATGACGTCATTATTTTGGTTTCCATATCTGGAACAATATGCAAATTTGACTTAAAATGGACCTTATTCAATCCAATTTAAGAAACTATTTTCAGATTTCTTATATTGCTTTTCCTTTTCTTATAATAGAGCTGGAACATCGAGTTTCGCTCACCCTGTACATTCCATAATTCAATTTCGACTGGGCATTCAGAACTGGGGACAACTTAGTTCACTCTATAATTTAGTTCAAACTCCCCCAGTTCAAGGCTGCACTGGGCCAACTGAGAGATGCCAACCAAAATCGAAGATGTTCAAAAACTTCGCTTTCAGCTCTGACACGAATAGAATTGACAATCTAAACGCAGAAATCCGTTTCTTATTTTACTCTACATCAGAAGTCGACAATATAAAAAACTCTAAAACCAAAAATTCTGCGAAACGCGAGATCCACACGTGGTGCAGTATGTTACATTTCATAGTTCAACCTCGACTGGCAACTCAGGACTGGGGTCAACTTAGTTCACTTTATAAGTAAGTTCAAACTCCCCCAGTTCAAGGCTCCATTGGGTCAACTGAGAGATGCCAACCAAAATCGAAGATGTTCGAAAATTTCGCTTTCAGCTCTGACACGAATAGAAGCAGATTTACTCGTCCATTAGCATTGGTTAAGGTGATTAACACATCGTCTAGAAAATCACTATTTCTAATTTCTAAACACAATATGTAAGATAAACACTTCGATTTCACGCTGGCCTCATTTTTTTAACCCTTGAAATCATGATCGATTTCGGATTTCAATATCGTGAATAATGTGCCAGCTGACAACAGATTACATAACTGTCGCTTTGCGCTAAATCGTCGAGTGCTTTTTTGTTGTTTTTGAAACGGAATACCTACTTTAAGATGGATGTTGGTGCTATTGTTTCAAGTTTTCTTAAAAATATAATTCTCAAGTTGATCATAGTTAATTTAATTACGGTTGGATGTTGTATGTATCTAGGAGACTTCATTATGTAAAGTTTTATTATTCTGCAAATTTGTTCCATTCCCATCATTTTTCTTTGATATGCCCTAATTACGGTCGCTAATTAATAAGCAATAAAACAAAGTTTAGCGAACTATAAAAAATAACCTTACCGATTCATGGTCACTTATTAAGGTTAAACGTTCTTTCTAATTGCACACATATCGAAATATGACACTAATACAGAATACATCACCTTTCATTATAAGGCATTCTATCTGTTAAATTAATTTCGAAATTTTTCTCAAACTTTCTACTGTTTTCCTAAAATTTTAATTCTCAATTGGAAATTTTAACCTTTTTCTTTAAACTTCAATTTTCAACTTGAAAATGCTAACTTTATTTAAAACCTCGACTTTCATCCCGAAACATTTTTTCTAAATTTCGAATTTAATAATCAAATACAGTGATGTCCACATAAAAACTTTGCTTTAAGAAAAATCAAAATTTTTAAAACAATACATTTTAAAAAAGTCCAAATGTTTAAGAAAGTCTTAATTTATAAAAAAGTTGATTTTTTGCAAAAAAAAAAACAGAATTTGCAAAACGACGGAACTTGGAGAAAAAATCGAGGATTTGAAAATAACTTTTCCGAAATTTTTTCTCGTGGTTTGTCTTTTTTCGAAACTACTATTTTATTTTTAAAAATCTAATTTTACTCTTCAAAATTGTAATTTCTCTTGAAAATTTTTAATATTTTTTAGAAAGTTCGATCTTTTTCATAAAATATCAACAATATTTTTCAAAAATCCTTATTTCTTTCGAAATTCTCCGGTAATACTCGGTTTTTCTGAATTCTTTTAAAAATTTGATTTTCTGGCAATTTCAACTTGTTTCTAGAAATTCATCTTATTGACCCAATTTTGACTTTTCCTCAAAATTCGATATTTTCCGTTTCTGGATATTTCCATTTAAAATTAGACTTTTTCCTAAGATTTCGATTTTTCACAAAATTCATTTTTGTTGATTGGATCGAAATTTTAATAAAAATCTAAAAATGTTTAGGGAGACTTTTGTAGAAAATTTTGAGAAAACTATTTTTTGTAAATTTTAAGAGCATGACAAAACATAAATAAAATAGAAATGCTGAGCGAAATATTTATGAAAATTACAATTTTTTTCTAGTTTCAAATTGTTTTGGAAATTGGCACTTTTTTTACAAAAACTGAATTCTGGAAAGTTCGAGTCTTTGAAATTTTGTGTTCTTCTTCTTTTTCGTCTAGGAGATCTTGCTGATCTGTTCTTTAACCGTATTCTATGGTTGTCTTCCAGGGGGGCGCTGTCCTTCCGGTTTTTCTTCCAGTGCAATGCGGTCTATTCTGTTTGGGTTCATTCTTTTTACGTGTTCCAGAGCCTTCTTCTCTGTCTTTCCCATCTTACTATGTCTTGGAATGCACATGTTCTTCGAATGTCATCGTTTCTTATGTACTATTTACACGAGCAAGTAAAACTATCGCAAGTCGATGTCTGTTCCAGCGAACTTGCGTAGTGTAAACAGTTTCTGAGAGTGCCCTCAGAGCAAGTCGTAGAACTTTCGTAAGTGCTTGCCGCAATAATTACTTGCACGTGTAAACAACCGTGGAGAGCGCTCTAGGCAAGTTCAGATTTATTTCCAATTTGCTGGAAGTTGTCTGCAAGTTGGTTTGTGCAAGTCGTACATTTCGAGATAGAAAGAGTCGTGTATGGTCAATATGGTCAATGGCTTATTGAAGAGCTGCGATGTTTAAAATTAAGTCAAGATTGTTTTTATTACTGCACAATTATATGAAAAACAAATCTGAAGAAAAGCTAATAATTTTTAATTTATTTGAAAAAACTAGAAAAAAATTGATTTTTATCCACAATTATGCAAGGATTTTCAAAAAAAATATATGTTATTGAAGCACTTTTTCAAGTAAGATTTGGAAATACTACAACTAATTTATTCTTTGTATTAAACATCCCCACTACAACAAGCTGAATTTAAGATTCTTTTTTCGGATTTTTACAAATTTAGAAATAGCTTTTTTTCTAATTACTTAAGTATAGTCAGATATTTATAGGTTTATATGTAAAAGGGTTTATTTTATTAATTTTGCTAAAATTATTTACTGAAAATGCAAATAAAAAATAGTTTCTTTTTCGCAAAGTATCGTGCGTGGTTTTTATTTTTAAGATGCTCAAAGAACATAATCCTTGGGTAATTTTAAGCAAAAAAGTTTATATCAACATAGGGTCGGAACCGCTTTGTTTTTAAAATGCAGTGTGTTGAGAATTAAGAAAAAAATTTGATTTTTTTTAAATACTTTGACATCTCTTGAAATATTTTTTTTTAATTTTGGTAGATACTCACTAGGTATAAAATTAGAATAGCGGCTGCTGAAACCCTCTTTTTACGACGGGACATAGTTTTGCGCTATGTAGATATCATCAAAAACAATCTTTTAATTGGGGCAATAACGGGCCACACACTTTAAACTTATATTTACGGGAGTACAAACTCAATTAATCATCACTCAGCGGGGGTTTAAATTGGGATGTCGCCTAGAAATAAAATTATACTTGCCCCACTCTAGCTTACACGATCCACTCTACCGTGTAAACGGCCTACAAGCAACTTGCAGATAGTAGTGTCTGTCTGGATAGTGCAGGTAGGACTTGCTGAGAGCACTTGCTCTCAAAAACTTGCTTAAGTGTAAACGCTCTCACAAGTCGCTCTCGCAAGTGCTATCGCAAGTTACTATCCCGTGTAAACGGCACATTACTCGATCCCAGACAGTGTTGCCTGCTATTATTCTCAAGGTCTTCATTTCGGATGATCGCATCATATTCTTGGTCTTCCACATGTTTTGTAAATGCGGGTTTTGCTTTCCATTCGCATATGTTTGTTTTTCCATATAACGTCATGGAGACATCCAGAAATTGTGGCCGCTTTATTGATTTGAATTGTTAGGTCCTGTCCTAGGTTCTGCTGGTTGTATATGTTTACTCCTAGGTATTTGAGTTGCATTACCTGTTCTATAGGTTTGTTAGTTTACATCTGATTGGTTCCTTAGCGAAGGTTATGCATTTTGTTTTGTCGACGGATATTAACGTGTTAAATCTTTTTGCTATAGCAAATAGTTTTCTTTGTAAGTCATTTTCTGTCTCAGCTACAATAGTAGCGTCGTGCGATAACCAGATCATGCTTATAGTTCTGTTACTCAGTTTATATCTTATTTTTAAATCTGCTACTTCTTTCATTATCGTATCCATCATTAAGTTGAAGAGGAAATGACTTAAACTGTCACCTTGTGTAATGCCTCCAAGCGTTGGTATTTTTGAAGATGTTTCGTTACCTATTCGTATCTTTGTTGTGTTGTTCTTGTTTAGCTGCTGTATTACCCTCATGATTTCTGGTGGTGTCTCGTGCTTCTTTAATATATTAATACGTCATATAATTGAACTTTATCAAATGCTTTTGTTAAGTCGAAAAAGTTGAAATTCCAATTTTTTCAAAATTTCGGACATTTCTGGAAGTTCCCCGAAAGGTTTATTTTCTGAAAGTTTCGCTTTTTTTCTAAATTTCGACTTTAATTTTAGTGGAGTGTCTAGGGGTTTTGACCTAGGATTACAGGTACAGTGAATGAAATTAAATAAAAATATATGAAATGTTTAGATAATAATATATGTGAAAAAGTTTACCAATTAAAAAAATTGTGATCTTCATTAAAATTAATAGTAATAATAATAAATTGGGTGTTTTAAAATAAGGTGCTCATACCTAAAGAGCATAATCCTCGAGCGATTTTAAGAAAAAAAGTTTATATCAACATAAGTCCGGAACCGCTTTATTTTTAAGTTGGAGGGTCTTGAAAATTAGAAAAAATTTAGTTATTTCTTAAATACTACGAAACCACTTGAAATATTTTTTTCAATTTTGGTAGATACTAACTAGACATAAACATAATTTTTTTGAAGGAAAAATATTTGACTTTCTTCCATCAGTGGTGTCCATGCTAATATGTCTTTTAGTATTCTTAACGAAAAAATGCTTTTTTACAAATTAAGTACTAATTTCATAAATCAGCTTCATTTCTGGGTAAAAATGCTCCAATAATTTTTTTGACTGATGGTCGATTTTCGGTTCAAACAATTATTTAGCTTTAAAAACTATGTTTACTTATTTTGTATTATGGGTTTATTAATTATTAAAAATAGTTATAAAATCACGCCACTGTTTTTTTTAAATTTAAAATAAATGTGGCTTTCAGTACGACTGTTTATCCTTACTTACAATTCTTTCTTTTTTCACCCGACGAACGGTTTTAACTAAAAAAATAAAATGCATTTCTTTGCATTTCAATGGGCATTTTATGTTCTTTTCTGCAAAATTAATGTCTTATTTTAAGGCAACTTTGTTGTTTCTGTATGAAAATTTATGTTATGTAAGTTAGATTTATATGTTTTTGGAAAATATTTATTTTTAATAATTAATAAACCCTTAACATAAAGTAAGTAAACATAGTTTTTAAAGCTAAATATTTGTTTTACCCGAAAACAGTCCATCAGAGGAAAAAAATTCAAGGGAGCATTTTTACCAAGAAATGAAGATCGTTTATGAAATTGGTACTTAATTTGTAAAAAAGCAGTGACGTACCATTTTTTTCGTTAAGAATACTCATACACATATTAGCATGGATGCAACTGATGAAAGAAAAGCAAATATTTTTCCCGCAAAAAAATCGTGTTTATGCCTAGTTAGTATCTACCAAAATTGAAAAAAATATTTTAAGTAGTTTTATAGTATTTAGGGAAAAACTAATTTTTTTCTAATTTTTAAGACCCTGTAACTTAAAAATAAAGCAGTTCTAGACCTATATTGATACAAACTTTTTTCTTAAAATCGCTCAAGGATTATGCTCCTTAAGTATGAGCACCTTATTTTGAAACAACCAGTTTATTATTATTACTATTATTTTTAATGAAGATCACAATTTTTTAATAGGCAAACTTTTTTACAAATACTCGTAGCTAAACATTCCATATATTTTTGTTTAATTTCACTCACTGTTACTGAAATCCAAGGTTTTTAGATTTTTAATGCTCCAGGCACTCCACTATTTGGAAATTCGATAACCCCAGTTCACATACTTAAGTAAAAATATACATTGCTCATCCGGAAGGTTTTTTTTTTGCCCAGCAAGTTTTCACAATGATTGTTTCCTCTCCCTTGAAGGATTCCTAAGCCCAGGTCTACAAAAAAGTAAATATCAAGCAAATTCAGTTTTGAGATTTAATAAATGTTGGAAAATTGTGGAATAGTTTCTGCTTTCTAATTTAATACTAATGAATTTATGCACTATGAAACTATGCAGAAGGTATTTCAGATCGACAATATTAATATTTAAGTCAGGTTATGTTCAAAGTCGAGTACTGAGTTCAGTTGCTAAGCCGATCCTTTTTGCTTTTAATTTAAATAAAATGAACCCTTCCCCCAAAAAATCAATCAAACATTTTCGCGTGCTTTATTACTTCTTCACTTTGAGATCCTTTTTGACTCGTTTTGAATTACACAAATTTATTTTAAATTTTATTTTACCTTACCGAGCGAGAAGGGTAAACATTTCAAAAACAACCTTAATAAGGACCACCCTACAACCCTACTGATGATTGATGAGCCTAATTCCAAGAGATGATAAGACCACCCGATGGAAATCCAATTTTACGCAGTTGCGACTTGAGTTATTTTTATCGGCGGACATAAACAGAGGATTATGCTATTTTTCACTATCAGACAGCAAAGACGTAATTGGGTGTTAAACCTTAATCTCTGGCCGAATTCGAAATCTTTGCCTTATATTTGGTAAACGAATGCTATTAATAAATTACGTTATTTGCATTTGCGAAATAATAAACATGTTAAATATTTTGCATGATTCGTTCAACGTCTTTCTTTGTTTTCAATAATAATGATGATAATGCTGTTTGTTTGGTAGCTTAACTTAGTCCAATCGATTGTTTACTGTCATGTTACTCAGTTAATCTTTATCCGATTCCGCCGACGATAAAATTCGATTTTTCTTTTGTCCCACACAGTTTAATTCAGAACTAATTACGTCAGTTTGTTTTTGTTTATTTCAACGGATTATCTCAGACTACACTCTGAGGAAAACATCAATTTCTTCTAAATGGCGTGAGTGTGTCAATACAATAAAAAAGTTTATTGCATCAATAAATCATATTTAAATAGGTGACCAAAAACCGTTGAATTGTGCTGAAGAAATTCGATTCGATAAAATTCGACGTAAATCACATGGTGTGATGTCAAGATGCGAATAATGGACGAGAATTTCATTAAGCAATGATTCTAATTTCATCAGTCACTGAATGATAAGCCGCTACTATTGAATCCATGAAATCCTTATCTAGAAACGTAGAAGCACGACCTTGTCAATGTTTGTTCAGCATATTAATGTATGCAAGTGTTCTTGACTGAGATGAGGTTAATAACTTGAAGTTGAGCAGTCACAAAGGTTTTTGAGTCGCTCGGTTCAATAAACCTATCTTGCCGAGCAATAAATTTAAAAATTCTTTATCGATGACGGCATATCGTGCGAAATCCGCGGTTTAGTGAACTATTTCGCGGCGAGTAATTAGGTCAAGCTTTATCTCTTTGAGAAATTTGATTGTAATTCTTGGGAAATGTACTGGCCCCCATTTGCTTACCCCACTCGCGATAACGATAACAGCTGTTTTAAATAAAAAACTAGTTTGCGATCTCAACTTATGTAGGTCAATACTATTCAGGTTAAGTTGAGTTAGTCTAGGATCGGGTCACTCTGCTTCTGGCTCACCAAGATCTCCTAATCTTGTTCTTTTATACTCCTCTGGATTCAGCTGAGACAAGGGAATCAAAATTTTTACCTTGCTTACCATAGTTCCAGATTCACCATTAGGTAAAATAAATTCGTGTACAATCTCGAACTATGGACTTTTTTCTCGAAACTCTTTATCAATACATTTTCACTTATCTTAAAATGTAGTAATTTTCTTGGTTTGGCTTTTTAAGCTTCGACTAACAGCTGACATTTTCGACATTTTTTTTGTAAATGTTAGGTTTAAATTTGAAATTCGACATTTGTTTTAAATTTCTGGACTAGGACCTGTAACCGATCCATGCATTTAGAGATGGTTCTGACAAGAACAGACTAGAGGTGCAAAAATTTTAATACTAGTTCGATTCCTACATGGGTTAATAGGTTAAAAATACACAAAATTTTAAAATTTCAACCAGTTTCCTAAAATTGCCAGTTCAAGCACTTGACTTTTTCAAACTTTTTAATTGCGAATTTTAACTGAAAATTTTTAGAATAAGCTTAATCTGGAAATTTTGACCGCTTTTTTTTTAATTTTCGCTTTAAATTCAACAACTTTTTGTTTTAGAAATTCTTGTGTAAAATTTCAAACTTGGAAGAAAAGTTTGAAGAAAACATCGAATATTCCAATTTAATATTGTAATTTCGACATTGAAGCTGAAATGTTGAGTATGGAATGTAACCCTGCAACAAAACTTCAGTCCTAGAATTTACAGAATTGAGAATCCTTAGCATCGCTGGATCCTGCAGAATGCCTCAAGCCTCAAGACTTCGAGAATAAAGTGATTAAATAAAATAAAAATATAACTTAAATTTAAATCTGAAGCGAAAAAGTAAACATTTTGTATTAAAATTCGGAAAAATATTTTAATCAAGAGAATATCAAAATTTACCAAAATAAGAGTTCAAGCTTTAACTTTAGAAAAAAGTCCAATTTTTAAAAGAATATCAAAACCAAAAGAAATATATTTATTCAAAAAATTTCTAATTTAAACTTAAAATTCAAAGAAGTGAAGAAAAACCATAATTTTTAGTTTAAGTTGAAAAATTTGGCAAACTTTGAAAACAGTCAAAATCTTTGGAAAAAGTCGAAAATTTGAGTTCCGATAAAATAATTTAAGAAAAAATTGAAAAAAGTAACTTTGAACTTTGCGAAATAAATCTAGATCTTGACATTAAAAAACATTTTGAAAAAAAAAACATAACATTTCTACAAAAAGCCAAAAGTTGGAGAAAAATGTCCAGTTTATAATTTTCAATTTTAACAGTTTAGAGAAGAAAATAAAGATTTTTCAAAAAGTCATATTGTGAGTTTTTTGTATTTTGTGTTGTTTTTTTGTTAAAATAATGGCAATCTGTTAAAAAGTTGACAATTTTTTAAACTTAAAAATTAATAAAAATGATTAAATATAACTCAGAAAATCGCTTTAAGAACATTTTTCGAAAATTCAGGGAAAACTTAAATCTTCCAGAAGAGATTTTCGAGTCAAAACCCAAAATTTTGAAAAATTCAAAACCCCTAAAAACCAAAATAAATCTAAACAAAAGAAAAGTAGAAAACTTAAAAATGATAAAAAAGTGTTATTTTTAATTTAAAAGTATTAAAAGAAAATAAGCAATGCGAGATTTCTGCATAATTCCGCAAATTAAATTTTTTTAAAAACTAAAAATTTTTGAAAATTAAAAAATGGAAATTTCCAAAAAAGTCAGAACTTAAAAAAATGTCGAAATTTTTAAAAATGTCAAAATATCTAAATAATGCCGTGGTGTTCAAAAAGAAGAATTCAAAACAGATCATTTTCTCAAAAGGTCAAAATTTCGAGAAAAAATCGTAAAAAGGCAAACATTTAAAAAAAAAAGTTTATTTTGAAAAAGTCAAAAATTTTGAAAAAGGCGAAAATAAAATAATCGAAATTTTGACAAAAGTCGAAATTTTCAAAACAAATATTTCACAAAAATTATCAAAAAAAGATGTAATTTTGGTGGAACGGTCCTTGGTTATATTCAAAAACTGAAATATAAATTTTGTCCCCTGAAACCAAGAAAGATTAAAAAAACATTTTTTTAAAATCAAAATATTCAAACAAGATCCCTTTTTTAATTGTTTAAGTTAAATTTAGTCTAATTCTTCAAAGATTTTTAAAAAGAATTCGTTATTTGAGAATTGTCAAAATTTTGAAAAAAGTTAGAATTTTTGAGTTGAAATTAAAAAATCTAAAATTTGAAAAAAGCCAAAATTTAAAACAAGTTTTTAACTCAAAATTTACAAAAAATATTCATTTAGAACAAATATAAAATTATTTAAATTAAAGGAAAAAAGGAATCAAAACTTTTAAGAGGTCAAAATCTAAATGTGAAATTTTTAAAAAAATCTAAATTAAAGAGATCTGAATTTCGTAAAAGTCAAAATTTGCAAAAAAAATCGTTTTTTAAAAAGTTAACAGCTTAAAAAAAGTCAGAATTAAAAAAATAAACTTTTAATTCTTCAAAAGAGTCGCTTTTTAAAAAAAAGACGAAATAAAATCTATATTATTTTTGAAGAGTTAAAATCTGCAAAACAAGGGAAACTAAATAAAAACTGAAAAAAAACACAATTTAAAAAGAGTCAAAGTTCTGAAAAAAAATCAAAATTTTTAAAAAAACATTGAAATTTTCAAAAACTTCAATTTCTTCAGTTATAATTTTCAATACAAAAAATGAATTTGGGACAAAATGTGAAAATATTCTTTTTGCGTTAAAGTGAGATTTAAAAAAATAGAGCATTTGAAAAAGGTCAAATTATTAAAAAATGTCGAACTTAAAAAAAATACAATAAAAAAAAGTCCAGATTTTCAAAAAAGTCCAAGTTTTTAGGAAAACTCAAAAGTACTGCAAATTTTTAAATGAGTTGAGATTTTTTAAAAAGACGAAATATTCAAAAAAGCTAATCAAATTGAAATTTTGAATAAAGTGGAATTCTTCAAAAAAGTTTTTACAATAAAAGTCGAAATTTCGAAAGGTCTAAATTTTTTGAAAACGTCCTCAGAAATAAATCAAATTTTGAAAAAAGATGAAAAAGAAGAGATTTTCGAGATTGGTCGAAATCGGGAAAAAGGTTTGAAATTGTTGACAAAGGTAGACATTTTTAAAAAATTCTAAATTTAAAAAATCACATTTTTTAGAAAAGTCGATATTTGTGTCAAAATTAAAAAAAAAGAAAATTTCGGAAAAACTTTAAAATGGTGAAGTCAAAATTTTTTAATAAAGTTGAGATTTTCAAAAAAATCAAAGTTTCCAAAATATCAGAATTTCAAAAAATGAAAAATGCAAGTATAAATTCTTAGTTTCGAGAAGAGACTCAATAATTTAAAAAGGATTCATAATTTTTAAAATTTCAAGTTTTTCTCGCCTTATGATATTAATACTCCACTGAAAGCTTCTATCAACAATAGAGTTTTGGGTTAAATAAAAAAAATTAAGAAAAAACGTTGAAGTCAAAAAAATTATATATTTTTTTTATTTATGAAATTAAATAATTCTGAAATTTCAACTTTTTTACATGAAAATTTAATTTAAAAGAAATAGAGTCCATTTTAGGACACATGTTTATAAAAAAGAAAAGGCTTAATTTTGACCACAAAAATACGTTTTTGAAATTTGTAAATTTAATTTTGAATCATTTTGTACACTTTTACTTTAAAATTCTACGTCAAAATTCGATTTTAACTATAAATTTCCGGAATTTTACGTGAAAATAAATACTTTTAAATTTGGACAAATAAATCGACATTTGAAATGGAAATTAACATTTCAATAGAAAAATCAACGTTTGGACGAAAATTCGACATTTTTCTGGAAAAATCAAAAATGTTGCTTACAATTTATCATTCCAAAAAAAGTAGACAAATTCCAGTTTTTTCAAGATTTTTTTTGGAATTCTAAATTTACGAGTTAAAAGTTTTAATTTTTTAATTTTAATATTCCACTTTGTTGATAAAATTTCTAAAAAAAATTCTTTATATTTTAAATTAAATTCGAATTTTCGAAATTACAATGAAAGTTTTATGATTAAATCGAATTTTCAATTTTGAAGTCAACATTTCAAAATGTTCTGGTTTAAAACGCAACAAGATTAAAAGTAAAATTTCTTGATGAAAGTAAAAATTAAGAAAACATTTTTTGATGAAAGTAAAAATTTTGAGAAAAAAACTCGACATTACGAAAAAATATCTAACGCAGTTTTAAGAAATTTTCAAAATTTTGAATAGAGAGTTCAATTTTCGGAATTAAAGCTAAAATTTCTTGGTTAACGTCTAATTTCAAAAAAAAGTCGAAATTTCGAAATGAAAATCCAGTTCAAAAATTGAAAAAAAAAATAAAAATTTGAAAAAATCGTAGTGAAAAATTCGAATTTGTTTTAAATTTATAGAAAATGATAATTTTGAGAAAATATTCAACTTTTTTGGAAGTTTGTGGTTTTTCTGGGAATTTAGCAGTTTAAGTTTTAAATTTTGGGTTGGAAGTGTCAGCAGATAAGCAGGGTGTTTTACGAGCTCTGTGACAAACTGTGGGAGATTGTAGATTTATTAATTCCAAACATTTTTTTATTAAACAGGGGTCCGATTCATTTTTGTTTAGAAGATGTTTAAGGTCAAAATATTAATTAAATGTTATTAACAATTAAATAGAAATTCATAGTAAATGAAAATAACAAATTATTTGGCTATGAAAATTGTGCCTAATATTCAATCTGGGCTTGAATTCAAGCCTCACATCGATGACTAAAAACTTGGTTACTCGATAGACGAGATTTCGGGCCTTTCTTATCTCGTTAAATGTATCCCGAAGTTATTCAAGTAACTGCTAACGAGTAGTCTTTTAATGGCAGTTTCTATAAACAAGTCTCCGGCACCCCGATGGGTTCTCCCTTATCCCCAGTCGTAGCAAATATTTTTATGGAATCTTTCGAAAACACTGCGTTGGAAACTGCAGATTTAAAACCCAAGGTTTGGCTTCGGTATGTAGATGACACATTTATTGTATGGCCACATGGCAAGGATTCACTAAATTTATTTTTGGAACACCTAAACAGTTTACATTCCTCTATTAGTTTCACTATGGAAATCGAAAACAATGGTTCTCTTCCCTTTCTTGACGTACTGGTCACTCGTTTACCAAACGGTCGCGTTTCTCATTCCGTTTATCGAAAACCCACCCATACTAATCGTTATTTGCATGCAGAGTCCCATCATCACCCTTCCCAAAAACGTTCCGTCGTAAGTTCACTGGTTTCACGAGCTGTAGCAATTTCACAACCAATAAATCTTTCAGACGAGTTGAACAATATTCGTTTCAACCTCCGCAACAATGGTTACAAATCGCACGACATTGAAACTGTCATTAAACGACATCTTCACCCTACCCCTCGTCCTTCACAAAATTCAATAGTTTCTTCTAAAGCCTTTCTTCCTTATGTTCGCGGAGTAACAGATCAAATCGGAAAATTATTGAGAAAACACAACATTAAACCCACTTTTTCATCATCCTCAAAGATCCAACAGCTCCTTCCATCTCCCAAAGATAAAATTTCATCCTTTTGTTCTAATGGCGTGTATAGGGTTCCTTGTTCTTGTGGTTCAGTGTACATCGGAGAAACGGGGCGATCATTTAAGACGCGAATATCCGAGCACCAAAGGTGTCTTAGGTCTGGTTTATTTTCGCAGTCAGCCATTGCCGAACATCAACATGAGACCGGACATAAGATTCTCTTCGATAATATTTCAATTATATCCAATATTCCCAATTACTATAATAGGAAGATACGCGAGGCCATCGAAATCCAAAAATTCCCCAATAACATCAACAGAGACGAAGGTTACATGTTTTCCTCCATCTGGAAACCAACCATCGGAAATCTTCGGAAGTGATCGCACAGACGCGTGGTATATAAAGTTTCTCTTTCCCTCTTTCCTGTCAGAAGAGTTTCGCCTCTGGTATGGTGGACATACTGAGTTACCGTGCTCTTCTGCCTAAACTTTCTTTTGTACCAAGTGTCAATTCAGAAGAGTTTCGCCTCTGGTATGGTGGACATACTGAGTTACCGTGCTCTTCTGTCTAGACTTTCTTATCCTTTGTACCAATTTTCAATTCAGAAGAGTTTCGCCTCTGGTATGGTGGACATACTGAGTTACCGTGCTCTGATGCTTTGAAATTGGCCTTTTATTTTTATTTTTCTTTCTTTTTTTGCATAGTCCCTCATTTCATCTATTTTTCTTTCTTTGTTCCTGAAGAAGCCCCCTACGATGGTGGGCGAAACGTCGAACACTTTTAGTAGTTCTGTGACACGGTCCAATCCCGGAAGAAGTATATCCTGTACTGACTCTGGCCGTGGAAGCCTTCGTTATCAACGAGTAGTAACGTCAACATGCTTCAGACTATATCTCCGTAAATAAAAATCCAAGAGATTTAGATCTGGAGAACGCGGTGGCCGTACTATTGGTTCTCTTTGACCTATCCGTTTATTTGGGAAATGACCATTTAACAAATCACTTATTTGTCTGCCTCTATGAGGTGATGCTCATCATGTTGATAGCACATATTTTAAACAATATTAAGGTTTACGTATTCTCGAGCTGCTTGTCTGGCTTTCCCATTGGAGTAGGCACATACAAAACAATATATTTTTATTCTTCAGTTGTGAATAAGTGTATTTTGTATTTAACACTTTCACTTCAAGTGAAAAATGAGTAAATAAAATGACACAAATGATAATATTGTTGCTTCAACCATTTTTATTTAATAGCTTAATTTTTATTAAAATATGAAAATATATTTTTTTAAATGTTTGTTGACTTCTAAACAAAAACTTAGCGAACACAGGTTCATTGAAGAAAAAAAGTTTGAAATTAACCTAGCTTTAGTCTGCCAAGGTTTGTCCTAGAGCTCGTAGAACACCCAATAAATCAAGCGATACATATCATGATATATATCAGGATATATCATGATATTTATGAGTTAATAAATATCAAAAATTTTACGTGTAAACAATATACCTTACAACGCCACCCTGGACTATATTACAGGGGATTCCGACTGTTTAAACTACCCAATGTGTTTGGGCAAACTGAAAATGAGCTCTTTTTAGGTTAACAGTATATAACACACTATACAGTGGTGATTGTAAATACATTTTTAACAACAAGGACTCCAAAATTTCCTTGTTGTTGGTGATATCAGTAGCCTTCTTGTAACTGTGAAACCGTGGGACTCAAAACAAAGATTGCAAAGCAAAAGTGCTTCAAATCATACACACAAATACAAATACACACAAAGCATACACTTTTTTTAAAAAGACATATGTACCCTACAAAGCTCCATTTTTGTTTTTATCAATATCAACATTTTCATTCATTTTACTGTTACAGCAGCTCACCTGAAAAAAAATTTTTCGAACCATGAAATCGCCTAGGAAAGGAAAAACCAGGAAGCTTGTGTTTAAGTTCCACGATTTAAATAAAAAAAACTGAAATAAGGAAAGAAAACTTGCACTGATTTTGGCCAAATTGTGAATCAGAGGAGCACCAATCTTTTGCATTGTTAAAATTTGTTATAAGGATATTTTTTTCTTTAATTTTCCCAAAAAAAATTGATATACATATATCAGTGATATATATGATACATACCAGTGATATGATATTTATAAAAAAGCTAACTCTGTTTTTAATTTTTTTCCTGAAATTTCGATTTACAACATCGACATTAAAGAACATTGATATTAAGGAACATCGATATTAAAAATCGAGATTTCAAAAAACATTTTTTTTTTAATTTAAGTGTATACAATTAATTATAATTATAATAATTATTACTATCATTCTCGAGTGGGCACTTTTTATTTCAGAGAGGGCCCTGCTTACTTCGAAAAAAGTCTGTCACCTAGCTTTTAAAACTGAAAATGTGAGGAATCGTTTTTTATTCATTATATTAGTTTAACGAAATTTCGACTATAATTTTTTGGTTTAATTTTAATTTAGATATTTTAAATTAAAATGTTACAATAAAGCGATATTTTGCATTTTGATATGACACGCGCTAACTTTACGCAATTCAAATTAGCAACGTGGCAAATTCGTACGCAATTAGGAAGAAAAAATTGATCTTGAACCTTCTTACTCAAGGCCGGATGATTAAGCGGTTAATGAATTATTCTAATTTTATTGGAAACGTTAGTTATCTCGGTACTTTGACTGCGAGATCACCATGCCGGCCTAGTAATAAGGAATAGATTAAAGTAAAGTGCTCATTATCGGAAATAAACTCGATACTGAATACTATTAGAACACTGAGGACTGCATCAATCGAGGTTTTATCTACGAAATTGCGTCAATGATAGAAACATGAAATTCCGGTCAAGTCGTCAAGACGATATACGACGGAATTGTTTAAATGAAATGGGAATCACAACCTCTAGTTGTTTTTACGTAACAATCTTTTTGACTTTTTATTTTATTTTGCCTTTAATCTCTAAATGTCGACTTTTTTCAAAATGATTTTTTTTAAAAAGGAGCTTGTCAAATAATATATATTATCTTACTAAAAATTTTTGAACAGAAAATATCGTTATTACTATTATACTGTACTATTTTAGAAATAGGAGAAAAATATTCCAATGAATTTTATAAATTTTATTTGCTGCTTCTTTTTTATGGTTTTATCGTTTATTTTTATGAAACAAATACAAATAAATCTGAAGTTATTATTACTCCCCCAATGGGTTTTCTCTAAGGAGTAAATCTTCTCAGTTTTGGACACTGGTTTTTCATAAATTTACATTTTCAGTATTTTTGTATCTAATACAATAACCTAAAAAGTTAAATGTTTGGGCTTAGGAGATTCTGTCGTTGGGCTCTTTTTCATAAACTACGGAAAATATTTTATTTGCTCCGAAACCATATAATTCTGGCTGTTCGATCGTTGAACATTGATCTTAGGTATTTGTAGTTGTTATGGATTCTTGTTATATTTTTCTTCATACTCGTTAATTTTTTCAACTTTTTTCAAAGTTTATTTATTTTTTTACAATTTTTCTTTATTTTTTATACTTATAGGTATAAAATAAAAAATTAAAACAAATGAAGTTGTTTCCTCATATGTATCTATTCTAATTAATAGAAGTAATTGTATAGTCAAATAATTTTTAAAATTGTAAAAAATATTTTTTGTAATATCATATTCCAAAAGGACGTTTATTTAACAGTTCTAATGAATTAACACAATGTCATTATTGACAAATGTAAAACAAAGGAAAAAGCGTGAAACGAAGAATTTTCGCTAACACTGTTATAGAAACTGTCCGTTCTATGACTAAAAATTTTGATGAAACAAATGTCATTCCAGCACCCCTTCAGAATACTCATAATTCCACTCACCGTTTAGAATATTAATATTTTAGCACGGCTTTTAACGAATCAGAAGCCGTTTAAGTTCATTTTAGGACGGGACATCAAGTAATTTGTTTTTGTTGCTGTGGCTACATGTAACTATTATGGTATTTATTTAAGACTTTGCATTTCAAAATTGTAATCTATTTTAAAGATTTTTATGAATATTTAGGGGGTTTTATATAATTTTGTTAAAGAAATTATAGTCTACAGTACGTTTGGAATGGCATATTGGCAAAACCGTAACCCTTGCCTGCGGCTTGGGCTGTAAACTTTTCGGTCGTGGGAATATGCGCCATGCCGGCACGTAGCCAGGGGGGGTCCAAGGGGTCCGGACTCCCCCCCCCCCGAAATGAATATTCGCCAAAAAATTTACAATGATACGAATTGAAATATCAATAGAAAAATGGTTGATTGTATATTTAAGCATGTAAATAATTTCCGAAATTGCCAACTACTAAGTTTATGATAACCAAAATCGCCATGCAGGCATTTTAAGAAAAATTGGCAATGAGCTCAAGGCTTCCCAATATATGGTTCAATCGTCATGTACGTGCAGCAGCGGCATTGCAGTCAAAGGACATATTCTTATACCTAATCTCGTTTATTATATTAGCTCATATTTCATATTGCCAAATTGCCATAGGAAATACAATAGAAATCATGATTATGGTACCAGTTAAGAATTAGTCCACAAGTCGACTCTTGATCGGTGATAAGTTAAATACGTGAACTTAAAATGGATATCAGGAAATTTTTCTTTGGTAAGTTTGACGTTTTTATTTGTCAAATTTATATCATGTTAAAGTCAGATTTTATTCTTTATCTTTACTAATTACCAAAATGAAAAAAAAATAAATAAATAAAAGAGACGAATACGTAAAAATAA
Source organism: Dastarcus helophoroides (assembly GCA_028583605.1). Lineage (NCBI taxonomy): Eukaryota > Metazoa > Arthropoda > Insecta > Coleoptera > Bothrideridae > Dastarcus > Dastarcus helophoroides. Next base: position 15,919,983 of record CM053328.1, read on the forward strand.
TTAATGTCTCTTCTTATATTTTCTGAAGAATATTTTCTAGAAATTTTGATAATTTAACAAAATTCCGAGATTAAATTGAAAATTCGAAATCATTTTTTTTCAATTTTACGTCTCTGTAAGCACATAATCCATTTCATTAATTTATTTTTTTAAATTTCAAGAACGTATAAATAATTTTTTGCCGAATTCTGGTGTTTTTTCTCAAAAATGTTTTACTTTTGATTCATAAATTTTCTATGTATTGCAACGTTTTTCTAAATTTCGATTATTTTTAAAAATTTTCGAAATATCAACTTCTTTTGTAAAATTTTTTCAACTTTCTTTTGATTTTTGATTCAAATTCAACATTTCAACTTTTTCAGAGAATTCTCTCTTTGGATAAACATATTTATACGCATTTTGACATTGTTTTCAAAATATTCATTTCAGGTTAAAAATATAAACTTTTGTTTTAATTCAAGTTTGGACTCTTAATTTTCCTTTTATTTAAACGAAATTTTCATTTGAAATTCCAACTTTTGATGTTTTTAAGATTTAATTTTCATTAAACATTTTGAAATAATTTAGAAATATCAACATTTTTATTTTTACGTTTCGACTTTAAAATCGAAATTTCTAAAAAAAAAATGATTTTATAAATTTCGTTTTTCTTAAAATTTTCAGTTTAACTAGAAATATTTTTTATAATGCTTGCGTTTTTTTTGTTTAAAATTTTAATTTTTTCTAAAGATCTTTATTTTAAAATTTCAGTTTTTTTATTTCTTTTCTAAATTTTTCGCTTTGCACTAAAAATTGTGGGCTTTAATTTTTTCAAATTTTAATTCTAGTCACGAAATTTCTAGTTTTTTAAAAAAAAAATTCTAGTTTAAACCCAAAATTTTTGTTTCATCAGAAAATTTTCGGTTTTTTCTTAATATTTAAATTTTTTCTAAATATTTCGGTAAACTCAACATTTTTAGTTTAAAAAAAATTGACTTTAGCTTCGAAGCTCCTGGATTTTGTTTGATAAAGTTCTTTTCTTTTTTCCTCCTTTTAATTTTTCGTCCAAATTTGTGCTTTTCCTGAAGATTTTTAGATTCACCCTTTTCTTTCTAAAATAAATTTAAAGTTTCGACAAAAATCGAAATTACAAATTAAAATGGAAGCTTCTATTGAAATTTTTTTATTTCATCTTTAATATCTAATATTCCTAATTTCGTCTTTGATCTGAAATTTGAAACTGTTCTGAAAAGTTCAAAAATCACGTATTTTGAAAAAAATACTGGGTAATTCTATTTTTTTTTCAAAATGTCGAGATAGACCAGATTTGAAAGATTTAAATATCGAGACTGAAGTCGAACTTCAGAGTTTCAAATTATAGTACAAATTTCGAAGTTAAGATTGGAAATTTTATGCAAAAGTAGAAAATGAGCACTAAGTAAAAGACCAAGACGTTTATTGATTTAACAACTCAACTTTTTCTTTAAATTTTGCTATATCGCTCATTTCAAAGAAGTTTATGTCTCTAACATAAAAAAAGGGGGGAGTTGGACCCTCCCTGAACGAAAATCCTGGCTACGTGCCTGGCGCCATGTCATAATTTGTTGTAGAATATACTATTCTCTAACACTATTATAGAAACTGCACCTTCATGACTAAAAATTGAGATGCAACAAATGTCATTTCAGCACCCGTTCACAATATTTGTAATTCTATACACCGTTTAGAATATCAATATTCTAGCACGGCTTTCAACGAATCTGAAGCCGCTTAGGTACATTTTAGAACGGGATAGCAGGTAATTTGTTTTTTTGCTGTCCTTACATGTAATAAGATATTTATTTGAAGCTATGTGATCTTATAGTCCAGTCAAAATAAACACAAAAAAGTCCAAACCTAGACAAAATTCCCAGCGAGTTAAAAATTTGCACACACCTTTAAATAGTAATTTGAAATGCAAGTGTGAAAAGTTCCCATTGATCCGACATGTGCTAAAATTTTTATTCAAACTCAAAGGTCATGAAAATTAGTTTTTGGCGAATATCTCTTTAAGGGTTAGTTATATTAAAAAAATAGGTTTTATCAAAATTGTAGAGAATGTAATTTCCCTACTAGTTATTGTAATATTTAAAATTGCAAACTTGGATTTCTCGCTTGTGCACTTTTTTCGAAACCACCCTCCAACAAATACTGGAAAAGTTGAACAAAGTGGATAAACGTAACCCTTGATGGAATATAGCAATAAAGGAGCTATACCTAAAAAAATAATAATGTGTAATAACCTAAGAATAATGGAATGGCATGCTAATGGGTTGCCGCAGCATCGACAAAAACTGCAAGCAGTCCTAATTATAGAAAACATAGCCATATGTCTTATCTCAGAGACCCACTTCATTAATAAGTCCTTTATAAGATTTAAGGGATATAAAGTGTACCACAGTGTGGTAACCACACTATTTATCCCCAAAATGTAGCCAGGGGAGGTAGTGCAGTAATAATAAGAGAAGGGATTAGGCATCATCAAGAGATGGGACTCAATGATCAAAATCAAAGCTCATGATGTCATGGTCATATCCGTATATTGTTCCCCAAGACACGCTTCGCAAAAGAATCAATACATCGAATTCTTCAATAGCCAAGGTCCTAGATTCATCATTGGAGGTGACTTCAATGCTAAGAACATTCATTGGGGATCTATGCTAACCATAGCCTAGACTATCTGGGGGATAAATAGGGGAATTTTTTCCCAATAAAAATCGATATTAGAGAATAGTACTCTATTATTCTTTTATAAGGTACAAATGATTTATCGCGACGGTTCTTCGGTTCCGGCGTATTTTCGGTACTGCTGCGCGATACATTCCTGCTGCGTTTTCTGAGCCCGCCCGTCCTGACGTAGCCAAGTTGCCACCACTTGACAATTATACAGGGTGTTTAAGGGAATTCCGCTAACACGGCCGTCCTGTAAAGGGGGTCCTCGCACCATAGGTTTTTTTTTTCTGGAAGTACAAAATTCAAAGGCAGTATTTCTGTTTTGATAACTACATTATTATCACGATTACAGTGTGATTTTTTTTGTGTTTAGGTGGGTGTGTGTGTGTATGTTTTTTTTTTTGTTTCGAGTGGGAACGCCATTCCTTTAGCACCAGTATTTCATTGAATGGGATCGCCATTCCTTTAGCACAGTGAGATCGCCACTGGCCGTCTTTAGGGTGTTAGTATTTCATCGAGTGGGATCGCTACTCCTTTAGCATAGTGGGATCGCCTCTAGCCGACTGTGGGGTGGTAGTATGTAGTCTTTCTGGTGTTAGTATTTCATCGCGTGGGATCGCCACTCCCTTAGCAGAGTGGGATCGCCACTAGTCGTCTTTGTGGTGTTAGTCTTATGTAACATTATAAAAATATAAAAACAAATTTAATAATATTTTTTTTTTTTTGCTTTTTCAAATCAAGTATTTAATCAGATAAATACTGCAACAGAAATATAATTTCTATTCACATTTATTGATTACTCTGTAGTGGGCTAGATTCTTAATTGATTGCTGCTGTTATTCTTTTGAAAATATGGATCTTTCATAGGGTAGTAGATTAGGAAGAGTATATGGCGTAGGCTAGAAGCTCTTGGTTCCAGGTATATTTGACTTTCAAGTTTCTTTGGCTAGCTAGCAGAGAATCTTCGACTGCAACAAGGTCTCCTATTGAGATACCTCAAATGTAAGGCACATTCAACTGACACGCCAACTTATTGGCCCACAGAAATAAAATTCCTGACCTAATAGATTTCTATATAGTGCGAAATCTTTATTCAGGGTCGATGAGGCATGGGATATGAACTCAGATCACTCTCCCATTCTGTTAACTCTTAGCGATACTATTATCCAAAAAGAAAATGCCCCGAAATTAACAAATAGCCGAACATATTGGCAAAGCTTCAAATTAGATCTTGAAAATGTCATTAATCTAAACGTACTATTAAAAACAACTGAAGAGTTGGATGAGAAAGTGGAAACGTTTTTTACCCTTATTAAGCAAGCAGCTTGAAGTGATACTTCTTTTATCATTTAGGGGACAAAGGGAAACAATTATTCTAAAGAAGTAAGAGAAAAAAGAAAACTCAAACCACTCCGGCTGGAATTCTGTTGTTAAAAAATTAATAAGGGTGATATTGAGAACACATCAAGTAGAAATGTAGATGGAAGTTGGGCTAGAAACAATATTGAGAAAGCCATTAGGTTTGCAGAACGTCTTGAAAATACCTTCCAACCAAAGGAAGGAGAAGAATTGCCAAACTGGTACTCACCTGACGAAGATAACATAAACATTGGATCAACATCCCCGAATGAAATAGAATATGAAATAAAAACCAATCTAGATTCTAAAGAGGCCTTTTGGCTTTGATTACGGGTGAAGTGTTAAAACAACTCCCGAAGAAAGTCATAACAAAAATTTCACATCTTTTTAATGCCTCATTACGACTAAGGTATGCCCCTAGGATTTGGAAAGCAAAAGCAGCTGAAGTCGTCCTGATTCCATAAACCAGGCAAAACACCTCATGATGTTTAATCGTATATACCAATCTCTACTGCCCATACTATCGAAACTATTAAAAAAAATATTTTTGAAAAGGCCGAAACCTTCTATTAAAGAGAAAAACGTAATACCGAGATTATCAGTTCGGCTTTACAGAGAACATAGAATTACAGATGTGATTAAAAAGGCATTACAAAACAAAGAAGCTTGTTCAGCTATTCTTCTTGATGTTACGTAAGCCTTTGATAAAGTGTGGCATGATGGGCTAAAATATAAGTCTAATATGCTGCTCCTACACAAATACGCAGAATTATTGGAATCCTACTATATATTTCAGACAGATCCTTCAGAGTAAAACAAGAAAAGCTTACACTGAATTAAAATTAATTGGAACAGGAGTGCCACAAGGAAATGTTTTAAGACCTATCCCTGTACCTGATCTACACTAGTAATATACCCTACTCAGAACAAGATACTACAGCTACATTTGCAGACGATACTGCTATCCTAGCGGTAGAAAAATGCCATGAAGAAGCCGCAAATAAACTGCAAACTACAGTTAATCAAATAAATATTTGGACCAAAAAATGGCATATTAAATTGAACGAGTACAAATCTGTATACATTAATTCCATAAACAAAAATAACCAAGAAATACCAATAAGCACAAATAATGCAAAGATTCCTTATGCAAATGCAGCAAAATGTCTAGGCGTTACACTAAATCCGAGACGTCGCTGGAAGGTCCATGTTAAAAAGAAAAAGGAAGAGCTTGAGATAAGATATAGGAAAATGTACTGGTTACTTGGTAGGCATTCTAGCCTATCAACATATAACAAAATACTTTTGTATAAATAAATCCTTAAACCAGTGTCGACATATGGCTTCCAGCTCTGGGGATACACCAGCAAAAGTAATATCCTAACCATCCAGAGACTTCAAAATAAAGTATTGAGAAACATTGGTAATGCACCTTGGTACATAAGAAATAGTGATATTCACCGAGGCCTTCGGGTGAATACCGTTGATCAGGCTATTACCAGACTTCCAAGGAGTCACGAACAAGTGCTCCATCAACATGTGAATGTCGAGGCGATCCAACTCCTTGATAACACCAATATGACAAGAAGACTCAAGAGAGTGAAGCCTTTTGAGCTAGTCAAGTGACTGTCGCGTTACGTTGGTGAAAAAACAGAGCTTATGCGGTTTTGTGTTACACGCTAGTTTAGTGTAATTAAGTTTTATAAATTCTAAGGTAATACTAGTGAGTAGGACTTTAGTTTTAAGATTTCAAGCATAGTCAAGTTAGGCTAAAACAAAATTACTCATTAACAATCCCTTTTAATCAGATTGCAATATTAGAAAATACTTTCCGCGGTGTTTCTTACATAAAAAAAACTTGGCGGTAAAGTACTTGGCGCATTTTTTTCACATGGTATCCCCTTTAGGTCTCTTCACGATCATCAACAAGAAATTTTGAAGTGATTAACAAAAAAATTAAAGGTTTTCCTTGGTTTGGAGAAAACTTCGAGGTTAAAATAAGCCTTAATTTTAAACGAATTTTTGTGTGAACGGATATTTTTATTAATCCTAAATAATTAATTATTTGTCCACGCGACTCGCAACGACGCACTTCCGCTTGAATGTGAAGTTTACATAGTTTCCCGTGTTCCTCGTTCAGCATTCTGCTTTTCTTTTTCCTATCTTCTAATTTGCATAAAAATACATTTTATTATGCAATTGTGCTCACACGTCAATTAGGAATTAACCTATGGTCACCTCGTGGTTCGTTCGACGAAAAAAAAATTAAAAAAATGAATAAAACAGAATGAATTAAGAAGGCATGTAGATTACATTTCTTCTTCGTATTATTATTATTTTATAAGTTGATTACGGGATATTTTTTCCTAGTTCAACCCATGTAGGTACTCACTCTTTTCTCTAAAACTTGCACTCTTCATTTTACTTATGAAACATCTAGTACAATCTAAATAACGGTTCAACCTAGACAAAATTTCCACAAAGCTCAAAATTTGAAGAGACCTTAGAAGTTATTTTAAATGAAATGTAGTAATGTAACTGAAAATTAAGTTTAGAGCAATGGATAGATATTTGAAGTTGGATGAAGGAGAAGAAGAAGAACAAGAAAAAGAATAATAAAATGGATCTAAATATGTTGAATCCAAAGATTGATACAACCGTTTCCAAATCAATGAAAATCTTCAATATTTTTGTTAATCACTTCTCCATCTCTTGTTAATCGTCTACATAGATCGTGGATTAGACCTACACGGGTATCGCGTAAAAAAATGGGGCAAGTCCTCTACTGCCAAGGTGGTGTGGAAAACAGTGCATATTAGACAGAAAACCAAGTTGCAGTTTTGAAAATTGCGATAACTTGCAAACGACTACTTATGGACAAAAAAAACTTTTTTGTCGGAAATTGTATTCTCTGCAATTTTGATAATATCTATTTTTATAAAACAACTAACCCTTTAAAAGATATTAGCAAAAATTAATTTTCATGACGTTTGACCTTGAATAAAAATTTTAGCATTTATCGGATCGATGGGGACTTTACACATTTCATTTAAAATTACTATTTAAAGGTCTCTGCAAATTTTTAACTCTGTCGCTATTTTGTCTAGGTTGAATACCTATTTTGACTGGACTATTGAATAATATAATTTCGATGACTGAACTTACTTCTGCAGTAAATTATAAGAGGCTCAAGCGAGAGAATATACTTTAAAAGAACCAGAAAATGATAATCCATTGATGGACGAGGAATGATTTGAACAAGAAAAATTTAAACTAGTTTTTACTAAACCCAAAATGCCAAGCGGATTTTTAAATTCACGTCAACGTGACATTTCCTATCGGCGCACACCACAACTTAATAATTTGACAACATCAGTAAGTCAGATTATTCATTACAAATTTCGCAAACTTCGAAGGCCCAGAAACGTCGCGCTCCATGAAGTTAGTAACGGTAAAGTCCAGATTCCCACCGATAACTCTGAAACTGATTCGATTTTCTTCAGGCAAACGGCGAAATTGATCATTTTGGTGGTATTCGTGGTGGTCGCCTTCTTCATCGCTGTGGTAATTTTCTACGTTGACCTACACCGTCGCTACAATAAGTGCACCAAGGAGCTAAAAGAATTCGAAAAGTTCGTGGCTTCGGTGCAACTGTTTAAGGATAAAAACGTGCCCGCATTCGAAGCCAAAGTTAGAGATGTCACAGCCCCGGAATAAATTGTTGTTAATTAGTAGCTTAGTAATTGATAAGTAATAAAATACAATCGACTAAAACTCCTTTTTTCTATGAGTGATTATGACACTGCCATATGTAATAATTTTTTTATAGCGCGATTTTTTTTATTTTTTCGCTAATGTAATGAAATTACCAAACACCCTCTATGTAAGTATTATGATCTTTAGATGCTGCTGCTGCGTCTTGCTAAAAAATCGTTCGGCTTTAGCATCATCCCTTCCGCCAAAACTCTCGACTCTAGAACTCTAGATCATTAGTTTCCTTCTCCTTACTTGGGGAAATCTTCACAAGTTTGCCATATGCTAGAGGTCACAGTATTCACTAAGTGTCTGTTTTTAGGACTAAAGTGTGGGTGAAGTACCTCCTACGGTCCTTAATGGCGGCAGAAGTAATTTTAACGTGCTGCGTGGTCTGCTACACGGCTATAGCAGTTCGCAGGGCGCAACAAAAATATCAAACGTGTCCGGGGAAGAAAATGGCTCAATTACCCCAAAACACGACGTCGCCAATGGAAGATAGAAATTTCAGGGATAAGGAACTACCTAAAGAATCTCCGCGTGAGTCTTCGTGGAGACCGTCGCAAGAACCTTCTGGTGGGGGCACCTTTAAACCCTCTCTAGAGTCACCAATGGAATCGCCGGGGTTTTCGTTTATCATTACCACTTCTAATAATACTGCTACGACCGAAATTGGGTCGATCGCACCTAAAACTAACCCCAAATATACCCACCGGAACACAGCAAAGGGCGCAAGAGACAAATTTCTGGAAACACAGAGGGTAACATCTGAATTAACTTTGTTGCAATCGACAAAGATAACTGGAGGCTATAATGAAGTGTCGAAAAAAGGACTAACGCCTCCATTAAAAGCGACAAAAACTCGCGAATCAAGAACAGCAATTTCATACGCTTCAGAGACAAAACATACAGAAGAATCTTCTTCTTTAAAGACAGTAACTGAAATAACTAATGAAACATCGTCTGGAATTTCATACGAAACGACAACTGAGAGTGGATTGCTTGTCAAAGAAAAAACCGGCCAGACAACTACGAAAGAAAGACAGAAGCAAATGAAGGAGGAAAACAAGGTAAAAATTGTGGATAGCTCAACTGTAGAGGAGGAAGACCTCACAAGAGTAAAGAAAACAGAAACGAGCCTAATACCAAGAGAAATAAGCAAATTTGGTGAATCAACGAAACTAACTAACGAATCAACAAAAAAACCTTGGAGTAAATCGTTTGAAGAGACTCAAGCGAAACAATATGCTTCAGAAGAAACAGAAAAAAGCACCTGGTTGACAGAAGAGAGACAAACTGGCCTAAGCAGATCAGAAGAACTACAAAGAACGTTGGAAGAGACCGGAGTAACTGGAAAGGCAATAACAAACCAGATAAGCGAAGGAACTAAAGATGTTATTGTATCAACGGAACAACTGAAAGTGTCAACGAAAGCTTTTGAAGGAACAACGAAGCAAATGAACGACTCAACTAAAGATATTTACAGTAAGTCGTATGAGGAGGTTCGAACGAGACATTACCCCTCAGAAGAAGTAGAAACAGATTGGTTGACAAATCAGGCACAAACTGGTCAAAGTAGATCAGAAAAACAAGTAGGTTTATCAACAGAGATACCAGAATTCGGAAATATAATAACAAAACCAATGAATGATTCAACTAGAAATACTCACAGTAAATCGTATGAGAAAGCTCAAACGAGATATTACCTTTCAGAGAAAACCAAAATAGGTAATTGGTTGTCAAATGAGGTACAAACTGATCGAAGTAGATCAGAAGAAGAACTAAGTTTATTAGAAGAAATATCAGGAACCAAGAAGATAATAACAAAGCAGATAAACGAAGCAACGATAGAACTGATTGTATCAACAAAACCCGTGAGTGGGTCAACAAAAATACTTGATAAAACAACAAAGCAGATGAACAAATTAACGAAGGACGACAGTAAGTCATCCGAAGGGCCTCAAACTAGACAGTACATTTCAGAGGAAACAAAAAAAGGTAGCTGGTTGACGAACGAGAGACGAACTGGTCAAAGTAGATCAAAAGAACAGACAGGTGAAACAGGGACAGTTATAACAAAGTTTATGAACGAATCAATGAAAAAATTAAATGCATCAACAAAAACTCCTGACAAGACATCGAAACCAATGAATAATTCAATAACCGAAGCTTTTAGTAAATCATTCGAAGTATCTCAACCGAGTCATTTTGCTTCAGAAGAAACAGAAAAGGGCAGTTGGTTAACAGATAAAGGACAAATTGTCCAAAGTAGGTCAGAAGAAGAAAAAGATATATCAGAGAAGACAGGAGAAATTGAGAAGATAGTAACAAAACAGTTAGGTGAAACAACGAAAGAGATGAGTATATCAATGAAATTGCTGAGTGGATCAATGGAAACAACGAAGCAAATGAACGAATCAACGAAAGAAACTTACAGTAAATCAGTCGAAGCGTTAGAAACGAGACATTATGCTTCAGAAACAACCAATAAAAGCACTTGGTTAACAAATGAAGGACAAACTGGTCAAAGTAAATCAGAAGAAGAAAAAGGTACACAAATAGAGGTAGAAGCGATTAAGACATTTTCAAAACAACTAGGCGAAGAAACTAATAAATTTAGTGTATCAACGAAACTGTTGAATGGTTCAATAAAAGTAACTGATGAAACAACAAAGCAAATAAACGCATCAATAAAAGAAACTTATACTAAATCGTTCGAAGCGTCTCAAACAAGACACTTCGTTTCAAAAGAAACAGAAAAAGGTACTTGGTTAACAAATGAAGGACAAACTGGACAAAGCAGAACAGAAAAAGTAAAAGGTACATCAAAGAACACAGAAAAAACCGAGAAAATAATAGCAAAAGAGCCAGGTGAAGAAACAAAAGAGCCGATTACATCAGTGAAAGAGTTGAGTGGGTCAACGAAAACAATTGATGAAACAATAAAACAAATTAATAGTAAATCATTCGAAGCATCCCAAATGCCATACTATGCTTCAGAACAAACAGAAAAAGGTACTTTGATAACAAACCAAGTACAAACGTACCAAAATAAATCAGTAAGAGATCAGAAAACATCAGAAGGAACAGGGACCAACCAGGAATGTAATAACAGAGTACTCAGACGAAGCAATGAAAGAGATAAGTCTATTAACAAAAGCAATAAATGAAACAACGAAGCAAATTAAAGAATCAACAGCAGAAGCTTACAGTAACACATTCGAAGCGGCTAAAACCAGCTTAAAAGGAACAGCCAAATGGTTAACATGGGAGGGACAAACTGGCCAATTATTAGAAACAGAAAATGTTATAACAAAGCAGATGAGCAAAACAACGAAAGAACTAAGTAAATCAACAATAGCAATTGATGAAATAACGCAACAAATTAACGAATCAACAAAAGATACTTACAATAAGTCATTTAAAGAGGCTTATACGAAACAGTATACTCCAGCAGAAACAAAACTGGGCACATGGTTAACACGTGATGAACAAACGGTAGAAAGTGAAGTAGAAACAGGACAATCTGGGAAAGTTATAACAAAGCAAATGGGAAACGTAACAAAAGAACTAAATTATTCATTGAGTGGGTCAACAGAAGCACTTGAATCAACGAAGCAAATGAATGAATCAATAAAAGAAACTTATAGTAAATTGTCCGAAAAGACTCATACGAGAAAGTATATCTCAGCAGAAACAAAACAAGCCAACAGGTTCACAAGCGAGGGACAAACTGTCCATAATAGAAAAGACATAGAGACAGGAGAAACTAGGAAAATTGTGACAAAGGAGATGAACGAGGCACCGAAACAACTAAATGAATCATTGAGTGAATCAACGAACACAACGACGCAAATAAATGAATCAACAAAAGAACCTTACAGTAGGTTGTCCGAAGAGGCCCAAACAAAACAATATGTTTCAAAAGGAACAGCACTAGGCAATTGGTTAACAAGCCAAGGAAAAATTGTCCAAAACATCTCAGAAAAAAATACTGGAGAAACCTGGAAAACTAGAACAAAACAGTTGGATGAAGCAACAAAAGAATTTGACGAATCAACAAAAGCACTTAGCGAATTAACAAGCCTAATGAATGAATTAATAAAAGAAACTTACACTAAATCCGTCGAAGTGTCTCGGATGAAGCAATACATGCCAAAAGGAACAGATGCAGATAAATGGTTTACAAATGAGAAACAAACTGGCCAAAGCATATCAGAAGGACATAAAAAGGAAGCAGGAATAAGCATAACAAAACAACCAGGCAAAGCAATTAAGAAATCAACGAAACAAACGGATGAATCAATAAAAGAGACTTACAGTCAATCCCTCGAACAGGCTCAAACAAAACAAGAAACATCGGGAGAAACTGAAACGGGCAACTGGCTAACAAACGCAGTACAAATTACATTGGAAGAAGGGATAGGAGGGACCGAGAATGTGATAACAAAACATTTGAGTAAAACAACTATTCAGCCGAGTGTATCAACGAAGACACTTCATGATGAACCACAACAAAGGAATGAATCAATTAAAGAGACTTACAGTCAATCTCTCGAAGAGGCTCAAACTAGACATGAACCCTCAATAAAAATTGAAACGGGCACTTGGTTAACAAATAAGGAGGAAACTGCCCAAAGCAAATCCGAAAAACAGAAAAAAGAAACCAAGAAACACATAACAAAACAATTGAGGCAAGCAACTGAATTGGAAACATCAACAAAGCCAATAAACGAATATTATAGTAAATCATATGAAGAAATTCAAACGAGTCAAAAAGCTTCAAGAAAAACTGAAGTAGTAAGCTGGTTAACAAACGAAGAAGAGTATGGTCAAAGCAGATTAGAAGAAGATAAACATAAAACCAAGAAAAGCACAAAACAGGCGCAAGGCCAATCGACTGAACTGGGAAGGTCAACGAAGCAAATAAATGAATCTACAAAAAAAACTTATAGTACCTCACACGAAGAGACCCAAAGAAGCCAAGAATCGGCAAGGGAAACTGGGGTAGTCAGTGGGTTGACAAACGAGAAAGATACTGATCAAAGCAGATTAAAAGGAGAAAAACAGAAAACTGGGAAAGATATAACACAGGAACTGGGCCAAATGACTGAATTAAGAAGATCAACGAATCAAATAAATGAATTTACAAAAGCATCTTATAGTAAAGCATACAAAGAGGCTGAAACGACACATAAGGTTTCAAGTGAAAGTCAAACGGCCAGTAGGAAAGAAATTGGTCAGAGTATTTTAGAAGGAAAAACGGAAGAAACTGGGCAAGTTATAACGAAGCAGATGGGCGAAGCAACAAAACTTGGCGAATTAACTAAATATATGAATGAATCAACCAAAGAAACTAGCAAATCATTTGAAAAGACTGAGACGACGCTATATGCCTTAAAAGAAACAGACAATTTATTAACAATTGAGGAACAAACTGACCAGAGTTCATTAGAAAAAAAGACGGGAGAAACTGGGAAACTTATAACAAAGCAGATAGGTGAAGCAGCAAAAGAACTAGGTAAATCAACGAAGTATATGAACGCATCAACAAAGAAAACTTACAGCAAATCATTAGAAGAAGCAACTCAAACGAAACGATACGCCTCAGAAGAAACAGAAAACCTATTAACAATCGGAGAACAAACTGGCCAGAGGATTTCAGAGGAAAAGGCGGGACAAATCGGAAAAGTTGCAACAAAGCAGACAAAAGCAACTAAAGAATTGGGTAAATCAACGGAATATATAAGCCAGTCAACCAAAGAAACTTACAGCAAATCATTCAAAGAAACTCAAACAGGGCAACATACCTCAAAAGAAACAAATCTATTAACAATCGAGGAACAGACTGGTCAGAGTGCATCAGAAAAAAAGGCGGGAGAAACTGAAAAAGTTATAACGAGGGAAGGTAAAGCAACAAAAGAATGGGATGAATCAACGAAGTACATGAACGAATCAACAAAAGAAACCTACAGCAAATTGGTCAAAGAAATGCAAACGAGACATTACGCCTCCGAAGAAACAGAAAACTTATTAACAATTGGGGAACAAGCTGGCCCGAGTAAAATAGAAGAAGAAAAGACGGGAAAATTTAGGAAAGTTATAACAAAGCAGATAGCTGAAGCAACACAAGGACTGGGTGAATCAACAAAGTATATAAACGAACCAACAGAAAAAACTTATAGCAAATCATTAGAAGAAGCTCAAACGATACGATACACCTTAAATGAAACGGAGATGGAGGATTGGATGACAATCAAAAAACAAACTGATTCTAGTACATCAGAAGAGAAAGGAAATATAGAAAAAACACAAGAATCGACAGCAAAAGCAGATAGAATAAGTGGAATAGCTGTAACCAAGCAAATAAAGTACAAATCGACAATTAGTGGACAAGAAGGAACCTATTTAACATCTTACAAGGATTTAAAGCAAATTACACTTGAAAGAGCGTCATTAGCAACGTTAGCCCCAAATGAAGGAGAGGAAATGTCTGAGAAATCAGTAGCTGGAAGTAGTGTGATAAAAAAAGCTAGAAAAGAACATGAGGAAGGATCTACTCAATCGAGACAAGAACTAAAACGAACATTTTATGAATCACACAGTGGAAAGACTACTTTTGAAGAAGCCAAAAAAAAACATTACCAACGATCATCCCAAACGAGACAAGAACCAGAACAGACGACAAATCAATTACATATTGAGATGACCATATCCGAAGAAGCTGAACACGAGATTAAACAAAGTTTGATACAATCAGGTATAGAAACGGAACCAACATCTAAGCAGTTGCAAAGCGAAAAAACTACACTTGAACCAATCGAAGGAGCACACGAAGGTCTATCATCTCAAATAGAAGGAATAAAACAAAGCCCTAACCAATTGCAAACTTTATTAGAAGAAACTAAAAGCAAGGAAACATCATCAGAATTAGGACACGAATCGGGACGGACGTCTGGGCAATTACTAATTGAAAATATTACATCTGAAAAAAAGCATAAGCAAGGATCGGCACAATCTACACAGGAATCAGAAAGAACGCCTAAGCATTTACCAAGTGGAAAGACTACACTTGAAGGAGAGCATGAAGATCGTTCTCTACAGGCAGGACAAGAACTAAAACAAACAGATAAGCAAATAAAAAGTGGAATGACAACATTTGATAAAACCTCGAAGCGTGAACAAGGATTCACACAATCAATCCAAGAATTAAAACATACACCCAAGCAATTACAAGGTGAAAAAACTACACCTAAAGGATCTGAAACAGAACATGCGCAAGGATCGACACAATCGGAACAAGAATCAGAACGAACACGTAAGCAACTTCAAAAAGAAAAGACGTCAGAAGAAATGGAAAAAAAGCCTGAATATCGATCGACACAAACAGTACAAAAAACAAAACAAACGTCTGAGCAATTACCAAGTGGGCTAACCACATTAAAAGAAGAAGCAGAATATAAGCATCGACGAGGATCCACACAATTAGGAAAAGAATCAACGCCTCAGCAATTACAAACGTCATTCGAACAAAAGGAAAGAGGACAAGGACAATCAGAACAAGAATCTGGATTAACGTCTAAGAAGTTGACAACATTCGAAAAAGAGCAAGCCTATCGATCCACACAGACACAAGAACCGGGACAAACGCCTAAGCAATTACAAACTGCACTCGAACAAGCAAAAAGAGGACAAGAATCCACACAGTCAGGTCAAGAATCTGGATTAACATCTAAACAGTTGCCAACACTCAAAGAAGAGCATGCATATCAATTGACACAGACACAACAAGAACTGGAACAAACGCCTAAGAAATTACAAAGTGGTATGACCACATTCGGAGAAATGGAACGAAAATCCACACAATTAGGCCAAGAACTAAAACAAACGCCTGCACAATTACAAACTCCGAAGACTACAATTGAAGCAGAATCCCAACATCAATCGACACAGACCTGGCAAAAACCAGAACAATCATCTAAGCTATTACCAAGTAGGGAGACTATTTTCGAACAAGCCGCAAGCAAAAATGAACAAGCAGACACACAGTCAGGTAAAACGTCACGAGGAACGCCCAAACAATTACAAACTGGGCAAGCTACATTCGAAAAAACTGAAAGAGAGCACGGGCAAAAATCCACACAATCAGGAAGAGAATCAGAACAAACACATAAGCAATTGCAAACCGAGAAAATTACACTCGAAGAAGCTGGAAGAGAATGGGGGCAAGGATTTACACAATTAGAACAGGAGTCTGGACGAACGTTTAAGCAGTTGTTAACTAAAACATCTATACGTGAAGAAGAGCATGAATATCGTTCCACACAACAAGAACCGGAACAAACGCCTAAGCAGTTACAAATTGGTACAACTACATTCGAAGTAATTGAACAAAGATCCACACCATCAGGTCAAGAACTAAAACGAACGCCTAAACGATTACAAACTGGAAAGACTACCCTTGAAGCAGAATATCGATCGACACAAACAGGGCAAAAACAATCGTCTAAGCAATTATCAAATGGGATGACTAAATTTGAAGAACCCACAAGCAAGCAAGAACAAAAATTTACACGATCAAGAAAAGAATCAGAACAAACGTTAAAGCAATTGCAAACTGAAAAGACTACACTCGAAGAACTTAGAAGCGAGCACAGTCAAGAATTCACTCAGCCAAGACAAGAACCAGAACAAACATCTAAACAGACACCAACTGGAGTAACTACATTTGAAGAAGTAAGAAGCAAACATGAACAAGGATTCACACAGTCGGGAAAAGGATTAGGTCAAACGCCTTATCAGATAGAAAGTGGGAAAACTACACTAAAAGAAGTCGATGAAGAGCATCAACGATCGACAAAGATATCTAAAATCGAACACGAGCATAAACAAGAATCTACACAAGGTACCGGAAAAGTTTTCAGAAGATTCCTTAGCAACATCAGCTGCAATAGAATGGACCCCACTGTATACGATAAACTTGGAACAAATCGGGGAAACTACTTTGAAGGGAGTTGAAAAATATATCGAAGAAAGATCAACAAAGAGCAAGTCGAAAAATACCGAGGAAATAAGGATAAAACCAAATTTGATGGACACAGAGCAAGCCACTTATACACAAATTCAAGAAAAAACTAAAATAGATAAAGAGTTGGAACTTACAACAGTCCATATAGGAATAACAGTGGAGAAAGACACTGTAACACAGTTGACAACAGGACAAGAAGAATTGATAAAAACAGAAGGAAGTAGCAAAGTATCAATATCTGATAAATCTCTAGGAGGTTTGTATACAAAGGAACCGGGGCAGGAATCCTTGCAAACAAGAAAATTGGAAGCAATCAAAAGGAACTGAAGCAGAGAAAGTTAAAACTAATTCTGAACAACCTATCAACAAAGAGAAAAGAATTGGAAACAGATCAAGTAATGGAAAAGACACCGCAGGAGGGATCTCAGGTATCGCTAGCAACAATAGCTACTGGAAATACGAAACAGCCAACAGAGCAACTAACCACACAGGAGATATCTAAAGATGATCGAGTATCTAAGAAACTTAAACAAGAAACATTAGCTAGCAAACATTCGGAACCCACTGGTGCAACTGAGGCACTGGAAACGCCAAAGATATATAAAGAAGATCGAACCTCCCAGAAACAGGAACAAACAACAGCAACATTCAATACCAAAAATTCAGAGCTAGCAACGGAAGGACTGGAAACAGAGAAGCTACATAAAGGAAACAAATTAGCTTCACTGGAAATAACTGTAGAGAAAGAAGTTGCAACTACACCTGAACAGCTCTTTACAATGAAGGGTCAATTGGGAACATATCAAACTATTGAGGGTGAAACGCAGAAGAAATCTCAAAAAGAAGGAGCGTTAGCTACCAAATACCCACAACAAGCAGCCGAAGAATTAGAAGAAATGTCTAAAACCGAACAAGCATCTAAGAAGCAGGAACAAGAAACAGCAACATTATATACTGAAAATCCGCAACAAGCAACAGAAGATTTAGAAATACAGCAGATATCTAAAGAAGATCAAGTGTCTGAGAAAACAGAAAAAACAACAGAAATATTAGGTACTAAAAATCTGGAGCAAGTAACACAAGTACTGAAAACACAGAAGCTACCTATATCCTCGTTATCATTAACAACATTTGTTACAAATATAGCAACATTTGTTATAAGGGCCACGGAGCAGCAACAAATGGAAATGACAAGTTGCGAGTGACCAAAAAATTGAGGATGAAATGGAAAAGAAATCTCAAGAACAAACATCATCAGCATCTTTACCTAGGGATGTGTCTAAAGAAATGCAGAAGGTATCTAAAGAAGATCAAGCATCTAAGAAATTGAAAACAGCAACAACAATATTAGCTAATAAACATGCAGGGCTAGCAATACAGGAGCTTTCCAAAGAAGGCGAAAAAGTTTCATTAGCAACATTTACTATAAACAAATCTGAAGGAACAATGGGACAACAACAAACAAGAATGGAAAGTGAAACTGATGAAACAATTAAGGTCGAAACGCAGAAAAAACCTGGAGGAGAAAGATTATCGTCAGAAACTTTAACTACCAAAAATCTAGAACACGCAACGAAGGAACTAGAAACGCAGAAGACTCCTGAAATGAATTTAATATCTATGAAACCGGAACAAACATCAGCAAGTATCAAAAATGCGGAACAAGTGACACAAGAACTAGAAACGCAGGAGCTGCCTAAAGGCCACAAACCAATATTATTAACAGCATTTCTTACAAACGAATCTGAAATAACAACAATGCAAGTAAACGTAATTGGAACCGAAAGAACACAAATTAAGAAAACAGAACGAGAAAACGAGCAACAATCAACAGAAATGGGCCCAGAAGGAATGGAGGTTACGAAAATGGAGCAAACAATCGAAAACACTTCAAAAGAAACCTATAAAGGGACAAGTTCAGTTATTAAAGAAATCGAAGGAACAATAGAGGAAATGCGAACTGGAATAATAAGATGGACTCAAGGAATAACAGCAGCAGAAGAACATACTGAAGGGCAAAACGAACTAACAGGACCAGAGCAAGAATTTTCAAGACCAAATAAAGTAATCGTAGAGTTATTTAGTCAACGAGCCACTCCGACAACAGAAATTAAAATAGTGGACGAACTGCAGCATCTAACGGGAGGAACCAGGACAGATTCAAGGACAAATTATGAAGTAAATAAAAACTCTTCAGAAGAAACAAGTGCAACGGAACGTGGAATTCAATCCAAGCAAGTTACACAAGAAAGCAATATAGAACCAACAATAAGGATGGAAGTGGGGAAAACCGTTTCAGCAAAAACAAAGGGAGAAACAAGAGGAACGCAGCAGATAACCGAATTAAAGCAATTAACAGGAACTAGAATTATTGAAATAGAGAAAAACTTATCAACGAGAAACATTCAGGAGAAGCCAAGAACTTTAAAAGGAAAAGAGAAAGGAGTATATAAAACACAAATTGGAACCGAATTTAAGCAAGTAACAGAACCAACGAGAAATCTTGAAGTGGATATAAATACGTCAGAAAAAACAGATGCTAACACAAGTAGAAGGCAGCTTGGAACCGAATTAGAGAAAGTAGGAGTATCAACTAGAAGAGGAAAGACAGAAGGCGAAACAGATGAGATGCACCATAGAACCGAATTGGAGCAAGGGACGCAGTCATCGAGATACGACGCTACGGGGAGAAACGCTTCAGAGCATATAGAGGAAAAAACAAGTGGTATGCAAAAGCAGAAAACAGACGTTAGTCTAGATGAAAGAGCATCTGAAAAGCCAAGATCAAAAACAACAGAATTAAAAGAGCATACGCAACAACTAATTAAGCAAGGAATGAGTATGCTAACAAAGGAAGCCGAAGAGGTTGTTTACTATAAAACTGTAGGTCAAGTATCTCACGAGCGAATAACGATGGAATCAAAGGAAGCAACAAGTGGACAAATGGCCTTAGCTGAGAATGAATATAATAAACAGGCAACTACAGGAAGGGATACCAGTGAAGCAGAAGAGGGAAAAACCGTGGAAGCACTATATAAAGAATTGACTAGGAAAATAAAAACTGAAAAAACACATAAGGAGAAATATACTTCACAATCAATGGAAGAAAATAAAGAGAATGCAAATATACGAGTAACCAAGAAAAAGAAACAAACACAAAGTCAACTGCAAGAAGAAACATCCCTAGAAAATATTCCATACGCAACTAAAGTACAAGAAATGATTTCGATGTCAAATCCAGTAGAACAAATGCAGACGGAAGAAACAGAACGACTGGACGAGAAAGAGCATACCCAACAAAGTAAAGGAAAAGCAACCCTACTAATGTTCGCAGCAACAAAAGTACAAAGTCTAAACCCCTCGATGGGAAAAACGCCTATAACAGTAGAATCAGAACATGCGCAAACGACACAATTTACACGACAATCAAGAGAAGAAAAAAGGGCAACAAGTTCATTGATAACCGAGCGATCAAAAGAACACGCACCTCCAACAGAACCAATGGGGACGTCGCACTCAATGGAGGAACACGACATAGGAGTAATGACTAAAGATGTTGAAGAATCGTCAAAGCATACCACTAGAAAAAATCTTATCGAAGGAAATTTTATCACTTGCAGCGAAAGGGATAGGGAGAACGGAAGGACAAACGCAAGAATTGACGGAAATAACTCTTAAGACACCACAACAAATAGAGAAAATCGGGCATGGAGTGACCAAAAAAACTGAAGGAGAAGCGCCAAAACAACTAGCAGAAGACATTTTAACATTATTTTCGGAGAAGGCAACAAAGTGGACAGAAGAACAATTGCATCTAACGGAACAGCTTGATACTAAACCAACAGAAGCAAGACCAGTACTCTCTCAATATGAGCAACATACGAATGGTAGGGAGCCAAATTATCAAACGAGTGTAACTCAGATGGAGCAAAATCAAGCCGAGGAAGCATCTAGTGGAAAATCCTCTACTAAAAAAGCCTTAGATCAATCGATAACGGAAGAAGTAATAAAACTGAAGGAGATTACAGAAAGTAGAAGCAGTGAAAGAACTCGAAATCAATCAGCAGAAACTAAATCCACAGTTACATTTGTTTTCCAACTTAAGGGACTAGGAGAGTTAAGCAACAAAACGTTTGCAACTGAGAAAGAATTAGAAGGCGAGAGAGGTTCAAGTAAGGAAGGGTTAGCAACTGAGAGATTAGCCAAAGAAACAGTCTCAGAAGAGATAAAGTTGCATACGAAGCAATCAGAAGGACAAACAGAAGAGCCAATAACTTCATTTGCCCTAGTAAAACCAACAAAGGAGAAGTTGCCACCTATAACGAAGAGAATACAAATTAGTGACCAGTTAGAGAATATTTCTGTTCACAAAGAACCTTCTGGAATAACAGAAAAACAAAAAGAAAGTAACTCTGATAAACAAACGAAAAAAATTTATACAATTTTGATATCAACAGTGAAGAAAGAAGGAGAACAACTGTTAGAATTAGAAACAGAACCCCTAACAAGCGGTACAATAGAAAGAACATCACAATTTAGTAAAATGGAAACACCGGGAGTTAGCGCGAAAGAAACATTGAGAGAAAAAGTCCAAACTCAATTTGATAAAAATGAGATTCAAGTAGAAACATCTCAAACATTAACAGAAAAGCTAGGAGAGGAATCAACAGAAGAACAACCAAAAAAAGTGCTAACCGAAGAAAAAGAAGTAGTTGAAAAAGAAGAATTAGAAAAGCAGACAGCAGGAGAACCACAAACTAAAAAAATGGCAATAAACTTTGTGACCAATTCACCAAAAATGGAAGGGGGATATGCATCCCTATCAAGTTCAGTACAGCAAACCAAAGGAGAACAACCGGAAGGAATTCTAAAAATATCAAAATCAACAAGTAAGCTAAATGAAGAAAATAAAGTTACAAATTCTCCAAATATATTTTCGGGATTATCTGAAGAGAAAGAAAAGCATTCAACACAAATTGAAAAAGATAATTTAGGAAAATTGGCCCAAGTGAGTACCGAAATGGCTAAAGAAGAAGCAGTAGAACGTACACAAATTTACCGAGAGGAGAAGCAAACCGAGGAAAACGCTCAAGCGACCAAAGTAAACCAACAAGCAGAAGAAGTGATCACAAGATCAACTAAAATTCCGCACATGCAAGAAATTGTTCAACATTCAACAAAAAGCCATAAGCAACCTCAACAGTGGTCCACATCTCCAAGTGAAGCAGCGAAAGCACAGAACGAGCCCAAATCAGGAGCAACTATTATCAACAAGTGCTAAACAAGTTCTAGAATTTTCAACAGAAAAAGAAGTGGCAGAATGGTCAACTTACGAGAAAGAAGTTTCAACCCGAGATTGTTCGAGATGAGCAAACATCTGCAAAGAAAGAAGAACAAGAAGAAAAGAAAGCTACAGAATCGCCAAAGAAAGGGGAACATGCTGCAAAATGGTCAACAGAAGTTCCACAACATGTTGAATGGTCAACTGAAAAGCAACAATCCCTAGAAGTATCAACGGAAGCGGAACAAATAACAAAACAATCAACTAAAATTGGCTCGGATGAGGAATTTACGAAAGAGGAAAAGAAAATGACAGAATGGTCAAAGAAGATCAAAATAGCTGCAAAATGGACAACTTCGCAAGCTGTTGAATGGTCAACTGAAAAGGAACAACTTGCAGAAAGATCCACGGAAGAGGAACGAGATGCGAAACGATCAAGTAAGATTGTCCAAGCTGTAGGAAGATCTTCGAAGGGAGAAAAAGCAAGAGAATGGTCTGAAGAAGAAAAAGCTGAAATGTGGTCAACAGAAGTTGATCATTTACCTGTAGGGTATTCAACTAGATTTGTAGAAATCGAGGGAAAAACAATAAAGGAAAAACAAGTGACAGAATGGCCCGAGATAGAACAAGAAGTTGTGAAACCACCGCAACAAACTGTGGAATGGTCAACCAAAGCTAAACAAGCTGTAAAATGGTCAACGGAAGAGCAGCAACAGAAAGAATGGTCAAAAAATATTGAAGAAACTGTAGAGGAATTTGCGAAAGAGAAACAAACTACTGAAAAGTTTACGAAAATAGAACAAGCTACAAAAGAATCAACAAAAGAGAATCAACCTAGAGAAGTATCAACAAAGAGAGAAGAAGTTGCAGAAGAATCAACGCAAGTTCTAAAAGAAGCAGAATTAACAAAAGTGAAACAAACTATAAAAGGCTCAACCAAAAATGAAAAAGTTGCAGAAGAATTAACACCAGCTTTAAAAGAAGCATCACGAGCTGCTGCAGAATTAACAAAAGTGAAAAAAACTACAGAAAGCTCAACCAAAATAGAAAAATTTTCAGAAGAACCAACAAAAAATCAGCTTGTAGGAGTGCCAACAAAGAGAGAACAAATTGCGGAAGAATCAATACAAACTGTAAAAGAAGCAACACAAACTGCAAAAGAATTAACAAAAGAGAACCAAAGTGCAGAAAGTTCAACGAAAAGACAATTATTCGCAGAAGAATCAACGAAAGAGAATGAACTTATAGAAGTTTTAACAAAAAGAGAACAAGTTGCAAAAGAATTAACGGAAGAGAAAGAAGAAATATCAACACAAGCTGCGAAAAGAAAAAACACAAGAAAAATTAACAAAAGAGGAAAATGCTACAGTACAGTCAACGAAAGGTGAACAAGTTGCAAAAAAATCGACACAAACTGTAAAAGAAGAAACACAAGCTGCAGAAAAATTAGCAAAAAAGAAACAAACTGCAGAAGGTTCAACGAAAAGAGGAAAAGTTGCAGAAGAATTAACAAAAGACAATCAACTTGCAGAAGCGTCAACAAAAAGAGAACAGGTTGTAGAAGAATCAGCGAAACAAAAAGAAAGAAAATCAACACAAGCTGCAGAACAATTAATGAAAGAAAATAATGCTACAGTAAAGTCAACGAAAGATGAACAAGTTGTAGAAGAATCAACAGAAGCTGTAAAAGAAGCAACACAAACTGGAGCAGAATTAACAAAAGAAAAACAAACTGCAGAAGGGTCAATGAAAGGAGAAAAGATTGCCGAAGAACCAACAAAAGAGAATCAACGTGCAGAAGTATCAACAAAAAGAGAGCAAGTTGCAACAAAATCAGTGGAAGAGAAAGATGAAAAATCAAATGAAGCAACAGAGGGTAGAGAAGAATTAACGAACGAGAAAAATGTAAAATCAACCGAAGACAAACATGTTGCAGAAGAATTAACACAAGCTGTAAAAGAAGCAACACAAGCTGCAGAAGAATTAACAAAAGAGAAACAAACTACAGAAGACTTAGGAGAAAGGGAACAAGCTGTAGAAGAAGCAACAACACAAGAACAAGCCCCAGATGAATCAACGAAACCAGAACAAGTTGCAAAAGAACCAGCGAAAGAGAAACAATCTACAGAGGAGTCAACAAAAGAAAGACAGGCTACGAAGGAATCAGTGAAAGACAACCAAACTGCAGAAAAGTCTTTGAAAGAGGAACAAGCTTCAAAATTGTCAACAGAAGGTAACCTAGAGTAAAAAAGAGAAACAGAGGTTTCTACTACTGTAATAATTCGAAAAGTTGCAGACTTTAAAAGAGATAAAACCACACAGATGCCAACAAGAGAACCAGTTGCGCAAATAGAAAGAGAAGAAAAAGAAACATCAACATTTTTGTATAGGCGATTCACGGAAGAGACCAAAGAGGTAGTCACTTCTACAAAGGCAGTCTTGGAACAAGAAAAAACTCAAAAGCAAACAATACGACCAAATGGGGAAATAAAAGAACGAGAAGGAGAGTCTACAGAAAACACACTTTTACAACAACCATTTACATACAAAGAGAGAAAAATAGTTACTACAATTAAAGCAGAGAAAACTGCAGGAGTGGAAAGGAAAATCAGCAAACAGAAACCAATAGGTGAATTAGATGAGCAAATAGAAGAAAGAGAAGGTAAATCTACAGGAAACCCATTTTTGCATCTTATATTGACTGAAGCGGAGCAAGAGGAAGTTATCAATGTAACAACAGGAGAGCTAATTGAAGCAAAAGAAGGTAAAACCAAGCAAAAGTCACTAGAAGGCTTAAACGAAGAAGAACGTGAGGATCTTAGAGCAGAAGGATCAACAGAAGAAATGATTCTAAATCAACGGTTCATGGAAGAAGACAATGACACATTTGAAGCGACAAAAGCATTCGAAGATACGGGGACAAAGCAAGGCGAAGAACTCAAAAAGGAAAGAGAAGAAGAGCAAAAGTCTTCCCTCGTATTCCACAAAGTACTGGACAGCACTGGGTCTTTAAAACTTGTTGTAAGCTCGCCGAATATTTCTGATGCCCAATCTAGAACGACGATCACAAAACAAAATCTTGCAAAGGCTCCACTAGACTCGCAAAATGCAACTGAATACCAAAATCCCGCTGTGGGTTCGCCAAAGTTCTACACAAGCGAAGAGTCTGCTCATCACGTGAGCAATGAACTCATTGTGACCAGAAAGAAACAGAAGAAACCCACTATTAAAAGGTTAAGGACTCGAACAAAATCCAAGAGGAAATCGACCCCACGTAGAAGAAATGAACAAGGAGGATATCCTGGGCCAGAGGTGGGAATCGACGGAAATGGAAACTCGTTTTCAACTCGAAAGAAGAAGAAGTGGACTTTGCCCCCTAATATGCGCTACGTGGATAATTTGTCCTGATCTTATGGCTCGCATTCTTCACTAGACATTTATATAATTAATAAAAATTGAAGAGCTTGAAGATGCGAAGATACTGAGTTGTAGCACTACTTTGTTAAGACGTTTGCATCAATAAAATCTAAATTAAAAAAAATCTTTTACTTCAGGGAGTTCGAGGAAGTTTTTCAACTCAGCAGAGCTGGCTAATGAAATTTTGCAATGGGATGTAGTACAATTGTAAAATACTAAAAGTTTGGAGAATCAGTAAAGTTGCAAGATGCTTTGGCAGCTTTTGGTGCTTCTGCTGCTGCTGCTTTTGGAATGTCTTATGTTGTTTCCTCAGTCAGCCACAAAAGTGAGTTTTGTTGGACTTTTTGTCTTCGCTTTCTTTTGTCTGTTCCTGTGTCCTTCTCGTTGTCTTCTGTTTGGTTATTTTTTCTTTCCCTTATGAAGTTCTCTTGCTTTGACATTCGCAGCCATTTAATTCTAATGTCACTAATTATTACAAAAGTGAAAGGAGCAATATACATTACAAATAAAGATAATCACCTAATCGGAAAAATTGCATAATCTTAGTGTCATCTGATTTGATTTTGTGGGGCAAACTGAAAAATAAAAGAATGCTGGAATTGACGAAAATAATCTTTAAGATTTAAATAAAATTGAAAATTTCTCCAACTTGTTTATAACAAAGCTAGTATTAGATTTGTAAGAAGTCTTAACGCTTGCAGATAGCTGAAAAACTGAAGTGATATGGATTTAAAAAAAGAAAATGAAAAATTGACTCTTTATCAAAAAATAAGTGGGAAAACATTATTAAAAACTTTTAAAATTGCATCAATAAGATTTAAAACGTTTTCTATTATTGAAATAGCCTGGAAAATTATTTACAAATATGTAAATTTATTAAAATTTCCTCTTCGGTTCCAGTGCCTTTAATGCCGTTTCTGTGACGACGCAATAATTAAACTTACGCTGTCTATTTGACAGTTACGCCTTTAGGAAGTCACCATCCTAAGGCGAAATTATTGAAATATTGATTTTAGATGTAAGTACATATCATGTAAATCGGTGGGGTATTCCCCGTAGTCGAAGTCTTCTGAAGGTTTGGATTTTTTTAGGGAGGAGGCGCTCTATTTATTGTATTTCCTATATTTGACGCTAGTGTTGGTTATCGCGACACTTGGGCTCTATTACAAGGCTACCAGTGAGCAGAATGTTTCTAAAAGCAAAGTCTCCGATAAAAACGAGAGTACCAAGAAGGGGGCCGTGGCCACCACCAATAAAATATGTTCACAAATTGCAGCGTAAGTAATTCATAGAGATAAGATTTTAGGCACAATCAAATAAAGTGAAAAGGTGGACAAAATGTTAAATTAGGCCAAAACGAACAGTTAAAAACGCATTAAAAAGGCAAAATACTTTTAAAAAAGCATGAAAAGGTCAGAACCACAATCAATATTTAGTGACAATTTTAAATATATTTTTTTTTCAATTACAAATAAAATATTTCTCAGGATTTTCCATTGGTAGGATGGATTAAATTCCCATGTTATTGCTTTATTTTATCAAGTAGATACATATTTGTGCCTAAATTCTTTAGAAGTATATTGTAAATGTACTTTGAAAATCCATAGAAAAGCATACATGGGCACGAATTTTTTTTGAAAATGGGTACAAATTATGTATAAAAAGGCAAAAAAAAACACGCTTAATTGAAATTTGGGCAATAACGCATAAAAAACGCCAAAAAAGTTGGAAAGGTAGGATCATAGGATTTTTCCTAAAATCCGCTGTCTAAGTAATTCATTTATTTAAGTCTTAATATGCCTTTAAGTGATGTATTATTGGAAAATTTTAACTTATTTTAATTATTTCTTTTAACTACATATTAAATGGTTGAATTATACAGGCTGACCCAGTCATCATTTTACTAATTTTAATAGCATATAACGAAAAAGGCGTATAATACTGAATTTAAAACATTGGAGTTGTGCTTGCGCTGAAAAAAATCAAATCATAGTTTAAACCTCGTTTTGGATTGTAACTGACTTCAAGCGGTTTTGACATTCGCTAGGTAATGCGACAGTTGGGTCACGATTTGCAAACGGGAATCGGAAGAAACAAGACATTTGTTATGCCTGAAAGATAAAATGGTGTCAACATTAACTCATATTTTTGCCACCGAAAAACGCGAAAAAGTCGTTGAACGATTTGCTATTTGGCATGAAAAATGGCCGCTAGCAACGACGAATTGCAGACCGTAGTTTATCGGAAATAACGAACAGTGCTGAGTATGCTAAAAAGAAATGGGTGAAAGTAATACAAGGTGGCTCATGCTCGAGTGACGACCATTATAAACATTTCGATTTTAGAATCTACGAGAAAAACACTTCGTTTTCTCGTCATGACATCACAACCCTCAAATAGTTTAGAAATATAGGCTATTGGGCATTCCCGTAAGTACATAAATCTAAGGGCCGCTACAGATACTGGGGTTTTTACTCGGCTCATCTGCGCAGACCAAATATGTGCACTTTTACCTGAACCGAGGGCTACCTCTACACAGTCAGACGTCTCATTAAGTTCCGACGAGACTCAAAATAAAAATCCAAAAAACAAGTTGTAAGAGTACAAAACTTTTCTGTTAAGTGTAATAGCCGCTTTTTTTTAAAGAAGTATTGAATATTATTTTTTCTCTTTATAACATTTATATTTGGTTGTATTTCCCTTAACTTTCAGATAGTTCTTCATACGTTGTCGATTTTTTATTAGGATTGTTTTTACCCTCCGCAGACAAAACTAATTTTAACAAAGTTCTATAAATTCATTCAAGTATCTTTGGAATATTTTCTAGCATTTCTACAAACGTTTCTAAAAATTTCACAGAATACATGCCACCAGAAACACATAAAACTATGCTATCGTCCTGAATTGTGCACTACACGCACAGACTTTCAAAATCGGCGCGGGTAAATATCCGACGATGTCAGAACTTGTACAGGCCGAGCTTTGTACTTGCACAGGCAGTCTGTATTACACATAAATGCTCCAACTTGACTTGCGTAAACTGGGTTTGTGCAGACAAGCCAGAGTAAAAAACCGAGTGTCTGTAGGGGCCCTTTAGACTATTTTATGAATTCCGTCGTTTACACATTTTGCATAAACAACAATCTAACCGACACAAATGTTTAATAGGTCCTTAAATTAAATAATCCGGCTGCTTGAGCATTGAATATTAATTTTGTGAATGCGTCTTATTTAATTTCTTAGTATTCCTGTTTTCCCGGTTAATTATTTTCATACACTTTCTACATGGTTTATTTTTAAGAATAATTGTTTTATTTTTTGGCAAACTGGTTGATTAAAGCAACCTAAAGTATAAAATAGATCCAGTTATTTTCATATTATTTTTATGAGTATGGAAATACAAATAGGTAATTATACTGTGAAATAACACGTAGGTAAAAATTTGTTGTCTAATATAACAAAATTGAAGTTTTATCATGTGACATGAACTTCTTTAATAGTGTCAGTTTTTGTCATTTAATAAAAGCAGTTTTGAAATTTTCATCACCCACATCATTCGTTTGTTAAATGTTTGAAAAATGATGGATCTCCAGAAATACAACATAAAAAATGTACATTAGGAACTTATAATCTTTGTTTTTCTAGATTATTTAGCTTTTGATTGGTCTCTTGCTCAAACAGTAGTAGTCAATCAACACCCTTGAGTTTAATCTGCCCTGATAAAGTTTTTCCATCATCGGGATGTCCGCATGAAACTTTTATCAGTTCTTATTACTTAGAACCCCCCAGAGCCCCTTAATTCGTATGAATAAAGTCAAGATATGTATCTAAAAAATAAATCTTGATCCCCATATTGTAACCCAAAGTTTTATAATCCAATAAAAGTTTTTTAACCAAATATCTTTAGATGTCACTCTTATGGTAAACCAAAAAATTTCTAATTAAATTTTTGAAGCATCTACATGCTGATTTTTTCAAAACATTTAATTTTTCCTTAAACAATGAGTCTTTTATTAATTTTCTTAATTTGGGGTTTTAGTACTACTATTACTTCACTCAATCTGGAAAATTTCTCTTTGAAATATAAAAATCCATTTTTATTGGAACCCATCCTCTCTAGAAAATTGTTGGTGAGCCTAATTTGATATGAACTAGTGGTAGAAATATACCAGAGAGCTTTACTAGTGTAAATGCTTTACAGTTTTCTATTTACAAATTAAAGTTCTACGTGTAGGACAAACTTTTTCCTAATTTTGATTTTTTCGATCCCTGGTGTCTCATTCACATAAAAAGTACCCAAATGTTAATGATAAAAAAGACCTTAAATGAAGAATTAATATGATCATGATATAATGTTTTATTTCTGTAAATATTTTTTAAGATGCAAATAATATATGGACCTAAATGAAAAACCAACAGTATTTGGAAAGGTTACATTTCCAAAAATAAATTTTACCTTGTCACAAGAAAACTGGAGGTGATGGAAAAGAAATAAGTACGGTTTCATGATGGGAGTAGGTAGTCCAAGCAGAATTACCTACCAAAGTTCGTGTCACAAAATCAGTGTTGACTAGTCGACTAATTATAATTAGGCGATATGTTTCTCGCCAGTCTGTTTTATCATTTCTTCTAGTGCATTGACAATAACGTGATAAATTTATATTGGCCTATGAAGTTGTAAACTATGTGTTGTAAATCAGGGGTGCCCTGTTAAGCGGGTTTATGGGTTGATTTATCTCTTTTAAAAGGTCGAACAATTTTTTTTTGATTTTCTGTACTAAGCATTCCAAATATCTACATAGTTAAAATTAATGACATAATATTTGAAACACCTTGTAAATTAAGTTTTGAAATTAAAGCAAAAAATTCCAGTAAAAAAAGTTAATAGAAAAAAACTTATTTATAAAAAAAATTAAATTTTAATTTAATTTGAAAATTTGTAATTTTTTTCTCAAAGTTTTGACTTTGATCTCCTCTAGCCTTTTATATACTTTCGACAATTTTGCTTGATAAATTTCACTTTGGTAAAACGCTTTTCGCATACCGATGAATGGTAGTATTATACTTAGAAATCACATGAACGAAGTCAATTAATCTTTTAAGTATATATTTCCCGGAACTTTTGTTAGCGTTCGAATTGAGTATGCTAAACCGACCTGCCTTCTGTTCCCAAACACCGACTCTGTTAAATGTTCTTTGATGATCTGTCATGGACTTAAAATCATACTCATTTTTACATTCTAGTGATATTCTCAAAAAGGGAGGCTCAGCTGCTGATGCGGTTATAGCTGCGGTGCTTTGCGAGGGGGTGTGCAGCCCCCAAAGCTCTGGAATCGGTGGAGGATTCCTTCTAACTTACTATGAAAAAGAAACCAAAACGATTTATACTTTGAACGCTAGAGAGTGTGCTCCGGAGAAGTCCAATTCAAAGATGTTTACGAAAACCAAGCGTAAGTATATCGAATTTGAATGGCGAAATGATCATTTGTTAGATAAATTTTGGACTCTATTATTTCTTGAATTTTTCTACTTCGTTTGCTGATACATTTACTATTAATGGAGTTATTTAGGGCTCTCTTCTTTTAAGTGCCATGATGTCCGTTAAAAAATTTAAACATTTTTAAGGGTGTATATATTCTTCATATTTTCAAGAGCTCTTTAAAGTCTTTCAAAAAAATTCCAAACACTTCTTAAAGGTCCCACAAACTATTTAAAGGTGTACGGAGCTTTCTCAGAGGCTTCTTGAATGTTCCAGTGAATCTCTTCCTAGATGTGAGTAATAAGGGGTTTCAAAATTGTTCTTGGTCTTTCAGGAGTGCAAACGGACCTTTAAGAATTGCCAGATATATTTAGCAAGTTTTAAAAGCCTTTTGAGACATTTATATTTATTCTTTATTTTTGAATATAGAAAATATCCTTATCGGTTTCTAGGGTTTCAAAAGCCTTGGTAAAGCCTCCAAAAAAAGAATCTACAGAATTCATACAAACTTGAGGAGTATTCTAAAAGTATTAAAGGCTATTTGAAGTTTCCAATAAATCACCCAAAACGCTTTTTTTTCTTGAGCTTTAAGGTGCTCGAAACAATTTTTAGAGGCACAAAACGTTTCTTGAAAAATTTTGCTAAGAATTTAGACTTCTGAAAAATAAAGGAGATCCTTAAAAGTGTCCAAAGTATCTTTATAAACCTTTTGGACTTTCAGACCTTAATAA
Source organism: Dastarcus helophoroides (assembly GCA_028583605.1). NCBI lineage: Eukaryota > Metazoa > Arthropoda > Insecta > Coleoptera > Bothrideridae > Dastarcus > Dastarcus helophoroides. Next base: position 15,951,722 of record CM053328.1, read on the forward strand.
AATTTTAAGCGTTTCAAGCTGTCTTTCAAGAAGTGAAAGAAGAAATAAAATGTTTCAAATTTTTGAGAGATCTTTGAAAGCTTTCCCGAAGTTCCGAATGCTTCTTAAAAGATTCATTGACTTCTTAAAAGCTTTGCAAAATTCTGAAAACTTCATATTCTTCTCGAAAGTTTCAAAATGTTTTTCAAAACTTTTAGAATTTATTTATTTATTTATTTATATCAGAGCGTTTATGTACTCCACGAAACTCCAAAGATTCTCTTGATCTTTGAGCCGCTGAAAATAAATCATTTACAAGGTGTGTCTTTATCCTCATGTTCTTCTTCTTCTCCTTACTTTTATTTTCATTTTAAATCCATCTGTAGATTTGTAGACACATCCAGGTAGCCCATATACTTATTCACAATGACTATCATACAGCTTCAAAATATTTAACAACCTCATAAACTTCTTAACATTTCAAGCGCTTGAATGTAGGCTTCTGATATAACATTTAGAATCCTAAAATTTGATCTCTTTTCAAGATCCTTCCAAAGGTGGATTATCCGTTGCTGTTCCTGGAGAGATCTATGGGTTTTGGGAGCTGCATCAGAAATTGGGCAAACTGCCTGGGCGGATTTATTCACCCCAACCATACGGTTGTGCAGGGAGGGCATACCTCTGACGGTCTATTGCTGCTATTTTATGGGCAAAATGGATGTCGGAGCTTCGGAAACTTTCAAGTTAATAGGTTTGCTAAATTTTTGTCTTGTACATATGCAAATTTACCGTTTATTTTCCTGATTAATAATCTAAGATGAATTGTTAGTGGCGACCTGAATATTTCACAGTTTTTTACATTTTAAATGGATCTTAATTGATCTAAACAAGGCGAATAGTTTACCAGGAAAACTTTTGGTTACCCCTAAAAATTTCTCAGAAGTGTTACTTTGAGCGAACTGAAAGATCAATAACATATTAAACTTCAATTATAGTTTTAACATTATGAGACAAAAATATAGACTTCTTTACCTTTTTTGTCTCACTGAAATAAAAAGTGCAACCTTCATGTCATTCATACTGAAAGTGAATTAAATATTAGATAACGTTCTAAACCATATAACATTGAGAAGTAAAAGTGTAGACACTTTTTAACTCTTTGAAATATGAAGTGCAAAGTTATTTGGGTCTTATTGTCTGGTGGGGAAGTAATATTTGAAAACGTTTCATGTTTCAAAAAGACAAAAAGTGTAAAATCGTGTCCCCATTTGGTTTCATCGCGATTTAGTGTGAGATAAATGTTCGATAATGTTTTACAGTCTTAATTTTAATTTTAACACACCACTGACACAACTGGTAAAACCTTGTGTACACTTTTTGCTTTCTTGAGACAATTTACAAACACCTTATATCTTATTGGGGCAACAAGTGTTGACTTTGAATATTTAGCCACTTTTAAGGTGCATTTGGTAACAATCAATATATTTCATAGAAAGTTGAGATATATATTAATTTTACGCAAGAAGTTTATAAAACGTGCTGCTGAAGTGTCACTAAATATTTGATAGCTTTTTATACTTTAGTTGTTGATTTCATGATATAGAAACTTGACATTATGTTTTCGTTGCAAATCTGAACAGGCATGAAAGCCCTCCAATGCTTTTCTTAATGTATTTCAGAAGTATTTTTTGTAAACCCGGAAGCAATGAGTTGTTGGAAGAAGGCCAAGTGATGTTGAGACCTGCGCTGGCTAATACTCTGGAAATGATAGCCAAAGAGGGCGCCAATGCTTTTTACAATGGTAAACTCACCGATGGTTTTGTTAAAGATATCCAGGAAAACGGAGGGATAATCACTAGACGAGACATGGAAGTCTACCGGTGAGGTTTTTATTCGTATTTCAGAATTACTTTTATTTATTTATCTTTTTTATTCAATGTAAAATTTTAACCGAATTGAATTGAATCAGAATTAAAGAACACCTAGGTTTTTTTCTATACTTAAACATGGAACCTAATACTGAGCTCAACATTTTTTCGAATTTCATGACTAGGTTCATTAATTTTTACTATTCAGTTTTTACATGTTACTAAATCTAATTTAATTGGAATTAAGGAACACTTAAGAAATTTTTTCTAGACCGCAATGGATGCCGCCAATATCGATGCAGCTGCCGAAAAACTTGACCATCTACTCGATGGCACCACCCAGCTCCGGTACCGTTCTTTTCTTCATCTTGGACACTATCATCCGATTGGGTAAGGCAGAAGACCCGATCACCAATTGGTTTCGAATCGTCGAGGCTTGGAAGCATGCCTTCGGCTATCGCGTCAGCTTAGATCCGGGCTGTTGTATGGACAAGATACCGGATTTTACCTACGATCCGGAAATGGCTATGGTGACCAGCAATGTGATCTTTAACGATACGCGAACGTCGACGGATATGTTTCATTACGCTCACGAGGAGCATTTCTGTAATAAGGACTCGGGAACGGCCCATATGAGCATACTGGCGCCCAATGGTGACGGGGTCGCTATAACGACTTCGGTTAATGGAGCGTGAGTCATTTATGAATTTTCTTTACCTCTTGATTGCCTTCTGTTTTTTTAGGCCTCGTACTATCTTAATTCTTTACTACGGGGCATTTTTCAACTAGTAGCTAATTTTTGTGTGGTATATCCTACAAGAATTGTTTTTTTTTCAGCTTTGGCGCGATGTTCGCCTCCAAGTCCACAGGTATAATTCTCAACAATCATATGATGGACTTCTGCATACCCGACTACGATACGGTCCTTTTTAAGTATAACCAAATAGCCCCTGGCAAGCAACCGATGTCCAGTATGTCACCTAGCATAGTCATAGACAATGCGACAGGCGACGTGCGCCTGGTGATTGGCGCCGCCGGCGGTTACAAAATCATAACTTCGATCAGCCAAGTGCTTATCGAGCATCTAGTGTTCGACATCTCGCTGGGGGTCGCTGTAGCCCACAAAAGGCTGCACCACCATCTGCTTCCCATGGTGTTGTATTTCGAAGAAGGTTTTTCCGAGAAGATTATCGAAGAGCTGGAAAAGCTGGGCCACAAAACAAAAATGATTAAGACGGGTTATCACAACAACAAACCAATTCCGGGTTGGTAGTGATTAATGTGAAACGTTTGATATACTTTTAGGTTCTAAATAGCTTTAGGTTCCTTTTTGCGTGGAAACAACGCTGAATTGATGAGTTTAGTCAATTTTAGTTTTAAATTCATGGCGATTCTATGCCTTTGTTTGAAATGAGGTTTAAATTGTAAACCCAACTTTGAATTTTTATTGAAATTTCAAATTTTTTTCTAAATGTTTACTAGTTTTGTACAAATTTATACGTTTTAAATGAAATTTTAACTTCAATTTCGAAATATGAAGAATATTCAATTTCGAAATTTTGATTTTACAATTTACATTTTAAACTAGAAAATTTGTCTTAAAACCTTGATTTTTTCATCGAAATTTTGATCCTTTACTCGAAATTTTGGCTGTTTTCTCAAACTTTCGAATTTCTTCAACTTGCGACTTCATTTTTGAAAATTTCGGTTTTTTTCTTAAAAATGCCAGTTTGTTTTAATAATTACTTTTTTCTTGAAAGATTTTCTCTTCGTTTATATCTTAATTCCAAACAGTTTTAAACTCAAACTATTCCGTTCAAATCTAGAAATATATTGAAATTTTTGCAATTTTCTACTTTTGAAGATTTCAATTTTTTTCGAAGCTTCACCTGTAAACTCAGATTTTCGATTCTAATTTCCAGATTAATCTTTGAGATAGAAATTTTAATTTAACTTAAAAAATTGCTTTGCACCTTTTGTTTAAACTCTTGACTTTTTATATCAAATTTTGACCTGCTACTTAAAATGTTTGCCTTCTACTCGAATTTGTTTTCGAATTTTTGACCGTTTTTTACATTTAGAATTCTTTCTGGAAATGTCACAATTTGTTTCCCTTCTTCAAATCCGAAATTTAGATTTTTCGACTTTTTCTCGAAGTTTTGATCTTGGAAACTCGTTTATCTATTTTAAATTTATTAGAAATTTTTTCAGATATTTATCTTCGAAATGTCAACTTTACTTTCGAGAAAAAAATCTGTTTGAAATTTCATTTTTTTCCTGAAGTGTGTTTTTTTAATTCTGAAGTTTGTTAGATTGGCTGTCCACTTTAAGCTGAAATTTCGGCTTCTCGACATTTGAACTTTAAACAGATGATTTGGATTTTAAACTTGAAATTTGGAGAACATTATTTTTAAAAAATAGAAATATTTTTCTCAACATTTTCATTTTAAACTTAATGTTTCGAGACAAAAATAAAAATTTCGATCTTGACTTAATTACTTTTCGTGGTTTTTCCGATTTCCACAATTCGACTTTAAAATTGAAATTTCTGCTTTAACACTAAAATTTTGGCTTGAAGGGGAATTTTTTTATTCTTAATTCCGAAATTCCGAAATTACGAATATTCCTTTTAGAAATTTCGACTTTTACCCTTCTCTACCTTTTTTTTTAAATATTCGAATTGTTTGGCGATACAATTAATGAAAAACCATATACCTACATGTTACCATTAAATTCAATTTTAATGACCCGAAATGCCAATTCTAACTAACTTTTAACTCTAAATTTCAACTTAATATTCGAAAATAGAAATTTTAAAATAATTTCTTAAAATTTTTAGAAAATAGTTGCTTGGTAATTTCCACTCGTTTCTGGAATTTCGACTCTTGACATTAAATTCCGAAATATGCGAAGTTTCGACTTGGATTGAAAGTTTGAAGAAGTATTTTATTTCGATATTTCAAATTTTTCCCAAAATTTAACCTTTTTTTTTAATTTCACCTCTTCTCTTAAAGATTTATTGTTTGCATTCATCAGCTGAGTATTGAAAAATATTTAAATTATGATTTAAATAAATCGTTGACTTTCTGAAAAATTTTGACATGCGACTATGAGATGTATAAAAATTTTTAAAACCTTGCCTCGTGACATCTAACAAAAAAAAAGGTTACGTGTTTTACGCAGAAACCGAAAAACAAAAAACTGAAATATAAAAGATCAAAAAAGTTTTTAATTAGGTAAAATATAAAGATATAAAGAAATGTAAAGAGGTCGTACCATTGATTAAGTTTTTGAGTCAATAAGAATCAAAAATCAAAATTATGAAAACATTTGTAGAATTTCCAAAATTTCCTCCGAAATTGCTACTTTTTTTTGGAAATTTGCTTTTTAATTTTTTCTCTTAATTAGGGTCTTTAATAGCATAAACTTAAAACAAAACATATGATAACCTAAAGAAAAAACCTTTTTATTGTACTAAAAATATTAGCATTGGAAGAGGAGTGCAATTGTATTTAAATAACACAGTTTACTCTGGTCGATATTTCGAGATTTCTTTTTTAGAAATGTTGCACTTTTATATTTGAAATTTCTAGAAATTTAAACTTATTTAGAAATTTCCAAGTTTGTTCTCGAAATTTTGACTTTGAAGTCAAGAAAAAAATGTTTGAACGTTAGTAATACTGACTCTTTGTTCGAAATTGTGATTGATTGATGACATATATACTTTTTCTCTTCGAAATTATGAGAAAAATGTTGTTTAAAATATATGACATTCTTTCGTGAAATTTTGACTTTCTGCTCGAAATTTTAAATTTGTGCTCAACATTTTGAATTTTTATTCAAAATGTTCTCATTTTCAAGAAATTTAGGCTTTTCATAACATTTGGACTTTTTTCTCGAAGTTTGAAAAAAATCTTCTTTTGGAAATTTATCTCGAAGCTTGTAAAAAAAGTCAAATTATTTTTTAAATGAGTTCATGAATTAAAAAAATGATTAGTCAATTCGATATTTCAAAATTTTTTTCCAGAAATATAGTTTTCTGAAATCGATCAAGAATGTCTACTTTCTGGGTACAATTTCAGGCCCCAAAATACCTTACGATATTCCAGTATTTTAGTCCGCTGCTAAGGAATCATCACAAAACAGTCCGAGAAAATGTTGTCCCTCCTAGACCGACAACGTCCGTAACTTTTCCGTACAGGATAACAAGAAACAAATAGTGATTGTCAAGGAAACAACTTCATAGAAAATTAAATGACAATGAAAATGTCATGAATTATAAAAATTTCTTGATTTAAGTAATATAAATTGCGATTTTAGAAAAAATAGTATGTGTACCTCTTAGTAAAAGCAAATTCCTGAACTTGGATGTTTGTTAGTCTCGGCTAACGCCTCGGCCATAATTTACATCGTCGTTGGGGAATGTTTTGCTTTTACTACACCAGATACACTACAATATGCTATTTTCCTACTTTAAACGTGGAATTTATATTTTAAAATGAAAATTTGCAAAAAAATGTTATTTAAAAGTTTCAAATTTTTTACACAAATTTTAATTTCTTTAGAATCTTCGAAATTTTGTGTCGAAAATTTTTCTAAATTCAGACTTTTAACTCGAAATTAGGATAACGTTTTCTCCCGAGGGTAGTCAGACGTTGTTTCCTAAAGTGTTAAGATTTTGCTCGAAATATTCGATTTGTACTCGAAATTTAGATATTTTCGGGATATTTGTGATTTTTCTTCCAAGTTTAAAAACATTTTTTTTTGGAAAATACGAAATTTTTTTCGAAGTTTCTAAGGGTATGTTTCGATTAGACATTTTACTCCATACATTTCTCTTTGACATAAGTGTCAACTATCCTGGGAGAAGCTATCCGAGACTTATCTAGACAGCTGGGAGGAGATAGCTTCTCTCTTATGTCAGAGAGAAATGTACGGAATAAAGTGTTTAGTCTAAACGCACCCTAAGGAAAAGTTTCTAAAAATTTCAATTTCTAAACAAAATCTTTTTTCTTATGGTTAAAATTTTCAATATTGACATTTTCAAAAATAGGTCTACATCTAAAAAAGATTTCGTATCAAAAATGTGTTTATATGAGGTTTAAAGCGTAACAATTTTATTGAAGCAGTTTTATTTGACACATGTGACTAGAAAATATAAAGTATTTTTAAAGTCTTTATTGAAAACAATTATCTAGAAATTAAATTTCCAATATTCCACTGAAAAAATTAATTCAAATATGCAACTTACTTAGCAATTAACAAAGATAGTTAAGATTTAACATTCCAGGGAGAGCATATCTGGAAAATTTAAGTCTATTGACCCTAAAAAATAAAAAAAAACGACATTTCGACTAAAGCTCTTCTACCTTAATTTAAAAAGTAAATTTTGGAAAAACTGGTGATAAAATAAAGTGTGAGTGATTGGAAAATGATAAGTTAACCAGATTTTAGTTTAACTACATTTAAAATATTTAAAATAAGGGTGGTAATTAAAAATATATTTGGATTTTAGGTAATTCTTGCGTGGCCGTCATCGGCGTGGAAAACAACCAGATTCAAGCCTTTGGGGACCCCAGACGCGGTGGCGCTTCAGTTTTTGTATAATTTTAACCTTTTAATTAATGGTTGAATGGCTTTGTTTTATAGTTATTTGAAATAAAAATAAGTTTATTAATAATATTTATTTTCCTTTTTATTTCGTCCACGCTCGCCGAGAGAATTTCCGGCTCCGGGGCCGGACAATTATGAAAACCGCTTTCCCTTAATTTCTATGTAATGGATACAAGGTACTAGGTATAAGCAATAGCGATTTTATTTATAAGTTTTAGGCAAGGGCTTCAATCAACTCTGTCTGGGTGCACCAGAAGGTTGAATGCAGGGGCAAATAATTTGATTGGCAGAATACAATTATACTTTTGATAACAAAAAATAAAAAAGAAGGTTTACTTTATAATTTTCGTTGTGGCTATTAAAAAAAAATCACAAAAAAAATCAACTTACCAAAGTTATAAAAATTAAAACTATTTAGATTTTGATTTTTCCGAAAATTCTGACTTTTTTTTCAAACTTTTGGCATTTTTGAAGTTTGTACTTTTTTTCAACATCTCGATCATGTTGAAATTTTTTTAAGTTTTGCAAACATTGTGAAATGTATTCAAAATATTTGATTGTTTTTGAAATTGCTACCTTTTTTAAAAGCACGACTTTCTGCAATTAAAGAAAACTTTTTTGAGAAATCCGATTTATTAATTTTGATTGGATTTTTTAATATTTTTAACATTTTGACTTTTTGAATATATTGACTTATTTTGAAAATTTTGAATTTTAAATTTTCATTTTTTAAATTTTCACTTTTTGACTTATTTTGAAAATTTTAACATCTACAACATTGCCAATTTTACGCATTTGCTAAATTTCGATTTTTTTCATAATTTCGACTTCTATTAATTTGGGCTTTTTTGGAAAATTCTATTTTTTTAGTTTTGTCTTTATCAAAAGTGTTATCCCTTTGGAAATTTTGAAGTTTTAGACAATGTTTAAGTATTTTTCTAATTTTTATTCGAAAATTTCGACTTTTGTTTAAAATTTTTATATTTTTTAAGAGTTATAGTTTTTTAAAAATTTCGACTTTTGTTCAAACTTCGACCTGTGTAAATTTTACTTTTATTTGGAAATTGTGTCTTTTGAAATTTCCGACCTTTTCCCATCACTTATACTTTTTTGATAATTTTGACCGTTAATCATCAGAAGTTCTACTTTTTTCAGAAGTTTTCGTTTTATTTAGATATTGAACTTGCTTCAAAATTTCGACTTCTTTGTTTAGATAAGTACTCCTTTTCTTGAGTACTTTGATCGTTTTTTTTTTGTTCGAAATTTTAGCATTTTCTGACTTTTGAGTTAATTTAGACTTTTTTGAAAAATTCTACTTTTATATTTTTCCTTCATTGAAAATGTTGACTTTGAAAATTTCAATTTTTCAAAAATTTCGATGTTTTTCAAAGTATAGACTTTTTTAGAAATATTAGCCTTTTTAAATTCAATTATTTTGAGTTTTTTTTTGATACTTTTTTTTAGAATATTTCAATCTCCGTTTAAAACGTTGACTCCTTAGCTTTTATTTCAAAAATTTCATTTTTTTAGACTACGAATTTAATAGGTTGGATTTTTCAAAATTTTGATTTTTTGACATTTCCTAAGGTTGTTCAGAATTAACAATTTTTTGGAAATGTTCACATTATTCCGTCAAAAATTCGACTTTTCCTTAAAGTTTTAACTTTTTTTTAAATATCGAGTTTTTTTATTTAAAACTTTGACTTTTTGTGTAAAATTGATTATTTTGATTGAAACTTTTTTGAACCCTTTGCTTATAGTTTTTACTTTTTATCGACTTTTTGTGTTTTTTTTTGAAAAATTTTTCTTTTTCTCGAAGATTCGATTTTTATGTATGTAAATTTGACTTTTATTTGAAAAATTTACCCCATTTTAAAAATTTCAAGTTTTTAGAAGAGTTGGATTTTTAGAATGTCGACTTTTTTTAACATTTTCACCGTTTTCAGAATCTTTACTTTTTGAAAATTTCGACATTTATCATCAATATTTCGATTTTGTCCGACGTTTTGATTATTTTTAAAATTCCTTTTTTCTAAACTTCGACCATTTTTCAAAATTTTGTAAATTCAATTTTTTGAAAAATTTGCGTTTTTCTGAAAATCTGGAGGTGTTTTTAAAGAATTTTGAATGAATTGTATAAAGTGAATTGGAGGTCTAACTCAAATTCACTTTTAAAGCTGGTATTTTTAAAAGAAGTATTTTTTAAGTTTAGATTGGCAAGTTTCAAAAAACGAGGTCGACATTTAGAAGAATTTTCAAATTTAAAATTTAAATAGAAATTTTGAGAAAAAGAGGAAATCTTCGAAACATTTGTAATTCATGAACAACCGGGCCCGTATGACACTCGAGCCCCGGGGCAGTTGTACCTTTTGCACCCCTCTCCCGGTGGCACCGATTCCATCAGAAAAAAGGATAATGAACATTTGCAACTTACGAGAATATAACGGGCGAGCTGCCTAGGGACATCATTTTAAATTAAATTTGGAATATACTTCCAAATGCAAGGGAAGCGTGTGATTGCATAATTTATTTCATTTACAAGCTGATTCAACACTTCCACTAATTACACCTTGTAATATTCAAATAAAATGTAAATTGAATAGAAACGTGTACGGAAAAGTACGCGAGTTCATCATTCTTTAAACTGATTATGCATAAGACGATAAATTCCAAATTAATCTACATGACGACTAGGCGAGGTTATGCAAATTTAATAAATAACGTATGATCCTATTGTCATTATTTAATTTTTTATCTTTGAAATTTCCCTCCATAAAACTATAGACGTAAAATTTAAATATAAGGTTTTTACATGAAAAACGTCACAATAAAATTTTATTGCAAGCATTCAACTGGCATGTCAAAATCATTTAAAAAATTGGAAATTTCATGTTTGGTTTGTTTGTTATTCTTTCACCTTTTGTGGATATTCACCACATTCGAGTGGAATGCAACAAGAGATCGCTTCTACTTTCACTTAAGGTAATGGCATGTCAATCCAGTTAGATTCTTAAATTTCTTGTATGATCTCATGAGAAAGTAGGCTGCACAGATGATGACCTTTCGGTCGCATTGGTCAAATAACGGCGCCTTGTCGCAGTTTTCATTACAAAAAAAAACCATCTGAGTTTACAACAACACTTGACAGAATCATTATTTTTATACTTATGATTTAGCCAAGTTTCAAAATTCATATTCTGTCAACGTCAGACCGTCAAACAGTGAGCTGTGTTCTCAGTCTATCGCCCCGTTTTGAAAAAATACTGCTTTATAATTTTTATTTCAATTTATTGCGAAAGGAGGAGTTCCGAGATCCAAAAAAAACTAGCAAGGGAAGAAAGAGACGTGAACATCGACATCCCTAAATCTAAACCATCTAATCAAGAGTCTTCTTCGTCACATTTTGTAGGTAATTCCACAACCAAAAATAAAAATAAAAGTTTTATGATATATTTTTGGTAAAAGCCATTTTTTTTTGTTGTGATAGGCAGACATTTTGTCAAACAAATGTTTTAAAGAAATTCAAAGTTCTTTTTGAAAATTTTGACATTTTCCACAAAATTTAGAATTTACTTTGAATATTGTTAATCTTTTACATGAAATCTCGATTTTTCTTAAGTAAACTAGAAAAACTTACATTTTTTTTATAAATATTGAATAGTCTCTGTAATTTCTTTGCGAAGTATTCATATTTATATGTAGTTTTATTGGCTTTTTCTTCGCCACTCACTCCTTGCACAATCCTACATTTCAGTACCTTCTATTAAGGAATGGCAATCTGTTACAGATTGCCGCAAACAGCGATTGCGTTGGATCTTGGTTTGTCAATCGCAGTTTGTGACTCAGCACTGAAAAATACTTAAAACTATATTAAAATTTAAACGACGTAAAAAATAAATAACAATAAGATTATTTAAAATTTAACGTTTCCGGCAGTGTTATTCTCTGCCCATCGTCAGAAAATTAATTCAAATTTCTCTACAATTTGTGATTATTCCATACATACCAGATCTCTCAGACAAAATCAAACGAATTGGACAAAAATTCAATATACGTACAGCATTCAAAACACAAAATACTCTAAGATCATTACTAGTAAATACAAAACCAAAAAATGAAACACAACATACCAAAAATTGTATTTATAAAATAACCTGCGAATGCAACAAAATTTACATAGGTGAAACATTCAGACCTATGTGGATTCGTATTAACGAACATAAAAATTACCTAAGTAAAGGAGATTTTTCAAAATCAAAAATTTGCGAACATTCTTTTCAATACGATCACAGAATTCAGGGGTCAACATCCTGCATTATTGACAGAGAAACGCGTTATAAAAAAAATTAAAGAAGCAGCTTTAATTTTTGTGTCGCGAATTGTTCGATTGATATAAACGTTATGTGGCTGCCATTGTTAAAACAAGAAAAACAGCTGGGTCGCCTTAGAATCACCTAGGGAATAATCTAATACACTGTCAGAATTATTTTCTGACAGCATACACAAATTGTAGAGGAAGAAATTTGAATTGATTTTCTGACGACGGGCAGAGAATAACACTTCTCGAAACGTTAAACGTTTAAATAATCTTGTTGTTATTTATTTTTTACGTCGTTTAAATTTTAATATAGTTTTAAGTGTTTTTCAGTGTTGAGTCACAAACAGCGATTGACAGACCAAGATCCAACGTAATCGCTGTTTCCGGCAATCTATTACAGATTGCCATTCCTTAATAGAAGGTACTGAAATTTAGGATTCTGAAAGGAGTGACTGGCGAAGAAAAGGCCAATAAAACTGTATATAAATATTGAATGATTTTCGAAATTTTCAATTTCGTGTTAAATCTCGAAATTTTGCTTGCCTTCTCATAATTTTAAGTTTAAGTCCGAAAATAACAATTGTTTAAAGTGTAACTTTGAAATTTCGAGATAAACATTTCTTAATATGTCAAAATTTTGAATTTAAATTAGAAATTTTGGAAAAAAGTAAAAAGTTTAAATTCGAAGTTTTGAGAAAAGAAAAGAAAATTCAAGAAAATCTTTAATTTATGCATATAAATTAAGAGGTGTAAATACTATCAAATTTTTAGGTGATTTTTAAAAAGTTGTAACTTAAAGAAAAATGGTCATAAAGATAAATAAATAGAAGCAGATAAAAGCTCCAAGTTTTTAGTTTTCAAATCTTGAGTTCAAAATCTTTAACTTTTACTAATCAGGAGAAACCCATGGGGCGATATGTTTTTAAGATTTATTTTACCTTTCAATAATTTTTTTAGTGATCCTTTTATAAAGCGTTTCTGGATAATTTAATTCACTTTAATTTGGTTGGTCTAAGAGAACTGCGCGATAATTTTTTAATGAATATCGTTGTTCAAAACAAAAAAGTCATGATTTTGGTAACCAATAACCTGGAAAATAATGATCGTACAGAAAATGAGAGTAAGGTTTTGAAAACTGTATAGGATTTTCTACAAGCCCCAGTTTATTACACCCAACATTATCCTAGGTTATCTCACGCACTCGTTCAAATTGAAGATGGAAGCTAAGCCTGTCAGGTTTCCAAATCCAAAAAGCGAGACACTAGACATGAAAGATGCCCCAAATTAAAATTTTGACAAGCTAAAATAATATTCGATTAGGCAAAATTCTACCACAATATATTTGCAATAAAATTTGACAATTAAAATAAAAGAGAAAATTTACCACAGTGCTCAAAAATAATATTTGGCGACCGAAAGAAAGGTCGATTGGTCAAAATTTTATTACAATATCCTGTGATAAGATTAGATGACAAAAAAAAGTCATTACTTCATTTCTCAAAAAGGTGAAACTTTCCACGACGTTCAGTATTTTGTCGATAAAATCGAAACACCTCATAAAAAGCTCATTAGGTTGATATAATTAGAAACTTAAATTTTCAGAAAACTGGTAATTGACTTATTGAACAATAATTAATAATTACCTTTAGATACATATACCAAAAAATAAAATAATTTAATAATGGTTTTACTGTATTGATAGGCAACTTTGAATACAGCGGGGATTATCTTAAGTTGTCTCACGACAATTGTTTAAAATAAAAGCGGAAAGGTAATCAGGTTTTTATAATTAAATAAGCAATTTAATTAATTTTTTAAAATAAAAAATATATATCTATATACTGTGTGTCCCACTGGGAATTGCAGCGATCGATATCTGACGAAATACTCCCTCAAAAAATTTAAAAATTTAACACCTTGGTAAAGTGTACAAGGCCAATACAACTAAAATATTCGCAAAGTTGTAATATTTCCGCTTATACCGGAAGTTGACACCAACTTCGTTATTTTAAATGAGACACCCTATATATTTTTGCATTTTTGGATTTTATTTGATAATTAAATGCCACTTTTGGACAACAAAGATTGTTTCTAAAATTTATAGTTTTTGAGATAATTGGATTTTTATAAAAAATTTGACAGATACAATCGTCCCACGAAAATTGTTTGTATCTTTTTCCCGAAACCAGATATTTATTTCATTTTTGGTATGTGAGTAGAACCTGTACGAAGCTATCTTGCACAACATTTATATCCTCAAAAACATTATACCGAGTGCTGAATTCAGGACTGCATATTTTGATTTACTTTGTTATCTCAAATGGAGCACCTCATATTTTTTTGACCTATCTAGTGCAGATATAAATTATCTTTCAACTGATATAGACATTGCGGGAGTTTCTTTTACAATGTTTTTTTTTATTTCAGTCATTGAATTCTTATTGAATAGTATATCAGAGACATAATAAGTAGAAAAAATGAAGTGTACTTAAAATAAAAAGAAACAATCGATATCGACAATTAAATTATGAAACAATCAGTCAAATTATTTATAGTAGTTCATAGTGTGTAATGAAGCTAAAATTAAAACATGACTAGTCGACATAATTGGAAATGCTATTTCGACTTTTTTATTATCAACAACAGAATTTCTTCTATCTGATTTCACTTTAACGGAATCGAAATTAGTGACCTTTTTTACCATTCGCTTTAACGGATTTCATGAGGGCTTTACCTTATCTGGATATCTAACAGCAAATTTATTACTATCATATGTTCGTGATATTACTTTGTTACATCGTCAGAAAATAATAAACAATTCAAAATTAATTCTCATTACTAAAAAAGATGGTCATGTTTTTACTTTAGCTTCACCACATACTGCAAAATAAACTATAAATAATTTAAAAAACGGATTACTGATAGCTTTAGTTGTCGATAGAGATTATTTTAACTCACAACGTCACTGATATGCGACCCGATAAGAGTCCATTTAATGTGGAATGGGAAAATAAAAGTAAAAAAATGCAAATATTTCTAAAAGTTGTAACAACAATCCTTAGAAAGCTTATATTAGGAAAAATATAATTAAAATCTACATAAGCTAGGCTAAAAAAATATAGGGTGTTCCATTTAAAATAACAAAGTTATCGCTATTTGAATTTATTAAAAGGTTGAGACGTGAATTCAACACTCGTTATAATGATCTTGAACTTATGAAAGTTGTGCAAGATAGCTTTGCATGTGTTTTACTTATGCATTAAATATCAAATTAATAAATAGTTTCCAAAAAAAGATCCAAAGTTCGTGAGCCCTTGCATCTGTCAAATTTTCTATAAAAATCCAATTATCTCAAAAACTATAAATTTTAAGAACAATGTTTGTTATCCAAAATGGCCTCAAAATATCAAATAAAATCCAAAAATGCAAAAATATATAGGGTCTCATTTAAAATCAGGAAGTTGATGTCAGCTTCTGATATACAGTCGACTCCCGCTAAAGTTGCGCCCGCTAAAGTTGCACGCTCGTTAAAATTGTCACGATACGATCGTTACAGTTGCATGGATATTTCTCCACTCTAACTTTCGAACAACGAATTGGACTTCCTAGTTTTAGCGCTACATTTGAATAACCCACTCAACCGCTCAAGGAGCAATAAAACGTATAAATTTTTCAACAATGGTAGGGATTACGGGAAGTAGCAACTTTAACGGTTGATCCAGTACGGTGAGCGCAACTTTAGTATTACAACTTTGCGAATATTTTAGTTGTGTTGGCCCCATCGACTTTGCTAAGTTGTTAAATTATCAAATTGCTTAGATAAGTACTTTGTCAGATATCGATCTCGGCGGGACACACTGTATAATATATTATATATAATAGTTATTTATATTCTACATATCACAAAAATCAAAAGACTGATTTTACAGTTGTACCCTTTGAGTATACTTATATTGTCTAAGGTCTTACCTAACTGATAGGCAACTTTAAATACACACAAATTTATTCAAAGTCGTCTCACAAAAATTGATCAAATTAAAGGCTACAAACTCATTACCAGAGTATATAAAATATGTGAATAATTTTCTATTACATATGGACCCTTATCGGAGAGTATAAGTAAGTAAAGTTGGAATTGGTTCTTAATTTGTAACTTTGAATCAGAAAGTTGTTCCAACCTGTCCATTCTATTTCTTCGAAAGAAATTAAATTAAATAAAAAAATCAATATGAAATACATTTTTATGTATATGCAGACAGACATAAACACGATAGTATATAAAATGATCAGTTAATTTAATTTTAGAAGTTATCTGAAACACCATAACTTTTAACGGTATTTTAATTAGTAGGTGAATTACTTAAATAAAAAATCAAACCAATTCCTGTTTAGCAAGCATTGAAGGTGTATTTTTTTTTGGTCAACTTTTAAAATTAAATAGAGAAGTGTTGATTTGTATGAAGAGGCAATAATGTTTTATGTCAAAGTAATAACCAGATTTAAAAAATGTTAATTTCAAGGAAGTTTTGGAATCAACAAAACTTACTTAAAAACATATGACTTAGAACTGTAAATTTATAATATTATTGATTTCATAAATTCAATGATCTGGTTTAGTGTTGAAATATAAGAATAAAATAATGGGGTAACCCTAAACGGGTAAAATACATTTATTTGTATTATTAATTGCATGAATTTTGAAACTTGTTACACTGCTTTTTAAATTGTGCACACAAGAAACTAAAATGTTTACTGATGACGTTTTATTGATTGAGGATTTTTAAAGATCATTTAGTTTAAAATAAATAAATCCAATAGTTTAATTAAGTTTTCAAATTAAAAAATTATTATTATACGACAACTTTAAATATAATTTAAAATTTATAAAGTTGCCTATTTGATAACTATAGGTAAACAACACTTCATACTGCATTGTGTATTTAAAGTTGCCTAGCTATCTTTAACATTTTAAACCTAGATAAGAGTAATGAATTTAACTAAAATTAATAATTGAGTAAAGTTTTAAACTGAAAAACGAATAAACGAAGTATAAAATACGTGTGCAATTAGCTTTGAAATTATCTATGCTTCTAGCCATTTCTGGAACTGTATTTGTTTTTTGAGGACATCTGAGATATCCTCAATAACATTTCACAGTTTAGAGATAGCACATCTTTTAAATAAGAAACACAATTCGTACATTGCCACATGGCAAATATACAATTTTTGGAAGAGATTACACTAATTACATAATTAGTGTAATCTCTTCCAAAAATGGTATTTTGCGTTAGATTAAAGTGGTTTATTTTATTTTTTCATATTTTTATGATCTATGCTATGATCTGCATCTATTTTTTTTTGTGGAATGGACTGATCCTTGGTTATCTTCAAAAACTGAAATACGACTCTTGTCCTCTGAAAGCCAAGAAAGATTAAAAAACACAACAATGTTTGCTCTAACGTGTTTCGATAGCCAAGCTACCATCTTCCGACTTCAGAGAGATACTGTATCTCTCTGAAAATGGCAGCTTGGCTATCGAAACGCTAGATACTTTATCTCTCTGAAGGTGATAGCTTGGCTATCGAAACGCGTTAGAACAACCATTGTTGTGTTTTTTTAATCTTTCTTGGTTTCAGGGGACAAGATTTGTATTTCAATCTAGATTTATGTTTAACTAACAAGGAAAGGTCGCGAAGTGTCCGGCGCCGATTTTGCTAACTTTTGGATATGTTTTAGAGGACCAAAATCTAAGAGAGACGTATTTTTTTTATCGGCTGATAAACGGTTTTAAGGGTAGTTTTACCCTCTCAAAGTTGGGGCAAAAAATCCAGATTTTGATGTTTCTCACATACCAAAAATGATATTCGAGTCGTTTCTTTTTCTAAAAGTTTCATTTTGACGGGAAATAAAAGAAAAAAAATGTTTCAAAATTTTCCCACCCCCCTCATGGGGGCAAACTACCCCATTTAGAAGTTTTTTAATCATAAAAATGGTAATTACGTCAGCAAAATTTAAAAAAAAATATATGTTATTTTATACACCAAAACTAATTTTACCTGTTTTTGGATTTTGTCGAAAAATATGTCTTTGGGGGTAAACACCACTTACACGAATACGTATATGATAGGATGTATTTTTATGATTTTTGTTTTATTTTTTTTTCTGAAGCGAAGTATTTCGACGAGAAACTAATAAAATAATTTTTTAAGATTTTTTCGGTGACCCCTCATCCCCACCCTCCACCCTTCCGTTATAGGAGGCTGAGCTACCTACTTAAAAAACCGGAAAATTCGAGATTATTATGATCCATCTACTATCTATATACACCGAAAGAAAAGTTTACCAAATTTTTTTACCCCCACCCCTCCTGATAGGTGTAAAACCCCCTTATGAAATTTTTAATTAACAAGTAAATAGTCATTATAACAGCTGAATTTTGAAAAATAAATGTTATTTTATACATCAAAATTAATTTTACCGGTATTTGGGTTTTGGTGAAGGAAAATATTTTGGGGGTAAACACCCTTTAACGCAAATATTTATATATAATAGGAGATATATTTCTATAATTTTCGATTCGTTATTTTTGAAACGAAGTATTTTAAAGAAGGTAGAAAAATATTATTTTTAAATGTTGGTTCTACCGTTCCCACCCTTCGTCTTGGCATACCAGTAGAATGAGCCAGTTAGCTATCTACTTGAAAAACTGAAAATTCGAGATCATTGCTGTTCTCTAGATACCACAAAACAGAGTTTAGAAAGGTTTTAAATTTTTGCATTTCCCATCCCAGGTGACTTATCCTTCTGATAGAAATAGGACGCGAGGTGTGGCTGGAAAAATTGGGAAAAATTATTTTTATTGTTTCTTGTTGAAATATTTCGTTCCAGGAAAAAAAGAAACGAATATCTTTACCGCCACAATAAAATATGCTTAAATGTTTTGGTAAATTCCCATATTTCTCGTGTAGGTATATCAAGTTCAGACAACTGACCGCAGTTTTTATATAGATATTTTATATACGTATTTGCTCTAAAGGGTGTTTACCCCCAAAAATTTTTCTTCGGCAAACCCGAAAAAAATTCAATAAAATAAGTTTTGGTATATAAAATATGTTTTTTTTTTCAAAATGTTGCTGTTATAATGACAATTTTTTAAATACTTAAAAACCTCAGAAAGGAGTTGTTTACCCCCTTACGAAGGTGCAAAAGTTTAGAATTTTTTTCGGTGTATAAAAAGAGATGGTAATGTAGTAATGTAGTAGATGACTCACCCTCTGGTAAGATAAGGTGGTGATGGGGGAAGAGAGGAGGCTGGAAAAGTTTAAAAAAAATAATTTTCTAATTCCTCGTTGAAATACTTCGTTTCAGATAAAAAACGAATTAAAAATCATAGAAATACATCCTATTATATACGTGTTTGACTTAAAGGGTGTTATCCCCAAAATATTTTCCTTCACCAAGACCCAAATACAGGTAAAATTAATTTTGATGTATAAAATAACATTTGTTTTTCAAACATTATAATGACTATTTTCTTGTTAATTAAAAATTTCATAAGGGGTAATTTACCCCTATCAGGAGGGGTGGGTTCAAAAAAATTTGGTAAACTTTTCTTTTGGTGTATATAGATAGTAGAGGGATCATAATAATCTCTAATTTTCCGGTTTTTTAAGTAGGTATCTCACCCTCCTATAAGGGAAGGGTGGAGGGTGGGGATGAGGGGTCACCGAAAAGAATCTTAAAAAACTATTTTTTTAGTTTCTCGTCGAAATACTTCGGTTCAGAAAAAAAATAAAACAAAAATCATAAAAATACATCATATCATATACTTATTCGTGTAAGTGGTGTTTACCCCCCAAAGACATATTTTTCGACAAAATCCAAAAACAGGTAAAATCAGTTTTGGTGTATAAAATAACATATATTTTTTTCAAAATTTTGCTGACGTAATTACCATTTTTATGATTAAAAAACTTCTAAATGGGGTAGCCCCATGAGGGGGGTGGAAAAATTTAAAAAAAAATTTGTTCTTTCATTTCTCGTCAAAGCAAAACTTCTGGAAAAAGAAACGACTCAAATATCATTTGTGGTATTCGAGAAACAGCAAAATCTGCATTTTTTGCCTCAACTTTGAGGAGGTAAAACTATCCTTAAAACCGTTTATCAGCCGATAAAAAAAAATACGTGTCTCTTAGATTTTGGTCCTTTAAAACATATACAAAAATTAGCAAAATCGGCGCCGGACACTTCGCGACCTTTCCTTGTAAGATACCAAGAGGCACCATTCGTAGATCATAATTACCGTAATCTCTTTCCAAAAATCGCAATAATTTGGGATAAAGCGGTTCTGTGGAATTCGTTTGAACGGTGGCCTTCACCTTCGTTATTTACGATCTTCTGAAGTCAGAACTCAAATAAATAAAGCAAAATAAGATGTGAGAGTGCGCATCGTTAATAACTCATCAAATTGTTTATTTATCTATACTTTACAGTTAATATCTTATGTTCGATATGAATACTTTGTAGTTGATCCGTCGCTGTACAAGATGCGATGTAAATTGAGTTTGATTAAATTCGGTGTGAAATGAACAGCGGGCGGACGTTGGAAGACTATTACAAAATGCCGAAAAGTCGAGTTTACGTTTTCGTTTTTTGCTTGCTTCAACTAGGAGTAACAACTTGCTTGGCGGCCGACTACGGTGAGTCTGACTAATTATATTTTAATGATCCGGTTGCTTAAACGGAAGCTCGCTTGTAAATTCCTTGAAATATTAACTTGGTTTTTGTACAATTTACGGTTTTGTCAATCGGAAAAAGTATGACAATATCACAAAAATGTCTCTCGGAGGTCAGAGGTCGAAAGGTTGGAGATCTATATGGGTTATCTGGTCTCACTTTTGAATTAACATCATTTCTTTTAACTTTTTTTGATTGTTCTGAAGGCAACCAATAAATATAGTAATCAGTTAGATTGTCTGAAGGGCGAAGTTGATCTGAAACAGCAAAATATTAAATTTTTTATAACTTACTTTATAAGAGAAATCACCAAATTTTGTCTAGGTATGCGTTTGCAAGAATTAGTTCTGTTATACAAAAATTAAGAAAAAGCTAAAGATAGTAGAGGGGCATTCTACGTCAAACCAACCACTTTTGAACCCCACTCCTTGCGAATTCCCTGAAATTTTCATGTTATACTACCCCATTACACCGAAAAATTGAAAAAAAAAATATGAATTAAAAAAATATTACTTTTGATTTTCAAACGTTGATAACCTTTTCAAAAAGTAACTAATTCAGAGGATCTTTTAAACATTTTTCTGCTATTAAGAATGATTTTCAGAAAAGTATACAAAAAAATACTCCATGTCATATTTTAGGTAATTTTAAAATTTTTTGGGAACAATCATTAGTTTTTTAAAGTTCGCCATTTTTGGCTATTTGATTTATTCTGCGTTTAATGGTGAAAGTTCCAACCAATTTTCGTTTTCTCCTATCCTATTTTTAAAAAAAATGTTTTTTTTTGTATAATAATACGTGTGTCTAAAGTCATGCGCATTTCAGAAACTGGTAAATTTTGGAAAAATCACTTGGACAGGTCAACTTTGTGTTTTTGAGGCTTGCATTTTGGTTTACCAATATTTTAAGAATCAAACTTTAGTTTGATTCTTAAAATATTGACTAGAGGTGGCGGAAGGGGGACAAACATAGTTTTTTTTAAGCAAGCCCATTTTTTTAATTTACACTACATGAAAGTTTTTCAGGTTAATTTAGTTTGCATCATGTAAAGCACTAATGAGAAAAATTTTTGAAAAAAAATTTGAAATTGAATTTATCACTTTCGATGGTTCTTTAAATTTGTTAACCAAAACCTTCTTCACCAACCCTTACATGTTGAGTACCAAATTATCCAGAAAGACCTAAGCCTTCGTATTTCCTTCTCACCCCCACTCATTACTTTTTTGAGAATTGAACTGCTCCAAAGTTCATGCCCCAAAGAAATAAAATTGGCGCATGACTTTGACACAGATGTATAGTAAGATTGAGAACAAAACGTTAAAAAAACTAGAAATAAAAATTGGTCCACTTTGGGACGTCGTGCCATTAAATGCAGAATAAATCAAAGATTTCTTTTAAAAACAAAAATAACAAATCAAAAACGGTGCACTTGATGGTTTTTTTCAAAAAACTGATAAATTACATAGAATATGACATGAAATTTTTTGTATTTTTTTCCGAAAAGCATCTTTGATAACAAAATGTTCTGATTATTCAGTTTTGAAAAAGTTATAAATATTTGAAAAACAAAATCATTATATTTCTTCTAAATTCATGACTTTTTTCTTGGTTGTGTGAAAAACTTTGAAAAATGTACACAAACGTTTTTAGAGGAGTAGAATAACATGTAAAAATTGCAGCCAACTTGAAAGGGGTCGATTTCAAAAGTGGTTGATTTAGCGTGGAATGCTCCTTATTAATTAGTAAGGGTCTCAAGACTTTAAGGGATTATCGATCTCGAGGTACATATAGTAGAAAGACCAAGAAGTGTTACTTTGCTGAAGAAGGTTACCAGAGGAGCTGTTCATATAATAAATAAGATTCGATATAAGGAATTTGCAATTTTTCTTTTTTTGTTACGTATGGAAGGCAAAAATGAGCTAGAAAGCTGTAATTGATAGAATATCACAACCAAAAAAGGAATTGAAAAATTAAGTGTCATTTTTGTAATTGGAAGTGATTGTAGAACATCTCCTAATGGAGGGGTAAATCAAATATGAACCGGAATTTGTTTTAAAAATTTTATTGGTGTAAGATACATATATGAAAGTTATTAACTACATATTTGTCTACATAATCTCCTGATTTTGTTACGCATTTTTCTCAACGGATTGGGAGTTTTTTATGCTATCATCATAAAAAGAAGGGAGGCGTGTTTGCAGCCAATTGCACATAAGTGTTTCAACAGCAGCATCATGGAATCGCTCACCTCCTAGAGCTATTTTCAGTGGCCCAAACATATGATAATCATATGATGAAAGTCGGGACTACAAGGACGGTGTTCTAATGTTTCCCAATGCATTTCCTCTAATTTTTAATGTGTCAGATTGGTTGAGTGGGGCCGGGCATTGTTGTGAAGCAAAATCAAATTTCTGACCGAAAAGTCGCGCCTCTTCGGCCGATATGTACGTTGCGCTTCATCGAATAGCTAGCACTAGTAGGCAGCATTAACCGTACGACGTTCAGGCAAAAAATCGATGTGCACAACTCCTTTAAAATCCCAAAATACTGTCGCAAAAACCTTTCCAGCTGATAGACGAGTTTTTGCCTTGACGGGTGCACCTTCGCTCTTTTTTCTCTACTCCATGCTTGCTTGTTTAGATTTAGGAGTGCAACTGTGGACCCAAGTCTCATCACACGTAACGAGACATTAGAAAAAACTATCACCTTCACATTGAAAACGTCCAAGATGGCTTTGACAAATCTACAGACTTTGTTGTTTCTGTTCTTCTGTCAAAAGACGCGGTACCCACCTGTCTGAAATTTTTCGAACCCCGAGCTCATTTGTAATGATGGATTGAGCACTCCCAAAACTTATTCCTATCTGAGCTGCAATTTCACCAACAGTTAAACGGCGATCACTTTCCGAAAGGCATTAAACAGCGTCAATCTTGTCCGCAGTCACAGTGGTCCCAGGACGACGGGCATGGGGTTCATTTTCAACTTGAGTTCGTCCTTCCAAAAATTGGTTGTGCCATTCATACACTTGAGTTTTCTTCAAACAAGTATTCCCAAACTGTGCTTCTAGTCTACGAAGAATTTCGGCGGGCATTACACCTTTAACGGCAAGAAATTTAATAATAATGCTAGCTCATTCATTGTATTTACAACTGACGAATGGCGACAACGGAATTCGCTTGAGCGCAGGAAGTCACGTGATATCCCCACCTAACATGTCTAAGAGGATGCGCTCACTCTCGACGCCCTCATGGCGACATGATAGAAATTCCGGTTCATATTTGATTTATCCTCGTAAATCATATTCCTAACGAAAAATTGGTACCAATTTACTAGTTTATTTATTTACAATGTTGCTTGGGAAATCATGAAAGAACAACAAATTAAACATGAACCAAGCCACTAAAACGTGTCTCAAAAGTTATGTGTGAAAACAAATAATCTTATTATTATAACAAATAACGAGCAATGATAGAAATCCCATCTTCCGGGTATTCCCGGTCAGTTATTATTTACGCCTTTATCAATAATCAGATTTTGAAGGTGCAAACAATAATGCAGTAATTAGGGGAACCCTTACAAAATTGCTAAAGAGAGGGCTGCTTTAATTTCCCAAATTAGGATAGTCGTAAATTGTAATTTTCCATTTGAAGTTAAATTTCGAGAATGTTAGAAAAAATGGAAAATGACCTTTACGATAAAAATTTTACAAATAAAGCAGAAGTTGAAACTATAATTGTGTATTAATTTTATTTAACATTTCTGCGACCCAGTTTGGAAATATTTAAATTTTTATTAACGAATGTTGACAACATTCTAAAACATTTTTTGAAATATAACTACAAAAACTATTTTAGAATATTATCAACATCTCATTAATAAAAACTTAAATATTTCCAATCTGGGTCGCAGAAAGGTTAAATAAAATTAATAAACATAAGGTTTCCAACTAATAAGAGTCCACCATGAAGAATGAAAGTGTAATCTTGGAACGGAAAAAATATACAAATTAAAAAAAAAACTTGTACTTTGTAGAAAAATAAAACAAGTTTCAAGCAAAATTTAAAATTTTTCTTTAAATTCATTTTGAGAAAAACACCTAAATTTCGAAAGTTTGAGTTTGCAAACGTACTTTAAAAAAAAAGCAAAAATCAGATGTGTAAGTCAGGAATTTTAAGAAAAAAAGTAGAAACAGAATTTTGGAAAAATGCAAAAATTTTTGAATAAAATCATAATTTATTAAAGCAAAAATTAAAACAAAAGTAGAAGTTTAATAATTATAATCCAAATAATGATAAAAAAATCTAGAATTTCAAGATAAGGCCGAAACTTCCAATTAAATTTCAGTCTTCTAGAAAAAGTCGAAATTTTAGGATTAAATTCGAGAATTTACTTCAAAAATATGTAAAACTATCAAATTGAACAAACTACATGTTTGGATTAAAAAAAATCAAAAATTGATTTTAATTTTAAGCTGAAAATAGTAAAAAAAACTTTTTAAGTTTTTCTTTTAATTTTGTGTTTTTTCAATTTCCATTTACATGCTTCAAATTCGTAGTATTAATTTCAAATTTTTATTTTCTAATTAAACATTCGACTTAAAATTGTATTTCTGAAAAAGGTCGAAAATTTGAAATGAAAGTCAAAATTTTGGAAAAAATTTGTAATTAAAAAAATAATCCTTTTAAACTTTATATTTCAACTTTAAACTGAATATTTTGAAAAAAAAAGTTGAAATATTGAGCAGGTAAGGTGGAAGTTTAAAAAAGATATTTCCAAATAATTAAATTAAAAACAAATCAAAATTTTGAATAAAAACGACACAATTTCTAGAAAATGTCGAAATTTCGTGTGAAAATTTTCAAAAAAATCCAAACTTCGAGCTAAAGTCACAATTTTGATAATAAAAGATTGAACTTTTTGTAAAAAAGTTGAAAGTTCCAAAAAAGTGCAAAAATTTCATATATTCAAAATTTTGAAAAATCTACAATTTCTAAAAAAATCTAAATTTTCAAATTCAAATTTTTCAAATAAAGGTGAAAAGAGTACAAATTTTAAAAATAAGTTTTTCAAAATAATCGAAGTAAGAAAGAAAAGTCAAAATTGAAAAAATCTAAACTTTGAGAAAAGATCGACATTTTGAGTCAAAATATTTAAAAAATTTGAAAATTTCAAAAAGTCAAAATTTTCAATGAAGACAAGATCAAGAAAATAAAATTTTATAAAAAAGATTAAAATTTCCAGAAAATTTTGAGAGTTGAAATTTTCAAAAGAAATCGAAATTTAATACTGAAAATTTTTAAAATAAATAGAAAAGTTCAAAAAAAGTCAGAAATGTTCAATAAAAATCGGAAATCGATTTAAAAAAAGTTGAAGTTTTGAAAGTTAAAATTTAAAAAAACTAAAACATTTTCAGAATGTTACTTAATGTTTTTGAAAGTTGAAATTCTCAAAAATAATTGAAATTTCTTAAAAAGAAACTCGAATTTTATGTCAGAATTACAAAAAGGCGAATTTTCAAATCAAAATCTAAAAAAAGGTATATTTTCGATAACTTGCGGAATTTTGAAAATGTTAAAATTTTCAAAAGTAAGTCTGGAATTTGAAAAAGGTCCTAAAAATTTAAAATATTTAAAAAATAATTCGAAATTTTGAAAAGAAAGCGGAATTTTTAAAAAAGTTGAACTTTTTAAAAAGTTAAACATTTTAAAAAGGAAAAACTTTGTTAAATAGATAAAAATTTCAAAAAAAGTAATTTTTTTTAGAAAACTTCAAATATACTCTATAAAAAAGCTAAAATTTAAAAAAGTGAAAATTTTTTAAAAAAGTCAAAATTTTCACAAAGGAAACACTTTAAAAGATAAAATTTTCAAAAAAAGTAATTTTCTTCAGAAAATTTAAAATATACCCTTTAAAAAAGGCAACATTTAAAAAGTGTAAATTTTCAAAAAAGTCAAAATTTTCAAATTTTGAAAAAAGTCGAAATTTTGGAAGTCGAAATTTTGAAGGTAAGTAAAAATTCAGAGGAAAAATCGAAATAGTAAGTTTAAAGTAAATATTTTAAAATGTCGACATTTTCCAAAAAAGTCAAAAATTTAAATTTAGGCAGGGGTTATTTAAAATCTCTAAATCTTCAATAAATATAAAAATTTTTGAAAAAAGTAGAAATTTTCAAAGAGTAACATTTTAAAATGAGTCAATAATTTTAAGAGAAGTCAGGACTTTCGAAAAAAGTCGAAATTTTTAAATAAATTTCGAGTAAAGTAGAAGTATCAAAAAAAATCGTCGAAATATTGAAAAATGCAGAATTTTTTTATGGCAAGCGCCGTCTCTCGCATCCCTGTTTCCACTGGCTTCGGTTGAGGCATTCATGCTCCTCGAGATCTCTCGCCCCCATAGTCTCCTACACACCTTCCTTCCAGGAGTGCTTTGGTCTCTCCCTCCTTCGTCGATTACGCGGAGTTTATTCCCATATCCTTTTGGATCATCTTCCCATAGATATTCATTTCAGATGCCCATACCCCTTCAGCCGTTTGACTTCTATTGTCTCTATGATGTCAATGTCAATTCCCATCCCCGCTTTGATGTCCATATTTCTGACTCTGTCCATTTTCGTCAGTCGACAGCATCGCCTCTAGTAATCCATCTCCGTTGCTCTTATTTTGGATTTATTTTTTTTTGTGTACCTCCCATACTAGTGCTTCGTATAAACCTACACTTTTTTGTATATTCTAATTTTATTTTTATTTTCTATTTTTGAGTTCCACAAAACACTATTTAATTGTCTTGTAGCAGTTCTATCCTGTCCCATCCTTGATTTAATCTCGTGGTTACTGTTGCCGTCAGATGTTATTGTGATACCTAGATGCTTGAAACTTTTCGTTTGTTTTATTATTTTTTAGCCTAATGTCAGATTTTTTTCTTCACTTCCTGCCACAAGATATTCTGTTTTATCTGTATTGATCTCAAGACCCCATTTAGAATATTCGTCATAAAGTTTCCTCAGCATATAACTGACATCATTCTCGTCTTGAGCTAGTAAGGCCTGGTCATCTGCAAAATGGAGTGTGAATAGCTTCTCATTTTTAATTAGAATACCCATATTGCAATATTTCTTTTGCCATGATGTTAAGGTTTCAATCAAAAATATTATTTTAAATAGTGTTGGGGCTATACAGTAGCCTTGTTTTAGACTTTTAGTAATTCTAATTTCTGTCGAAAGTACTTTTCCAATTTTAATGTGGGCGGTCAAGGTTTTGTACAGCTGTTTCGTTGCATTTATATATATTTGATTAACCTGATAACGAAGGCTTCCACGGCCAGAGTCAGTACAGGATATACTTCTTCCGGGATTGGACCGTGTCACAGAACTACTAAAAGTGTTCGACGTTTCGCCCACCATCGTAGGGGGCTTCTTCAGGAACAAAGAAAGAAAAATAGATGAAATGAGGGACTATGCAAAAAAGAAAAAGAAAAAATAAAAATAAAAGGCCAATTTCAAAGCATCAGAGCACGGTAACTCAGTATGTCCACCATACCAGAGGCGAAACTCTTCTGAATTGAAAATTGGTACAAAGGATAAGAAAGTCTAGACAGAAGAGCACGGTAACTCAGTATGTCCACCATACCAGAGGCGAAACTCTTCAGAAGAGTTTCGCCTCTGGTATGGTGGACATACTGAGTTACCGTGCTCTTCTGCCTAAACTTTTCTTTTGTACAAAGTTTCAATTCAGAAGAGTTTCGCCTCTGGTATGGTGGACATACTGAGTTACCGTGCTCTTCTGTCTAGACTTTCTTATCCTTTGTACCAATTTTCAATTCAGAAGAGTTTCGCCTCTGGTATGGTGGACATACTGAGTTACCGTGCTCTGATGCTTTGAAATTGGCCTTTTATTTTTATTTTTTCTTTTTCTTTTTTGCATAGTCCCTCATTTCATCTATTTTTCTTTCTTTGTTCCTGAAGAAGCCCCCTACGATGGTGGGCGAAACGTCGAACACTTTTAGTAGTTCTGTGACACGGTCCAATCCCGGAAGAAGTATATCCTGTATTTGATTAACCTCTTGGTTTTTCATAGCTTTCCACAGAAGCTGCAAAGGAAAGCTCTCATAGGCTTTGGTTAAATCGATGAAGACGATATAAGTTTCAAGATTATGCAGCTAAACGTTTCTTTATAACCTGTTTGATAGTGAAGATGCCATCCCCGCAGAATCTACCAGCTCGGAAACCATTTTGCTTCTCGTGTCTTTTATTTGGCCTTTTATTCGGTTTTTTAATGATTTTTCCATATACTTGAGATATGGAGTTTGTAATACTTATACCCCTATAATTGTCACATTTTCTACGGTCACCTTTTTTGTATATATTAGTTATATAGGCCTTTGTCCATTCTGGTGGTAATTTATCTTTCCTAAGAAACTGCGAGAATACGCATGCTAGCAACTCCACCAGAATTTGAGGTCCATGTTTAAGTAGCTCATTTGGCACTCCTAGTTCCTGGCAATTTATTATTTTTTAGGTTTCGTAATACTCTTTGAACTTCTTCAGGTGTTATCATAGAGTCTAGTACTTCTTCATCACTTTCCTGTTCGCCATACTCATCTAAATACTCTAGATCTTGTTAAACTGCCTCTCTATTTTCAGTTAAAAGTTTGGAGTAATGTATTGTCAACTCTTTTATTGAAATAATGTTCAGCCCTGTACTCTCCCGTTCGTTAGTTCGAAGACCTTTTATCATTTTCCAGGCCACCCTGGTTGAACCGATGCGATGTAGGCAGCAGTTTCTTTGCATTTATGCTCCCATTATTGGTTCTTTGCTTTTAGTACCAAGTTTTTTACTTCTCTATTCAATCAAGCATACTGTTTTCTGTCTTCCACATCATTCGCTTGTAACCATCTGTGATAGGCTTGTTTTTTGTCTTGTATAACTCTGCCCAACTCATCTGTCCACCAGGGAGGACAGATGAGGATACTCCTCCCTGGACTCTTTTATCTTTATTTACTCCGTTATAGATGTGTACAAAGTTTTTCGTCATTTCACTGCCTTTACCTTTCTTCTTAGACTCTGTTAGAACAGCTATTTTTTTCCACTTCTTCAAGACATCATTATATTTGGTTCGTAACTGTTGGACATTTCA
Organism: Dastarcus helophoroides; assembly: GCA_028583605.1. Classification (NCBI taxonomy): domain Eukaryota; kingdom Metazoa; phylum Arthropoda; class Insecta; order Coleoptera; family Bothrideridae; genus Dastarcus; species Dastarcus helophoroides. The sequence continues at coordinate 15,981,369 of CM053328.1, forward strand.
AGTACCCATAATCAAAATCCGTTTCCGTCCGTCGTCTTCCGTTTGATCCATCCGGCTGTACTTTTCTAGGACTTTCAGCAATTTTATGGTTTTTTGCCGAGTGTAGGGGGACTGGCCTTACGCCTCAACCCCCAACCTCGAGGGGCAGGGACACTTCTGTTAGGGTTCCATACCTTAGCTGATCTGTTCCGGTTATTTATAGGGAGCCGGAAACTCGCCCGTCATCCTCTCTTGTCTGCTGCATGACGCACACCCATTGTCTTCGTGGACATGGAAGCAGGATTTAAAATCTAAGAATCTAAAATTTGAAAAATCGAAATTTACTTAAAAAACTTATTTTTTTTTGTGATTTTTTTTTAGTGTTCAAAGGAAAATTTATTAATAGGGCCAGTGCCGTAATTGTAAACGATTTTGGAAGTTTGAAGTTTAAAGCTCTATGTATTCTTAATGAAAATTAAATTGGGGCATCTATATAATTGATACAATTAGTTATTAAGTTTTATGTCAATTTATATTGTTAAATATGCAAATTTTGCAAGATATTTTCAAAATATGAATGTTTCCTCTAAAATTTCAATTGTTTGCTCAGAATAATAAATTTATCCTCGAGATCTCAATTAACATTTTTAATAATTTTCAAACCTTCATTTCAACTTCAAAATTTCAATTTTTTCAAAATAGTAGTGTCAAAAATTTCGAGTTCAGTCTTGAGAAAAAAAATGAATTTTTTTAGAATTGCAAATTTGATTTCAAAGTTTTGATATTTAATTCGATTTTAATTTGAATTTGTACTTTTTTTAAAAGATTTTAAATGAAAAGTTGAATCTCGAAAACTTTTTCTCGGAACTTCGACTATACCTATTCCCAAAACTTCTACAGCGATTTCGAAATTTCGACCTTACCTCGAGATTTTAACTTTAATCTCGAAATGTCCATTTGAAATTTCAAACTTTATCTCTTACTGTCTTCCAAAAATTTAAAGTCAAAAATTCAAATTTAATTTTCGAATTTTATTTTTTTTCGAAATTTCGATTTCTAATTTCAATATTGCAATTTAAATTTTTTTTTTTTGGCTTAACCCCTAAAGATGTTTTAAATGTATAAGCTGATTAATTTATAAAAACTAATTTAAATTTTTAGTAACAAATTTAGAGAAAAACATTAAATATTTAAAGGTTGAAATGTTTTAAAAAAATGCGAAATTTCGATAACTCTGGATTTACAAAATAAACATTTTTCGAAATTTTAAACTTTTTAAGATGTTAGAATAATAAATAGAAAAAAAATTAAACTGGGAAATTGGACGACATGTTCAGAAAAAGGTAAGCGTTTCAAATTTAAATATTTAGTATATAGAGGGCCCCGCAAAAAAATTTAGCCGGGTCCTCTACATATTAGATCCGGGCCTGTGTACATTTTGGTAAATTCAAGCAGCGATAACTTTGCTATCTCAAATGAAACACCTTATTTTTTAGGTTTAGGTTTTAATTATCTTTTACCTGATATAGGCTTTCTAAGGATTGCTGTTACAACTTTTAGAAATAAATGGATTTTTTACTTTTATTTTCCCACTTCACATTAAGTGACATGTCTGTTGGATATTTTGTCTGCGGATATTTTGTCCTTTGGAAATTTTGTCTGCGGATATTTTGTCCGTTGGATATTTTGTAGCGGTTTGTCGTGGATTTTCTGTCGTCGGGTAAACAGTTGGGGTACCAATTAAATATCCAGTTTATTTTTAAATTAAGATATTCTTTTCAAACTTTCGAAACTACACATTTTTTATGTTCTTCTAAAAAAACAAAAATTTCTTAGACTTTCAAAAGAAATTTTTAAGCTTTCTAAAAACTTTGACTTTTCTGGAGTTTGTGACCTACATTTCAAAGTTTCTTGTTTAAACTTGAAATTTCCAGTTAGAAATAAATTGTTTATAAATAAATAATAATAAAGTACGAATTTTGCATATAAAGTTTGAGATTCTTTTAGTTTTGACTTTTTAATTTATTATAATTTTTATTCTAATCTGCAATATTTAATTTTTTCTGTTTTGGAAGTAGTTTTGTCATATATTTTGAATTACGGTTTTTATATAATTAACTGATGAAACCTAGTAACTGCAGCTTTGTAAATTCTTAAAGATGTATCTAATTAAAAAAAAACATAATTTAGCTACTGAATATTAGTATAATAACCGGTAGCGTATGCTAAACGTTAATTATATAAATTCCCAAATATGGTAGATTTTCCGTAGGAAATGTCGGAAAAACCACTATATTTATACATTGGACATCATAAAAGTATACATTTTAACAGTTAAGTAAACAAAATAATTGTTGTAGGTCATCACGATATTAAATGCACGGTCTTAAACATTTACGATCTATTGAATCTCTAATGTTATGTGCATTTGGGAAACTTTTGCTTTTACTTCATAGTTTTAAATATATTTGAACTAGTTAAAACCTGTTAAAGTTAATGGATGTGGGAAAAATACTATTTATTGTTTATCACCGTGGAAATCTGAATGCTATCTGCATTGAACCCAAATCTAGAAAAGCAGGAATCAACAAACCCCAAAACTATTTCCTGATGTAAACATAATTTGATGTTTTAGAAAATCAATTGTGTTTGATTATTATAGATTTTTCTTACAAAAATAGATTGATTCGTTTTCAGTAACAATAATTCGCTAATATTGTAGCAAGCAATTTATGAAAAATCTCGAGACACGTCAATTTTAGATTATAAAATGACATCCTCTATGGAACCCTCTTTGAGTGACAGTTGCAATCCCTAAATTTTTAAACCGAAAATAGACGCTTGTTATATCTCATTTGAAAGGTTTTTTATTCTCTATTCAAAAATGTTACGGTTGCCATATTTATTTTAAAAATTAACAGTAAAAAAAAATAATTTCAATTTCCAAAAACAATATATAAATCTAATATTTTCATTTAATAAAATAAAAAACAAACCATACTTAATGTAGGAGATGTTCAAAATGGGCACCTCTAACATGTTGGCAGCCTCCTAGTCTTGAATAAAAATGTCCCCTGACATTATTCAACATCTCTCTTGTCACTGATGCAATCGCAAGTGTTTTTCTTTCTCGTAAGTAAGCTACATCACAGGGTTTGGTCTTATACAGTGTATTTTTTACATAACCTCATAAAAAAGTCCAGAAGCGTCAGGTCTGGCGATCGTGGTGGCCATTCTACCTTACCTCCTCTCCCTATCCACCGATTTGGAAATGTAAAATCGAGATATTGCCGAACATTGATTTGGTAGTGTGGCTGTGCTTCATTTTACTGGAACCATATTACAATAGCTGAAACGTGAGGATTCTCTTGAGCTGGATATAAGTTTACCAAAGCTGGTACAATGTTGTTTTGAAACAATGCTGAATAATTATCTCCATCTAAATTTCTATCAATGAAAAATGGACCAATGACATGATCTCCAATAATCCCTGCTCAAACTCTTTCATTCAGTGGGGATTTTCACTAACCCAATGGTTACATTTTTGTCGATTTACATGACCGCGAAGAGTTAAAGTGGACTCATAAGAAAACAATATGTTTTCTATTTGGATGACATTATTATCTAATCTTTGCATCATTTGGTCACAAAAATGAGTTCTTCTATCAAAATTGTCATCCCTGAGCTCTTGACATGATGTCAGTTTATAAGAATGCATTTTATTCTCTTTCAGTACATAAATAATCGAGGAATGACTAACATTCAATGCTGCAGCTACTTGTCGACTTTAAGAATGGGGATTTTTTTTAACTCATTCATTTTTTCCAATTAAGTAGCATTTGTTAATGCATTGCAGGGTTCTTTTTTAGTTTTCGTACATATTCATGTTCATGAAAATTCTTCTCAATTTTTACAAATTGTACCTTAGGATGTAGACGTAAATCAGAAATTTTTTGTTGAAATAAACGAGCGTCTTCGGCCTGTAATCTTGCTCCATCTCCATAACTGATTACTTGTAAAATTATTATTTTTTGTATCTCTGTTAAATTACCCATATTAAATATTCAAAATGTGCAAAAAGATAACTGAAGCGCGATACTGATCACTGTTTAATTCTCTCACAATTTTAGAAAGTTACTGGGATGTTTTCGACAAAAAGTACAACTGACTATTATAAGGTTGATAAGTTTTTCCGTTTCCTTTTTTAGAAAATCAAAAATAGATCAAAATTGTTTTTGGTCTCTTCATGATTATCGAGGACGAACCGGACGAGTCTATACAGGGTGATTCATTAAGAATGGGCAATCTCTGAACTGGAGATACTATACACCAAAATATGGTGATTAACTTAACATGCCTTATACAAATGTTGTAGGTTTACGAGGTACAGGGTTTTCAAAGTTGGAATTTTAATTTGAAACTTCTTAATAATTTTCTGATTTTAAGTAGTATCGTCTGGAAAATTGGCATGAGAATTACGAATTTAATGCTGAATTTATATAGGGCGTTAGTTACACCCTGTTACTTAAGTAAATTACGATATATCTTTTGTGCCTAATGAGTTATGGCTAAAATGACTAGAAAATCTAAAAGACAGTCCAATTTTAAATAAAAAAGTTACTCCTGTTTATTTCATGTAATTCTATCAGTTATTGAGTTATTTGCATTTAAACATTCAATGAATTTGCTTATTGTAAAATCAATTTAATATTTGGAAATACTACTATGCGAGGTAACAACAGTAAAGGCAATAAATAACAATCAGTAACAGTAATAAAAGAAAACTTCAAAGTAAATGCTCAAAATGATCGCCTTCCACTTCACTACACTTTGTAAGACGTATCCTTAAAGATCTTTGAATTATAAATAACATTTAAAAATTGAAACACAGAACTTGTCCCCTGAAACCAAGAAAAATTAAAAAACACAACAAAGGTTGCTCTAACGCGTTTCGACAGCCAAGCTGTCATCTTCAGAGAGAAAGTTTGAGTCGAGTTTCTCTCTGCAGATGACAGCTTGGCTGTCGAAACGCGTTAGAGCAACCTTTGTTGTGTTTTTTAAGTTTTCTTGGTTTCAGGGGACAAGTTCTGTGTTTCAATTTTTGAAGATAACCAAGGACCAGTCCGTTCCATCAAACATAAATAACATTTGTCGATTATTTTTAATAATATTAGCAGCTTCTTGAATTTTCTGTCGTAATTCTTCGATGGAACTAATTGTTTCTGTGTAAACCATGTCCTTCATTTGTAACCATATTGAGAAGTCTAAAGGGTTTAAATCTGGACTTTTAGGTGGCCAAACAAATTCACTGCCACGCCCAATTCACCGGTGAGGAAAATGTTCATTCAGGTATTGGCGTACTGGCAGAGAAAAATGTGGCGGCGCCCCGTCTTGCATAAACCACATGTTCCGCCTTATGGCTACTGGTACATCTTCTAGTAGTGTGTTTAAATAGAGGGGTTCGTTTAGATTAGGAGGAACTTCAAAAGGACCAATAAAGAAACCAGATATCACACCACACCAAATATTTACCTTGAATTCATGCTGAAAATGTCGTTCCTTTAGAGCTTGTGGATTTTCGTGTTCCTCCAAATAATTGTGTTTCCAATTAAAAACACCTCGTCTAGTAAACGTCGCCTCATCGGTGAAAAGAAGGTTATTAATGGTTTTCGGTTTGTTTACCTAGCATAAATTGAGCAAATTGTAGCCGAGCTGGTAAATATTGAGGTAACAAATTTTGGACAGGAGCATAGTGGTATGGACAGAGATTATCTTTCTTTAAAATTTTCCAGATAGACGATTGGCTTATTCCTGTTGCCGCAGTTAACCAACGAGTACTGATATCTGGATTTTCCGAAATACGATCTAAAACCTCTTCTTCATCATCGACGTTGATAGTTTTTCTTGCACCATTTAAGCCTTTAGGACGAAATCACCCTGTTTCACCTAGGTGGGTGTAAATACTTCTGAACCGTTTGTGATTGGGGTGTCTTTGATTTGGGTATAATTCTAAATACCTTTTGGCTGCACCAAATCCGCTATAATTTGGCTGAGCAAAAACACAAATCATATCACGCATTTCACTATTAGAAAATTCATTATGTCGTGGAGTCGTGGCATTTTCTTATTTTAGAATTTTTACTACAAATAATACTAAGTAAATTAAAAAAATACAATAAACACTCTTACTTAGTGACAGTAAAATTGTCAAATATTTCTTTACACGAAAAATTGATAAGTGTTGACACAAGCCTACTTAAAAAAAGTCAAAGTAATAAGTAGTGGCTTAGGAGTCTTTACACTGAATGTTTAAAATGTAAATAACTCAAAAACTGATAGAGTTGCATGAAATAAAGAAGAGTACTTTTTTATTCCAAATTGAACTGCCTTTTAGTTTTTTTTAGTCATTTTAGCCATAACTTATTAGGCAAAGCAGATATATTGTAATTTACTTTAGTAACAGAGTGTAACTAACGTCCTGTATAAATAGTGCAAAATTCAGCATTAACACTAAACCTACCGATGCTTTATGTATTTGTATTCCTATCAAAGCGGGTCAAATGATCCGTCTTAACGAAAAATGTATCAATTACGCCAATTTGCTACATAATAAAACAATTGTTTTCAATTAACGATTCAAAATAGTTTATATATTAAATTTAAAAACCATAAAAATAATTTATTCAAGAAAAAATTAAATATCCTTCAGTTGAATTTCAAATTTAGCAAAAAAATAAATAATATGCTAAATTTATTTATGTTCACCGCATATTTTGCAAATTATTGTTCTCGGAAAGGTACATTTTCCACATACATATTTGTTGCGTTTGAAACAAATTTTCGTAGTTTTGTTATCTTTGCAAAAACCTATTTTGCACCTTTTCCGTATTTGCACACGAGAATCCAAACTTGAATTTGTTGATTTTATCTGTATATTTTCTTTTTCTTCCTCATGTTGAAAGTCTTTGACAAAGTTCTTCAGCTAATTGAAATAAAAATTGTTGTCAAGAGATTTTTTTGCCGTTTGTTTCTTTATATAAGACCCATGAGTTGATTCCAGCCAGGTCAAGAATATTGAAGAAAATTTGCGTAGGCCATCTTTGTGATTTCGATTTCACCGAGTATTTTCTGGCAATCTGATCCGTCATGTCTACACCGTACTTAGTATTATTGTAAAATCTAATCGTTTCAGGTATATGCTTGCCATGTGTTTCAATGCTTACAGATTTATGTTTTGAGCTTAGTAAAAGCACTTTTTTGTTTGGCTTACTTTTATAAATGGTAAGTGAAGAATGACTCGATTTGTATAGTTTTGTTGAGAAGCGTGGCATACCATCTTTCTTCTGTTTGGCTAATTTGGGTATTTCTCTTTTGTTTCCGCGAATAGTTCCAACAATAGTGGCTCTTTTTTCTAATAGTTTTCTAGTTAGTGATGCGCTCGTAAAGAAATTATCTGTAGCGACACATCTTCCGCATCCTGTGAACGGTTCCATTAGTTTGAGAACAACGAATTCCCCAAGCGGAGTTGAAGCACCTCTATTTTGTTCCTTTCCCAAATATGGAAATCCATTTATGATGTATTTAGTGCTGACATTAGATGCTAGCCAAGATTTGATACCAAACTTATTTGGTTTGTTAGGCATATATTGTGTAAACCTACATTTCGCTTTGGTTGGGAGGAACTGTTCATCGATAGTTATATGTTCCCCAGGTTCTTAACAATTTTGGCTATTCTCGATGAATTTGTGCCATATTTCCGAGATTAGAGCAAATCTATCATTTTGTAAACGCTGGCTTTCTTACCCTTTTTTGTCAAATCTGATAAACCGCATAATTTCACAAAAATCACTCCTGCTTATAATTTTTGAAAAAAAAGGGGACCCCATTTACTGTTCCATAGATATGAAATGTTCAAATTGTTTGTCTGATATGCGCCACGTGCATATAGAAGACCAATAAATGCGTTTATTTTTGCAGGAGTAAGATTCCATTGAGCTCCCAATACTCGAGAGGCTTCTTCTTCTGTGCTCCATTACACGATTGTCAATTATTGAAATTAGCTATTCATCTGTCAGCCTACAACAAATATAACTCAATGGAGCAAAACATATCACGCATTAGCAAAAACGTCCCAATTAAGAGACACAATCTGTGCACGGGTCAAATGACCGTTACGGTAGTTAGGGCAGATCATATATATTTCTCAGTAAAACAATTAGCAAGAGAGGAGTAAATTTTGAAAAATACATTCAATGTATTTTTGAATAAAAGTGATGAAAGCAAATGGCGATTTAATAATGTTATTTCTAAGAAATTCTGACTAAAAGTTTAAAATGGGTCATTCGACCCGTCATGGTAGGTTTAGTGTTAAGTTCGTAATTCTCATGCCAAAAAACATAAATTTGCAATTTTCCAGGCGATACTGCTCAAAATCACAAAATTATTAAGAAGTTTCAAATTAAAATTCCAACTTTGAACACCCTGTACCTCGTAAACCTGCAAGATTTGTATAAGGCACGTTAAACTCAATCACCATATTTTGGTGTGTTGTATCTCCAGTTCAGAGATTGCCCATTCTTAATGAATCACCCTGAATTAGTTATTGTAGAAAATTTCATCAAGTTGTTAAATCATATTTTTTTGTTTATTTTTTAAATGCATGCAGCAACCAGGACATTTTTAAATAGAGAATGAAAAGACTTTTCAAATGAGGCATACCAAAGCCCCTACTTCCAATTAAAAAATGTAGGGGTTGAAACGCCAACTCGAAGGGGGTTGCCATCATTTTTGGATGACATTTTTGTGATGCAGAATGTCATCTTATAGTCTAAAATTGACCTGTCTCGGGATTTTTCATAAATTTGTACAATGACTGAGATATTGAATTTATTCCATTTGGCTCTTCCACACCCGTTATGTCTTCATGCAAGTAAATTTAAATTTTGCGCCCTTCATATAGACATAACCAGATGACACAACAGCATTAAACTTGAATCCATAACGTCGGTCCGAAAGTATTTTTAACACTTTGAATAGACGATTTTTACTATTTAACTTTTTACTACATTCGTTTAGACTCTTGAAGTCAAGGCATTCTGAAAATTTCAGGTTCAAGATGTAGACATCACGGGCAGCGAGGTACCTGCAAGAAGGCCCTAGAATGTGCACCGGCGAGAGAATCCATCCTCAAAACCAGAATGCACAATTTAAAAAGGTGCGGCTTCGACGGTTTAGACGAAATAGTCTGCTGCCCCGCGGAAAACGGTGATACCACCACAGAGAGGGGCCCAGAATCGAGATTTCCGACTAGGGCTAGTGTCAGAGGTGAGTTCGAAGTAGGCATGTAACGAATGTTGGTTTTCCCACATTCGTGAATGCGAATGCGAATATTCATTTCCAACATTCGCGAATGCGAATGCGATGTTGACTTTTTCACTGGCACTTACAATTACAAAATTTTGTGAGAAAAATCGAAATTTTTAAAATAAATCGAATTTGTAGAGAAAAACCTAGTTTCTAAGAATATTTCTCTTACAATTTTAATTTTTATTTAAATTTTGAGATAATCTCGAAATTTGCAAAAATTGTTTTTCTCTAAATTTCATAGAAATACCATTTTTAAAATTGTTATGTTTTTAGTAACATTTTAATCCAGTTCTGAAAAAATAAAGGAATTTTGATGAAAAGTAGAATTTTGAATAAAAAGCTCAATTTTAAGTAGGAAATTCTCGAAACAAAACATTTGGTCTAAACTTCAAGAATAGAACGAATTTTGAGAAACAGGTAAGCACAGTCCAATTTTAAGAGAAAAAAGTAAAAATTTTGAGTATAAACTCAAAATTCTGCTTTCTCAAAACTCGACTTTATAGTTGTAATAAGGAAAAAGACGAATTATAATAAAAAAAAAACAGTTTTGGAATAAAGTGGGAGTTTTCAAGAAATCAATTTAATATAAAAACCTGACCTTTTGGAAAAAATTTAAAAATGTTAAAATTTAGAGAAAAAGATGATTCGAGGTAAAAATCGAAAAGTTCCAAATACTCAAACAAATTTAAAAAAAAATAAAAATTTCGATGAAAATAACGACATTTTGAGAAAAAGAAGAAAATTCAATATTTCAAGAAAAACGAAATTTCTCGCATCAATATTTATTTTTTAACACCTGTCTGAGTGAAGGACAATGAGGACAAGCCACCCTCTGCCTCACTGTGAAGTCAAAAAATATCTCTTTTCAGGTAATAGTGGAAATATTGAGAAACAAGTTGGAATTTAAATTTTCTGAAATTCTTGTATTTTTACAAAAATTCAACATTTTCAAAATTTCCAAGTACGTATTATTCTAAATATTTTTACTTTTTTATTAAAAGATCTATCAAATTTCCAGAAAAAGGTGTGAAGTTTGATGTACAAGTCGAAATTTGCAGAAAGACGAATTAAAAAAAAAATGAAATTTTCAGAAAAAGTCCGACAACGTCGAATTTTGAGATAAAAAGTGGAAATTTGGAAAAAGTCATATTTTGATAAAAAAGTTAGAATTTTAGGATAAATTCGAAATTTTAAAAGAAAAAGAGAAATTTTGTGGAATAAGACGGACTTTTAGAAACAGGGGAGAGCAAGTGCCCTAGTGCCTTATTCTAGCTAATAAGAAAGAAAATAAAAAAAGAGAAGGAAGAAAAAAAGAAAGGGAATTAAAAATACTTTTTATTAAGGTTAAATGGATAATTACCGCATTAGTTCTTAGGTACGCTACTAATGGACTTATGATGTAGAGACTTCAAGGGTCCATGAACTCCAATTTAAGAAACCTTGTCTTAGCAGTTGCATTATTATTGCATAAATAATTTCCCGTTTTGTTGTCAAATGCATTCGCAAAATATACGCATAAATTATTGCGAATGCAAATATTGAAAAATATGCGAATATTCGCGAATGCGAATGCGAATATTCGTTACATCACTAGTTCGAAGTTAGCAACGAAACATATTCACATTTAGGGCCGCTTAAACGCACCGCACCGGTGTCATTGAGGAACAAATTTAGGAATTGGAGACCAAGACCGGATTTGGTAATATTTTTTGGAGAATTTTCCCTTTCTTATACTTCTTCCGGGATTGGACCGTGTCAAAGAACTACTAAAAGTGTTCGACGTTTCGCCCACCATCGTAGGGGGCTTCTTTAGGAACAAAGAAAAGAAAAATAAATGAGAGAGGAATATGAGGGAATATGCAAAAATGAAAGAATGAAAAGGCCAATTTCAAAACATCAGAGCACGGTAACTCAGTATGTCCACCATACCAGAGGCGAAACTCTTCACAAGAGTTCCTGAAGAAGCCCCCTACGATGGTGGGCGAAACGTCGAACACTTTTAGTAGTTCTTTAACACGGTCCAATCCCGGAAGAAGTATATCCTGTACTGAGTCTGGCCGTGGAAAGCCTTCGTTATCATGTTTCCCTTTCTTCTTTAGATACTTAGAAACATATTTTCGAAGAGTTTCTTTGATGTGAGTTTCCTAGGTTCAGAATTGCGTAAGTGAAGTTAAAAGAAATAACCCAAACCTAGGAATGTCCTTAGTGTTTGGATTGAACTAGCTTGATTATATTTTATTCACAAAGGCATAGAACGAACATTATTTCAGCAATTGTTTTTTTAAAATTTTGGGAATTTCAAGTTAAATGTCAAAATTAAAAAAAAATATGTTGACATTATAGGTTTCTAAACTGAAGACAAATAAATTACAATGAATTCCGCTTTATAACGAACTTCAAGGGATCTAAGAAACCAGTTCTTTGTAAATGAAGCTCATATTAAACCATAAATAATAATAATAATAATTTAATCCATTCGTAACTACCGTTTATTATAAGCGAAAATTCGTATTAAGTGAGTTCGTTATAAGGAACATTATTGAATTTATAAATTTTTCCTTTTTCTAAAGAAAGACGAAATTTTGATTTTACACCCAAAGTTGGGAAAAATTACAAGAACTTCAAAGATTAACAGCTTTAAAAGAAAGGGCGACATCCCTAGAAAAACATCAACACTTTAACATATTTTTTAGAAGTCTCAAAATAATGACATACAGTGTGTTCCCAAGACATACTACTGAAGAGGGGTTTCTTCTTTATTTGTGGGTTTATGAGAGTCATTTTTTATAAAACTCCTGCTGTATCTTAAATTACTAAAAATGACATTATTTTCGTTATTATTTGTACAGGGAGTTCAATAATTTGGAAAATTTAAAAAATGGCTAAGAATAAATTGTTGTTATTTTTCGAGATATCGATGTGTTATGAGGAAATGTAGTTTAAAAATGAAAAAATAACTTAAAAATGACATTTTGCTTTATTTTCTAAAAATTAAACAAAGCATGGTTACAAATTAAGGTTAAACATAAAAAGATAACAAGATATTTGGCAATAACAATAAGTAATTAAACTAAAACATCATTTAAATCAGTGTTGCCAACCCTGTCACAGGTGAAAACTATGTATTCCAAGAACAAAAAAAAACTGTAGAAAAACTGCATATGTTCAAAATATTTCATTTTAATGATTGATATTTTCTCCGATGATTTAAAATTGATAACTAAAAAAAAAGCCTTCATAACACGACTGTAAAACAAATTGACTCGACTTTGTTTTTTTGTTTCACTTACTACTAAAAAAAAACTCTTGACCACAAAATGGGTGAACAAATCGAGACCAATTTTTACAAAGAACGTAATGGGGATAATAAGAAAGACAGTCCTTGTTTTAAAATATTTGCAAAAACTGTAAATCTATATTAAAATTGTAGGATTAGCAACATTTAAACCTATTACCACCTATTTCTGTGAAAAATTCTACCTTTATTATTAATTTTCTATAAGCATTTGCATTTCGTATTTGCAATTTACTTTTCTGAACTGTAACGCACAGGCCGATATGTTTGAGTTTGAACATTTCTCATAATCAGAGTTTGGAAACTCAATACAAATAGATCTCGTTAGTTTGGCAGGTCAAAATCGAACCTACAAAATGCTCCGGCAGGAAGGTAAACGCTATAAAATTTCTAGGCATAGCGCCACCTAGCGGTCTGTAAAAGAAGCCGTGGCAATAGCTCCAATAAGTCTCATGCAAAGAGAATAGACTAGTGTCCAATAATGAACACGTTTAGTACATTGTTGCAGTCTAGGTTTATTTTCTTTGCATTATTTTTTAAATATATACTAAAACTTTAAAAGGCATTTTTAGTGATTTTTAAATTATATTTTTCACCACAAATAACAGCAGTTTATCTCTGATTATTTTACAGAATTTTCAAATAATTAAGCTCCCTGTATGAAAAATAAAAAAAATAATGTCATTTGTAGTGATTTAAGCTCAAGCAGGAATTTTTATAAACAATGACTTTTTCTCGTAAACCCATAAAAAAAAGAAACCCCCTTCAGTACTCTATTTTGGGACACACTATATATCTTAAAATTTCAAATTTAAAGCATTAATTTTAAGGACACACAGTTTATTTAGAAATCTCCAAATGTTGACCTTATAGTTGAAATTTTGATTCTAAAGCTGGGTCGATATCAATAAAAAATTGTTGTGCGTTGGATTTTGAAATTTAAAAAATAGCTATATTTTTCATGCAGTGTTAATTATTTTGTGCTTAAATAGCTATTTTTGTATTGTACATTGTACCGCAGAATCTGTTGGGTTGGTGTGCATTGTAAAGTCTTCAAATTCAGCGCAAAATCCTTTGACGATAAGTCAAAAATCGTGGATATAAACTCGCCATTTGTGTCAAATACAACGCCCAACACAATTTCCTATTGATTTGGATCCAACTTGAGGCTGTAATTAAAAAAATGAATAAATAAAAATTTAAATTAAAACCTTACATTTTGAAAAAAAATTAATTCAAAACTGAGAAAAAAATCGACATTGGGAATAAAAAATACATTTTTAGTAACTTTCCTAAAGAGTAATATAATAATAATATTTCCATTTTAAAGTTCGAAGTTGTAAGGGAAGTCCAAAATTTCAAGTTTATGTAAGAAATTCTTGAGAAACATTTAAGAAATTGCAATTTTCTTTCAGCTCTGTTTAGAAATTCATCCATATAAATTTTCGAAATCCCGATTTTTTCTTGAAATTTAATTTGAATTGTTTAACAAGTTCTGGGTTATATTGTAATTTTGATTTTATTTTCATAAAATTCCAGCTTAACACCTTCAGTTGCTATATCCCTTAAAACTTCTACTTCGAAATTAAATTTTTCTTAAAAATTTCGACTTGTTAACGAATAATTTCCATTCAAACTTTTAGATTTACACAGAAAATTTGTCTAATACTTTTTCAATATCAGAAGATCTACTTTAAATGGGATATTTTTTCTCAAAGTATAAAATTTTAATTTGTGCTTTTTCTCTATTTACTTATTAAATTAATTAATTTATAAAATTTAAAGAAATTTCCTTTTGACTTCTTTTTCAAAATTTCGTCTTTCAGTATCATATTTTTCAATATTTATTTTTTTCTGCTTCATTTTTTAATTTTGTAGTTAAGATTGAGAATTTTGACCTTCTAAAAAATTTCCTTTTTTAAAATTTTTAGTTTAAATGCTGTATAAATTTCTACTTAAAAAAATAATTTTCTCATTGGGATTATGTTACATTTTTAATTTCTATTTCTTTAATCTTGAAGTTTAATAGGTTTCCAATTTTTTTTTCAGAGTTTTTTTCGCAAATTTAACTTCCATTTTAAAAATTTGCCAAAACTTCCAAATTTTTGGTTTTAAGGTTTTACAGTTCCCCTCACGTTACAGGACAAAATTCGTCTTTTTTGAGTTTCATCCACTTTTAGAAAATTTTCGACTTTTAAAGCAAAACTCAAAGTTTAAATTCTCGATTTTTATTTAAATGAAATTTTTAACTAAATATTAAAATTCAGATTTATTCTGACAATTAATTTTTTCTACGTTTTAGAAATTTCAAATATAAACTTTGAAAGTTTATCACGAATTGATTTTTCTACTGAACATTGTGAAAGGAAAAATAATTTCAAGCCTAAACAAACAAGATGATACAAAAGAACACCACACAACAAATGAAGAAAGACAAGAAGATATAATATAAACAGTTTGGAAAATAAAAGTACAAGAGAGTTATATGAAAATAGACGGGACCAAAAGATACAACGGGACAGCTTTGTTAATATGTATAGAAGAAGAATATAAGTACATAAAGGAATGCCTGCATTCAGCCACGCTCGAATCATTAGGTCACCAAGAGAAAAAGGAAAAACAGCAAAAACCATATTGGTGGGATAAAGAAATTCAGCACCAAATCAAAGAAAAACGGAACAAACATGGCAAATACCTAAGTTCAAAGAATTTAAGCGACAAACTCCAATACAAAGACTCGCAAGCTAGACTACGCAGAATGATCAGCAACAAGAACAACCAATGAGAATATACATGCTCAAGACTCAATACCTATATAGGAGGAAGAAAAAGTAGAGAAAGCTGGCGACTTCTTAAGAACATGAGAATAAAACGAAATAGAGAAATAATCATCAATTAAACCAGAAAAATGGAATCAATACTTTACAAATACGCTAACAGAAAATAGGCCAGAGTTTATAGACATCCAACACAGAAATCCAAATATAGCTTTACATGGATCCCCAATAACATTAGAAGTTAAGAAGGCAGGTAAAACCTTAAAAAAAATGATAGGGCCCCAGGACCACGAGAATTACTAAAGTGCGGAACTGGAAAACTGTTTCGCGCTCTGAGAAACCTATTCCAAAAATGAATCGGAAGTACCCGAGAAATGGAAAATATACATATCCACAATTCATAAGAAAGGAGACAAAAATAACTGTGATAATTATCGCGGATTAGTGGTTACATCTACTATTAGCAGGCTATATGGAAAATTACTTAAAAATAGAATAGAAAACGAATACATGGATATAGAAGCTAAAGAACAAACAGGTGGAATTCAGAGCGGGAAGATCCACAATAGATCTTCTCTTCTCACTGACACAAATCCTACAAAAGAAAATAGCATTTGACCTGGAAGTCCATATTTTGTTTGCTGATCTGAAAAAGGCCTATGACAGTGTGCCTCTAGTAAGACTGTGAGAAACATTACAACTTAGTAATATAAACACCAAAATAATTAAAGCAGTAAAATCCCTGTACCAAGACACAAGAGCTAGTGTTGCGAGTAGTCGCGAATTCCATGAATGTTCCACTTATTTAAATTTGAATTATCATCTACTGGCAACACTGAAAGTGGAGCATAGAGAAAGTCTCTGCTTCTGGGGTAGAGTGACAGTATGTTACAGGGAACACCCGGAGCAAATATATGATGAAAAAGTCCCTGGAAAACATAGAAAGAATTTAAATATACTAAGCAATTATAAGACGTGAATGTGTGTGCATGAAAGAGTGTGGTCTCTTTCGACAGTGACCTGATTGAGAAGCTTTGTTAATAAGTTTTAGATATGTCTAAGCTTGTAATTATCAAAGAGTGCAAGGGTTAATGTGAAATAATAAAATAAAGATAATGAGATGAGAATTGCTGTGTGGTCAGGAGTGGCTGTAAGGAGAGGATGGGGGCCACTAATAAGGGTGTTTACCCAGTTTTAAAGGTAGAAGGTGTTTGTGTAGAGATATGAGAGAAAGGAAGTAATTTCCATGTAATTGTGAGAGATTGTTTACCCTTGGATTAGCTTCAGGACGTGTTTACCTCAGAATCAACTTCGGAGGGTGTTAACCCTATAATTAGTATCAGAGGACACTTATGATGATTAACTTTAGGGGGTGTTTCCCTTATGACCATAGTGTTAACCCTATAATTAGTGTCAAAGATACTTATGGCATGATCAACTTTGGATGGTGTTTTTCTTATGATCATCATCAGAAAGTGTTTATGTTAGATCAACTTTAGGGGATTTTCACCCTAATAATAATATCGGTAGAAATTTACTTTACCCTTGATACAAGAGAGTCTTCACGCTATTTTCTGTTACGAACTTATTTGTATAATATATGTACAGTTTCAGTTTGCTAATAGTTAGGTGAATCTAAGGCAATTCATTTCGCATATTGTATTTGTAACCTACAATATTCGCGACAGCTAGAGTACAAAACAAGATATGGTTTAACAACAGGGTTCCAGGTCACAAAGGGTCTCAAACAGGGTTGTTGTATATCCCTAAAGCTATTTAAAATCTACTTAGACAGTGCATTGAGAAACTGAAAACGAAAATGCAGTAGTATGAGGAACCAATAGACAACGATTCTGTTATATGCGCTATCATTTGCGGACGACCAAGTGGTAGTTGCTCAGGACATCGATTATAGGAGTACATGATACGAAAACTTATAGAGGAATAAGAAAAATGGGGCATGGAAGTCAATATTAAAAAGACCGCATATATGTGCGTTGGGAGCCAGCAAAAGGACCTGAAACTGGCGACCGGATACACCATCAACCACTGTAAAAGCTATAACTATCTGGGAACGAGGACCTCTAGAGACGGAACGCTGGATGAGGCAATATCGGAAAGGAATATCCAACGAAAAAAAAGCAATTGCGATGCTTAATACTATACTGTTGGACAAGAACATAACTATAGAGAATAAGAAGAGACTTTATAACTCAATCGTAAAAAGTATAATAACGTACAGCTCGGAGGTGTGGTCATTAAAAGAAAGAACTGAAAAAGTACTCTAAGCTACAGAAATGGATTTCTGGAGACGAGCAGCTAGAAAATCCAGGAAAGACCAAATACCAAACGACACAATAAGACATACATTAGAAATAAAGCACGATCTAGCAGATTACATCAGAACCCAATAGTTGATATGGTACGGACATATACAGAGAATGTCACAAGACCAACTGCCTAAGAAGATCTTAAACTGGAACCCCCATAAAGAAGAAAGCGAGGAAGACCACGCCAAAGCTAGAGAGGGGAAATCAATAAGGAAATATTGGAAAGAATTCTGGAAGATGAGTGATGCAGAGATAGAGAGGAATGGAGATTAGGAATCGGAAGACTGCTAACAGTTATAAACCGATTGATATATATTTACATTCCGATACTCTTTTGTTATTTTGAACTCCCAATGTTTATACTTTTTTTTTGATTTTATGTAAACTAATAATTTCGAGATAATTAATAAATGTCCAGCTCTCCGTAAAAATTTCGACTTTTTTTTTCAAAATTACGATTAAACTTTTTTCCTCAAATTTTTACTTTCAACTTTTAGTAAATTTCTAGCAGAAGTAAATCGAAATTATTTCTTATAAATTTCGACTTTTTTGTTTAAAAGTTTGAATTTTCATAATGTTCGAATATTTTTAGGAGGCAATTGAGTCTTTTTGGGGGGGACTTAGCTTATAATGCCCTTTCCTGACTGCGCTCAGGTCTCCTAATTTTACTATTGAGACATTTATGCAGCGTTTAAAATTGCCAAACAAACAATGTGCCCCCTAAATTGGGTCTAAGAAAAAAGTGCGGGAGGGCACCTTGCGCAGTTTTTTCTTTTTTGCTAACTCGTAGCTACGCCAGTGGCACATACTAATATTTATATTTTCATTGAAATTTCCCACTTTAAATAGGTTCGAAAAGAATCGACATAAAAACATTTTAAGGTCAAACTCGGAATTTTGAGAAAACAAACAAGAAATGTGGACATTTTTTCTATAAAAGAATCTCTTGAAATTGCGATTTTTTCTTGAATTTTGAAATTTAATCTTCCTGACATTTCGACTTTTACATCCAAACGTTTGTTTGGAGCTGAAAATTTATAGAAAAGGATATAAAAGGTTAAAATTTCCAGAAAAAGTCTACTTAGAGAGTCAATATCGAAATTTTATGAAATATTAAAAATTGCAAGTATAAATTTGATATTTTAGCGAAAAAACTTACATCTTAAAAACTTCAAATTTATAACAAAAATCACAATTGAAAGTGAATTTATTTGAAATTTGTTCAGTAATCTTCAAATTTGAAAATTCAAAATTGAAATTTCGACCTTGAAAGTTAAAATTTGGTAATAAGAGGTGTCCATAACTATTAAACTTTATGAACGATTAAAACAACAATAGATATTAAAAATTCCACGATGTGTCTATAAATATTTGCTGCATTAAGAAAAAAATAACTAAATTTCCAAAGAAAAGTGAACTTTAAAAAAGACAAATATTGATTAAAAAATGTCGACATATAAATAAAAAGACGAATTTCCAGGAAAAACTCAGAAAAAAGCAGGATTTCTTAACCTCTTATAATTTCGCTTTTTTCAAAATTCCAACTTTTTAAAACAAATTTTTACTTGTTTTAAGTTATCGACTTTTTTAAAATATTGATTTTTTCAAAATCTTCAAAAACTTTTGCTTCTGTTTAAAACCTCGGTTTTTTTTAAATTAAACTTCGAAAACTGCAACTATTTATAAAAATTTCAGTTTTCAAATTTTTGGTCGAAAATGTCGAGCTTTTTAAGAGGTTGAGATGTTCTTACGACCTTATTTCAAAATTAGGATTTTGAAACCTTTTACTTAAAATGTCGACTTTGATTTTTGAAAGGTTCAAACTTTTCGAAAATTTCGACTTTTTAAAAAATTTTGAAATTTTAGAAATATAATTTTTTTTTAAAATTTCGATTTTTTCGAAAATTTTGATTCTTTTTGAAAATTTTGATATTTTCTGAAAATCTCAACATTATTGATGATTTCGATATTTTTTTTAAATTTTCCATTGTTTTTTTTCAGTTCCCGATTTTTTTTTAAAGTTAAGAATTTTCTTGAAAATCCCAATTGTTCAATATTCCATTTTTTAATTAAATTTAAAAAAAAATATCCACTTTTTTGGCAAATTTCGATTTTCTCAAACTTATTTTCGACTTTTTTTGAAACTTTCTACTTTTGTTTGAACACCTCCATTTTTTTAACATTTTTAATGTTTTTATTAAAATTTTGAAATTTTTCGAAATTTTGACCTATTTTCAAAATTTTGGACTTTTAAAAATTTCGAACTTGTTTTAAAATTTATCTATTTCTCTAAATTTTGACTTTTTTAAAAAGTAAATTCTTTGAAAATGTTTTTTGAAACATTTATTTAATTTCGAATATTTTTGAAAATTCCCCCATTTCATTCATTTCTTTTTTAAAATTTTGACTTATTTTAAAAATGGCTTTTTTGAGTTTTTTTAACCAATTTTCAATATATTGATTTTGAAGTTTATACGAATTTTGTTTCAGAATTTCGACTGATTTTTTTGAACATTTAGACTTTTTATAACATTTCGACATTTCTTAAAATTTGGTTTAAAATGTCTACTTTTTTTTCAAATTTTTACTTTTTTGGAAAATTTGGCTTTTTTAAAAATTGTGACGTTTTTTGCAAATTCATCTATTTTTAAAAATTTAGGTTTCTTCAAATTGCACTTTTTGTCACTTTTTTGATATTTTTGACTGTTTCATATTTTGATTTTTATTAAAATTAAATTTAAATATTTTTCAAAACTTCAATTTTTTTGAAAATATTGATTTTTTGGAAATTTTTACTTTTTATAAAAATTCAAAAAAAGTCGAAATTTCATAATAAGTCGAAATTATAAAGATAGTGGAAACTCTCGACACAGTCAAAATTTCCAAAAAAGTCAAAATTTTGAATGTCGAATCTTTCATAGAAAGTTAAACTTCCAAAAAAGTTTAGGATTAAAAAAAATAAACATTTTAAAAAATGGCCAGACTTTCAAAAAAAAAAGTTTAAATTTTAAAAAACGGTCTAAAATTTAAAAAATATTCCAAATTATGAAATAATGTCGAAGTTTAAAAAAATGAATTTTCAGTGAAATCTCCTAAAAACCTAAATTTTTAAAAAACCCAAATTCCGAAAAAATTTCGAAATATTTGTTAGTTAAAAGTTTAAGAAAAAAAAATTGAGAAGTCACAAATCTTAAGAAAGAATTCAATTAAAAGGGAAAAATGACGAAGTTTTCAAGAAAAAAGTCAAAATGTTGAAAAAAATTGGTAGTTCCGAAAAAAGTTCAAATTTTCGAAATAATTTAAAAACTTTAAAATGCAACGAACGAAAATTTTATCAGAAGTCGATTAAAAAAAATGATATTTTCAGATAAAGGCGAAGTTTTGAAGAAAGTGGACATTCAAAAAGTCAATATTTTGAAAAATGACGAAATTTCGAAAATTTTCGAAATTTTCATTGAAAATTAGGAGTTAAAAAAAATCAACCTATTAAAAAATTAATGTCAACATTTTGAAGGGTTTTGATAAAATGAACAAATTTTCAAAAAAACTTTTAGAAAGATTGAAATTTTGAAAAATAATTCGAATTTCAACAATAAACAAAATTTTAAGGAAATATAAAAATTTAAAAAAAATTAAGCATTTTCAGTTAAATTTTCAAAAAAGGAGAAATTTTCGAAGAGCCCAAATATTGAAGAAAAATGAAAATTTTCAAAAAATTCTAAACTTTTAAATAAACTAGAAAAGAAAAGTAAAAATGTTGAGAAGCAGAAAATGTTTGTTAGTTTAAATTAAAAAAACAAAGTTAAGTGTCATTTAAGAGTCAAAATTTTTGATTGAATATTTTCGGAAAGATTGGAATTTTGAAAAAAATGCTGAAATTTTCAAAAAAATCAAAATGTAAACAAAGCTGCCGAAAGTCGCCACTTTGAAATAAGCTGAACTTTATAAAAAAAATTTGAAAATCTGAAAAAGCAGCGAAAGTATCAAAAAAATTAAAATTTTTTAAAATATCAAAAAGTTGATATTTTAAGAAAATGTGGCAATTTAAACAACTCGACCTATTCGAATAAAGTCAAAATCTTTAAGAAATATTTAATAATAATCCAAAGTTTTCAAAAAAGGTAGAACTTTTTGGAAAAGTTGAAATTTAAAAAGAGATTAAATTTTAAAAAAGTAAAAATTTTTGGAGGAGAATTTTGATGAAAACGTCGAAATTTTCAAAAAAATCAAGGTTTTTAAAAGTTGTCTGAATTTTGGAAAATAGAATCTACATTTTCAAAAGCCAAAATTAAAAAAAAAAACAAAAAAGAGATTTAAAAAATAAGTCGAAATTCTGAAAGTCGAAAGTATTAAAAGACCTAAATTTTGATGAGAAGTTGAAATTTTCCGAATAAAGTCTAAATTTTGAAATAAAATCAAAACACAAAAAACACAATGTTTCAAAAAATTGGACATTTTAAAAAATTTTCGGTCTCATGCTTTCCAAAAAATCTAGAATTTTAAAAAGTGAAGCATTAAAGATCTTAATTGATGATTTTAGTCTTAGAAAAAGCCGCAAACATCATTTCTGAATCCTTGATTCTTTTAAGACATTAATGCACCATAATTTATCATAATTAATAATTTTTTATCTTTGTGTATATTAATTTTCTTAGTTTCCTATAAACAATTTTCAAACTCTAAATTTATTTATTTATAACTTTGCATTTCTCGTCAAACATCATCATTAAAACCAATTCCACAAAGACAAGGGCCTCGCAAAGATCTACCCGCCCGGAGCCTCGCAGTTTCTAAGGACGCCTCTGTATAGGTAACACTGTTAGTGATATCAGGCAAAATTGTAAATATAACCCATAGAAAAGTAATTGACGGGTGAAGTACCTTAAGTTTAGACCGTAGAATTAAGTTATCTGGTTTTCGAATTAAAAATTTTTAAGTTTAAATCCGTATTCTGAGAAAATAGTTCCAACTTCGGAAAAAATTTCCAGTTTACAAACTTCGAAAAAACAAGTTAAAATTTCGAAAAAAACTTGTTTAATTTATAAAAAATAAACTAAATGTATTAAAAACACAAAATTAGCCTAAAAGTGGTAAAATTTTGAATGCTCTAAATTTTCTTACAAGTTTTTAAATTTGATTTAAAGTTTAGACAGTTTCTCTTAAAAATAAATAAAAATATTGAATTTGAACTCGTTAAAATTTGAAAATTCTAGGAAATGTTGATATTTTAAGAAAAATTTTAACAGATTTGGTTTTGTTTCGAAATGTTGACATTTTCCTCAAAATTCCTAATTTAACTCAAAAATGTTATATTTTTTTCTCGACTTTGAGTTTACAGTCCAACTTAGAACAATGAAAATTTCAAGTACTGAGAACTTTGGTAGACACTCTATTATTGGACTTTTGGCTGTAAAGTTTAATTTTTTTTAAATGTTGTAACCTTGATATATCTTATAAAACTAAAAAAGAAAGAAAATGACCTATTTGATCAAACCTAAATAAGTTTGAATTAGCCAAGGAAATATACCTAATATCTGAGGAGATAAGATAAATTTTATGAAGTTTATAAATTTCTGTTTCGCTTTCGGTCGAAACAACAACAGAAGCCGTAATTTGGCCTTCGGTTTACGAAAATCTAGTTTCTCTACTGCAAACCCATCTCGACCAATAATGTGATATGGAAGAGTCCCAACGAGAGTCTCGGGGGTGCCTTAATGGATATTTGCTAAAGATTATCGTGCTTTTGGAAGCAACTGACTGAAAATGTAAACTTGCCAATGGCGACAACTTCTGGGTGGAAAAGTATTTTAATTTTAATACGTACAAGTTCCGACAATAAACAGAATGCGCCCCGGAAATTTCCGCGTCATAATAAGTTAAAAACGGCGAGAGTAGAACTTGGTAATTACAAACACAAACCCAACTTTTAATTGAAGCGCCATGAAAAATAAATAAACATAAAATTTTAAATTCACAACGGCTCCCGGATAGAAAAAGGCATTAAACCATTCGATATAAGTAATTTAACGAAATAAAGCGCTTCCGCTGAAATATTTATGCAGCGCCAGTTTTATCCTAGAGCTGAAACTTAACTCTGATAAATGGATTTTGACCAGGAATGATATAAATCCCGAAGACAGTTTCTTAAGTGATTTTCCGATGAAAGCTATTACCTGAAAGCTCGAAGACACCTTCGGGCGACAGATTAAAAGGATTGGGGCCCTCGGTTCTCTCCAAGAAATGCTCGTTTAATTAGTACAATACATTCCGAATTTGAGGGCTGTCGACTACAAGGTAACGCTAATCAGGAGTCATTTCCAGCTTCACTTTCATTTTTTCATTTTTTTCATTTGTTTAATTAGCTAAACCTTTGGAATGTAGTTAGCGCAAAACTATAACGAAATCTTGCAAGTGGATGATACCAATACACTTATTAAACAGACGTTAATTTAGGGATAACAAAGTTTATGTACAGTTTCCTTAATCTTGATATTTGAACTTACACGTCCAGTAGTCAACTACGGCTGTCTATCTGATTTCATAATAATATACAATTTTAGTAAGTCAACGGTGTGCGACAATCGCCTCTGCATATTTTTGTAAAAAAAATTGAAAAAAATTCAATAAGAAAATACATTATTGTGACGAATCAAATAAAAAGCTAATATTGGAACTTTAAAACTTCAAATCTTAAAAGAAAAAACAAAATTTATAATTAATAAGTATGACTTGCTTTAATAAATCGATTTTACTTTAAATTTCGACTTCTAAAATTTTATTTCTTTTATTTTTCTTTTTATTAAATATTTTAAGCTGTTGACTTTTTGAATCTTTTGATCCCTTTAACTATTTTTGAGAAATATTTCCACTTTTTTCAAAGTTTAGACTTTTTTTGAAAGTGTGAGTTTTATGAAGGATTCCACTTTTTTAAAATTTTGAAGTATTTTGAAAACTTCGACATTTTGAAACTTTAACTTTCTTTTGAAAATTTGGATTTTCTATTGAAAATTTCAACTCATTTTGAAACTACGACCTTTTTAAAAAATTTGATTTTTTTGGTCAATTTTAACTCTTTTTTTAATTTCGACAATTCCTGAAAACTTTTAATTTGATTTTGAATATGGACTTTTAAAAAATTTGACACTGAAAATTTAGAGTGTTTTCTAAATTTTGTCTCGTTTGGAAAATCTCGTAGCGTTTTGGAAGTTTTAATTTTTTGTGAATTTCGATTTTTATTGAAAAGTTTGAAGAATTCGATACTTTGAAACATTCGGATACACTTTAAAATTTTTGACTTTAAAAGTTGACCTTTTTTCAAAATTTTTACATTTTTAAAATTTTTATATTGTTGAAATTTTAACAGTTATTGTAGATTTCTGTTTAAAAATTTTATCTTTTTTGAAAATTTAGACTTCGTAACTGAATTAGAAAATTGGACTAGTAAAAGGTTTTGAAAATTCCACCTTTTTAGACTTTAAAAAAGTTGGGTTTTAAATATTTTCACTTTTTTCCGAACATTTTGTATTCATCGAAACTATAATATGACTTTTCTTTTGAAAATTTTGGCTTTATTCTGAAAATTTTAAATTTTTCCGAAATTTAAATTCATTGAAAATACAAATTATTAAAAGTTTCTTTAAAATAGATTTAATTTTTTCGCAAATTTAAAATTTTGGTCGAAATTCTTAATTTAAACTTGCAATTTTCAACTTTTTTCTCTAAAATTTTAACCTCAAACGGTATACAGCTTATCTTGTGAAAAATAAAAAACGCTAACGAAAAAGTGTTTTTGATTTTTTGTCTGTTCTTTAAATAACGCCAGGAAAAACTAAAACCAAAAATCAAAAATTTTAGTTTCTTTCAAAAATCTCAAAAGCAGCAAAATATATTTTTGATTTCTTGACGACATATTATATAGGTCGCCAAATTATGCAACTTTGCCCTAATTTTACTGTTTTACCGTTTTTGACAACCCTGTAGTGAAAAGTGAATTTGTTACAACCTGTATAAACTTTTTCGAGAAAAAAGGAAGGCTTCTCTCTCTCTTGAAAATTAGATTTCTCACAGTTCGGAACTTATTCTTAAGAGCTTAAACTTGAACTCAAAAAATTTAAAAATTGCAAATTTAAACCTAAAATTAAAAAAAAATCATTTTTTTAATCCTTTAATTCAAAAACATGTGTTGTTTTTTTAGTTTCGGGAGAAAAAATAAAATATTCTAGAAAAAAATGTGGTTTCAACTTTTAGATTCAAATGACAATTAAAATTTCGGAAGCAACGACAAATTTTCAAGAAAAAACAAAATAGTTTTCTTTTAAAATCAGAAGTACGGTGTTACCTAAAGCTTTCAAAGGTCACTATAATAAAGTAACTTTAATTCTTCTATTATGAGTGTACATCAGAGCAAACTCCATTAAATACAAGCGTTTCGGCGTGACATGTGTTTAGGTATGTTAAATGAAACTTTACACACCCGTACCATACTAATGAGGCGAAGGAAGCCCTACACCGGTATATGGTTTGCTGGTTGTAAATATTGTTGCTCGTTATCGGTTCGAAGATTAATACTGCGTGAATTATAAGCACTTTATTTCCAAACGGACCTCGGAACACTAACAATTATAATTCACTTAACAGACCAACTAATTAACACTGCTTAATCAACTAATTTATTTATTGACTGACTAACTAAGGAAAAGCCGACCGGACCGTCTATTTGTAGATCCCATTCCAGATTCTAGAAGGAACGAGCATATAAAACTGGTTTGCGGAAATTTGTGGAGCGCTTATCTGCCGCGACTGCTTTCCATTATCAAACTTTCTAAAAAATTCAAACTAAATTTTATAATTACATTTTGTTACAATATATTCAACTTTTAGAACACTCGACTGTTTCATAACAGAACATTTAATTGCAATTTCTATTTTAGAGTCAAATTTTTTACGAAAATGTTTCTAGGTGATTACAAAGTCAACCTTTAGTGAGGAAAATGTGGAACATCCTCGTAAAAACGAACTTTTGACTTTAAACACAAAAGAATGTAAAAAGATAAGCAATATTGATATTACAGGTAAATATTTGGGCATAAAAGTTGAAATTTTTGGAAAAAAAATCAATCTTTAAAAATCTGAAGTTTCTTTTATTTTCATTTTAATTTCAAAACTTCTATTTAAACTAGAATATTAGGATTTTTCGTTTTTCTTAATTTTTGAGCTTCAAATTTCCAGAACAAATTCGAAATATCAAAATTTCTAGATACCAACTATTTAGAAAAGAAGATAACCTCGAAATTGTAGGCTATTTAAAAATTTTAGTAGCGCACCAAAATATTTGAGAAAAGTTGAAATTTCGAGAGATACTCGACCTCCCAAAGAATCGAATTTTAGTGTGAAAGCTAAAATTGAGATGCTCAGTTAAAATGAAAATATATGGACAACCAATAACAATAGTTGGAATGTATGCAATGAACGACAATGCAATCCAAGTACAGAAAGAACATTTTTTTGACACAGTGAGGGACATACTGGGCAATGTAAAGGAAAAAGAAGATATTTTATTCATCGGAGATTTTAATAGCCATGCAGGAAAGGAAGACGAAGATATAGTAAGACGATTCGGGGAAGATGAAAACAAAAATGACAATGGAAATAGGCTATTGAAAATATGACAGAATTGTATTGATAATAACTTATAACCAAAACTAAATTACAGCATACAGATATACATAAGTATTGTGGTGAGTCGAGTTCTTACTAAACTGTTCTATTTCCTCGTTTGTTTTATTTAATTGAATTTTATTCAATATTTTCTTGGAAATATTAAATCTACAAATATTGTACTATATAAAATTATTTGTATGAGAAACAGATTTCTTAGCGTTCACAAATTAGATAAGGGTTATTTGTTAGGCCTGGTTTGTTTCAAGCACAGATACCTAAACTGAGTAAAATAACATGTTAGTTTTGAAGGACCGCTGAAAAGTAGAGTAATAAATAAGGGTAACATGTCAATAACGGAGACCGTAGCAAATATCTCGGCAAGACCATGTGGTGGTAGACTGGAGGAATTTGACGTTCAAAAAACGCCCTTATAAACACGTACAATTGTAAGTTATTTAAATTTCAATTATCGAAGTAAAACTTGCAAGATAAAGGGACGACATTATTCAAAAGGGGTTTGCAGTTTGATATGCACTTTAAGAATCCTTTTCAAAATTTATTTAAGGGCTAATTTGGATTAGAAATATTTAAATTAGTAGAAATTCTGCATCCTCATGCCCTCTAGCGAGATGCAGAGGATGTCTTTCGGTCCCCAGAAGTTAAGGGTAGGGGAATAAAAAGATAAAAACACCGTAAAGATGTAAAGAAATTTACAGGGTAGTCAAGTACTACACTTCGATGAAATTAGTTTAGAAATTATGTTCAACTTCCGGACTTATAAAAACGAGTACGAAATACGGGAGTTTAAAAAAAAAGGACTGCTTCTGTTTGTGCTAATTAACGAGAATGAACAAAAAAAAAACAATTTCTGTTCAACGTAAAGTTCTAGTGCCATGTATGTGATGTTTGCTACGGGATGAATAGGCAAGTAAATTTTAAATTGTCCCATCATTTTATTTGATGGTTTTTCGCTCTTATATGATTTAATTAACTTTTCCTAAAATTTGAGAAATACTTGTTCCTAATTTTGATCAATATGGGGTTGGGGGGCGTACACAAAAAAAAAGAGAAAGGAATGTAAAACTTCCACAACAAACCGAATGAATGAGAAAGTCGTTGTTAGAAAATTATTATAGGGCCAAGAACCCTACCGCTGACTGGTGCAGACTACCAGTCTCAGTAAAACAAAAAAAAAAAAGAGCCAAAACGAATATTGGAATGGGAACCGCCAGGGAGAAGACGATCGTCATTGAAATGCGCAACCTATATTGGACATACCATGATAGACAGAGATCTGAGAGAAGAGGACTGAGATATGAGAGAGCTATGGAGGGAAAAAACGGCAAATTTATAGCGGGAAAGAGTTGAGGAAGAAGAAGCTCAAGAAATGGATTGAAATTTAAAGAACTCAGGATTTCGAGAAAAAAATTGAACTTTTCAGATTAAAATTGCCCTTTTGAGAAGAAGCTTGGGAAATTATAGAAAAAATGAAACTTGATTTCTAACTTAAAAATTTCTATAAAAATTGAAATGTCCAAAAAGTTAAAATTTTAGCAAAGAAAAATCAATGATCAGTTGAAATCAGAAGGTTTTCAAAAATATCAAACATAGAACACCTGAAATTTCACAAAAACTTTCAATTTTTAAGAGATGCCTTTATCGGGAATATGCTACCGGAAGCAACGTTTTTTTTCTTTCCATTTTGTGTATGCGGTGTATTTTTAAAATGCCGCATACAGTAATAATACTAGCTTTTCATTTTAAATAAAAAAGTTAGCCTAGGACAGGTTATAAAAAACCACACACATTCAAATGCAACAGCTTCCAAATAACACACTGATAGTATAATTATGCAGGTTCTTTTCAAACAAGACAATTTTTGTTTAATTTTCAGTACCTACTATTGTTATGTTAGTTTCTTTTAGTTACTGCCTACTGCAGATTATTTTAGTTCTTGTGCTGATTGTTCGAAAATGTTTACTTCAAATTAAAAAATGACAACACACTTTTTATTTTGTTTAGAATTGAAAGATCTGTGAAATTATGTTGTCATTCAACAAAAATTGTTTTATTAATTACTGAAGAAATGTAACAATGCAGGAAAGTTTTATTAGTATATTTTTTTTAGTCAACTTATTTCCTGCAACTTTGCAGTTGAAAGTATTAGTCTCTCATTTTAATTAAAAAAGTTAGACTAGGTCAGCTTTAAAAAAAACTACACTGTTATAGCATATATTATTGGAAAAACAATTTTTTTTATAAACAAATCAGTAATGAGGCAAGCTCAAAGAAAATTATAATTGCAAATAAATACTTCGCTGCATCCTGCATACTTTTTCCTATAAATATGATGTCAGCAAAATAAAGATAATAACAGATGTACAGAAATCATGACATTATTGATGTTTTTGATAAAAAATTGTTTTTCAGCAACAAATCGTTTTGGAAATGAAAATAATTTTCTTTGTTTATAATTATATTTCATGATCTAGGTCTAGAACAGCCAAGTAATGCGTTTTCGATATGATTATAAATTTTATATTTTAATAAAGTAACGCATAAATGGCGTGTGGTTTCTTAGCGTTCTTGTAAGAAATTTATCGGATCATCAATTTATCAGGAATTAACGAACACCTTACCAGTGGTCGCACTTGCACCCACGATCCGACATCATTAGGACGCCTTATGAGAATTAAATAGGAAACAAACATTGGCTGGCGGTTTCAATTCTAAATATGCATTGGCCGCAATATTATCAAACACAATTTTAGAGACATGAAATATTATGGTTATTGCAAAATTTAAAGTTTATTTTATTTTTTCAGCATGCAACGAATACGCCAAAGTAATCGGAAATGCTCCAAACATTTATATTTTGGATGGTGTAGATGCTGAAGCTGGTGAATTTCCTCATATGGTATGTTACATGTATAAAATAGCAGACGTATTTTAATTATTTATTTAGAAACACAAGACAACTACGTACATTTGAATAAAGAATATATCAATACTAGTTTGGTCATCAGTAGAGAGCGGGTTTTATGCAACTTGCATATGCATGCATATTTTGCATATGTTGATGATGCTGGCACATCGCATATTTCGGCATGTTTTTATTGAATTTGACAAGAAAAAGTGTAAATTTCAACCCTTAAACAAAATATTGCCTAGATTATAATCATTATTTTTAGTAGAGGGGTTATAGGCATCCTGGAACAGGTTTTCGCGCCACAATTCAATTTGCGGCGCATGCGCGAGTTTCGACCAATGACGAGCGACTTTGTGTCAGTTAATGACCTTTAAGAGAGGGGGTTAATGAACTTTTAGGTAATGTGACACTTTAAAGGTTAATACCACTGATGGTAACGTAATACTTTCAAGGTCAACACCAAGATTCCTAGAATATGAAGTCATAGAACTTTAAGGTAATAA
Organism: Dastarcus helophoroides; assembly: GCA_028583605.1. Taxonomy (NCBI): domain Eukaryota; kingdom Metazoa; phylum Arthropoda; class Insecta; order Coleoptera; family Bothrideridae; genus Dastarcus; species Dastarcus helophoroides. The sequence goes on from CM053328.1 coordinate 16,012,208, forward strand.
GATACTTTCAAGGTTAACTCATGTCAATATATAATATGTAGGTCGAGTCAAAGAACTTTAACCTTCCTAGAATATGGAGCCACAGAACTTTAAGGCAATATGAAACTTTCAAGGTTAACTCTGAGGGAGGTAATGAACTCAAATAGTTATTTATACAAATGATTCACAAAGGGGATTAATGAACTTTTAGGTAACGTGACACTTTAAAGGTTAATACCACTGATGGTAACGTAATATTTTCAAGGTCAACACCAAGATTCCTAGAATATGAAGTCATAGAACTTTAAGGTAATGAGATACTTTCAAGGTTAACTCATGTCGATATATAATATGTAGGTCGAGTCAAAGAACTTTAACATTCCTAGAATATGGAGTCGCAGAACTTTAAGGCAATATGAAACTTTCAAGGTTAACTCTTAGGAAGGTAATGAACTCAAATAGTTATTTATATAAATAATTCACCGAGGCTAATGGACTCAAATAATTATTTTTAAATCACATTACCATCAGAGGTCAAATATCTATTTACATATAAACCATGACTCATATTTATGCAGTCAAATAGTTATTTTTTAAACTTTCAAATTACATTCCCATTTACCTGAATACACTGTATAACTTGGAACTGTGAAGATATTACAAGTAATCCAAGTCGCTAAGTGCTTGTACCGCACTCTTTGGCTACAACATCTTAGAAAAGGTATAGTGTAAATTATCAGCAGATAAAATGCGGTACCGGGTCGCAACCCACCACTTGGGAAACGCTGTCCTAATGCATTGTCTTCAAGAGTAATAATATATGTAACATAATATCGTTAATTTCTATTTGAGATATACGAGGTGAAGTAGCAAAAAACATTGCATTAGAATGTCATGCGTCTATAGAATGAAATGGGGACATAAAAAGATAATATCGTTTGTAATCTACATTAAAAGTATACGAATTATTCTACTCAAGGACTCGCGGAATTTATAAACTCTAAAGCATCGTACCAATGAACTTTGAGATTTGTAGATCTTTAGATAGTTGCAAGTTGCAACAGCTATTGTTTCCTGGAGTATGAAATGAATGCTTTGAGGGTTAATGGCATCTATAATATTGACTAAAGGTATTTGAGATATTTATACATTCCTAGACGACTTTAACTTGGTAAATTTAAGTTATTCTTAAATATGACTCGGCTTAGACTTAATTACAATTTCCAAAATCGTTTTAAGTCGAGGTATTCATTCGAAGCTAAATAATTAAAGATTTCTGGAATATAAAATTGTTTCATTAAAGGCTAATAACAAGTCAATTAAGGTTATTCGCATCCTGTTGCTTCAGACCCACAGTGGGCTAAATATTCTGTATATCATATTTACTTTTGTACAGATAATTTTCGAGGCATACGAGATGAAATAGTGAAAAGCTAATCCGTTCAGTTCATTGAAACCGATCGGTTAAAGGTGATATGTTAAAACTTATTGTTTTAAAAACGAATCTCTAATAATCGATCAAATGGGTGTAAACTGTTGCTTATAGCTTTGTTTTCTTAAAACACACTGTATAGATCAGGGTTTCCTAATCTAGGATCCATGGTCATGGCTTACTTATCTAACATCATTTATGAAGGTAATTTATGCAAATTTTTATCTAATAAAAATGTATTTTTAAATTCCATGTCTTCTTGTTTAATCATTCTTCGGAAGAAGTCCTTAGCATTTTTTAAAATGGTAATACAAAAAGCTTAAGACATCCTTGTGTAGATGCTTATGAGAATTTGGGGGTATTAATTTGACTTCGGTTTTAACCATATTTTAACTTGACAAAATCCAAATAATTAAATTATAAAAACAAACAAAGTGACCCATGTTGCTTGCAGTCTAGTTTATATAGTTTTTAGACTCATAATTTGCTTAGCTTCCTGTATGTCACATTTAGTTTCCTAGAAATTTTTTGTTTCGAAGCATGCCAACTAACATAGCAAATATCTCCTCTGTCCAAGTCGTTCATGCAGCAAATACTTATTCAAAGAATTAATATAATGCGCCGTCTTCAAGCGTGTAGTAACAATATGAAACACAATATTGCTAATTTCTAGTTCAGATATACGAGGTAAAGTAGCGAAAACTCGTAAATAAACTGGGTTAGATATGATGCGCCAATAGATTTATGCATTAATTAGCACACGGTCTAAAGCTTCCCAGATAATGAAATTCATGTCTCCTGGAGAATGAAATTGACATATTAAAGGCTATACGACATTGCATTGCTGTGGATAAAAATGTGTTACATGAACGAATGGATTAGATTTTCTCTCTTTTAACTCGTATGCCTCGAAAATTATCTATAGAAAAATAAATTTGTTATATAGGATGTTCAGCCCACTATGGGTCTGAAGATAGACTGTCAAGCAACAGGATGAAAATAATCTTAATTGTCTTAGCATTAGCTTTTAATGTATCAATTTTATATTCCAGAAATATTGAATTATTTAGCTACAAATAAATACCTGGATTCAAGACAGATTTGGGGAATTTAAAGTTCATAATTTGACACCGAAAATGACGTCCAATTATAACTTGAAATGAAAGGTAATTTGATCTGTAATCTGATACCGGAAATGGTGTAAAATTTGATTCGTAATTTGATACCGGAAATTGTGTTCAATTGCAGTTAACACAAATGTAAGTAATGAACTTAAATAATTATTTATAAATATCAGTCAGACCTGTCTCGAATTTCACTTTTCCTGAAGGTCAAACAGTTAAATGACACTCGCCGAAGATGATGTAATTAAACAGTTATTTTTAAACGGGGTTTATGTAATTTAAAGGATGCACCGCGAATTTGTTACACCCTATATATTATTTTGATAACATTAAGTTTTACTTGATGAAAATATTTGGGATGTGATTCACAACAGATCGCATAACGGAAACAGCTTGCTTAAAAACGACATGTTGAAAGCGATCGGTTAAAAACGGTTCCTTGAAACCGATTGATTAAAGGTGACATGTTAAAACTTATTATTTTAAAACGAATCTCTAATAAACGAATAAGTGGGGGTAAATAAAATCGAAGGTCAAATATTTATCTATAAACGAATTGTTACTTTTAAACTTTCAAATTACATTCGCTCTGTTCGAATACCCTGCATAACATAACAATCTGAAATAGGGAAGAATTTTATTTGAAGAAAGAACAAGTAATCTGAGGCAGATATGAAACAATACAAAATCCTATCGCGATGTAATATAATGATTCTAAGCAGGAATGACCTTTAAATTATTAAAATGTTTTTTTCTCGGACGACTGGAAGTTCCCTGACATTTCCTGTTTGCGATTTCCTCGATTAAATCTGTTATTCAAATTAACAAAAAAATAAAGCGACTTGCAACAATTTAGCTGCAACCGATCGAACTAGACATTTTATCATTGCGTGCCGAAGGTTCATCTTTCATGAGTATATGTCAAGTTTGTAAGATTATATCTTTATAAAAAAAAGGAAGTACCATGAGTTTGTTACACCTGAATATGTGGAATATGGTACACATCAATCGATCACATTACGGAAACAGCTTGACTAAAAACGATCCGTTAAAAACGGTTCATTGAAATCAATCGGTTAAAGGTGACATGTTACAGCTTATTATTTTAAAACCAATCTCTAATAAGCAATCAGATTGGGGTAAACTGTTGCTTAACCCTTTTTTTCTTAAAATTCGCTGTGTAGATCAGGTGTTCCTAACTGTAAGAAAAAAAATATTTAAAATGCAAAAGTTATTCAATAATTGGTTCTAAAGTATCATTCTATATACTACAGATTATGTGTTTAATTATGAAATTATATGAGCTGTAGCTGGGTTGCACATTTTTTTAAATGAAATTAATTTTTTGCAAGTTTTCATAGATCTTTTTATTCTCTTTCCAATTATATAAATTGAATGTGCTTTTGGGTGAAAATGTTCAAGAAAGGTGCATTTTATTCATCAAATAATCTGTACTTTTGTGTATTGTGTGTTTTTGTTTTTAATAATAGCTTTCAATGTTTTCGATACTGAAAATATGATGCGATTAAATTCGCTTTGGTGTGGGGTTCCTTGAGAATTCCATCACCAATTTCGCCACGAATTTTTCGTTACGGATCCGTTGTTAACGAATTTTTCGTTACGGATCCGTTGCGAATAAATTGCATTGGTTTGGAGGAACCTTAAAGATGACATATTTGGTGTGGGGTTCCTTAAGGATTCTATCACGAATTTCACCACGAATTTTTCGTTACGGATCCGTTGTGAATAAATCGCATTGGTTAAAGGTGACATGTTAGAACTTATTATTTTAAAACGAATCTCTAATAAGCAATCAGATGGGGCTAAACTGTTGCTTATCGCTTTGTTTTCTTAAAAACACACTGTGTAGATCAAGGGTTTCTTAATCTGGGTTTCCATGGTCATGGCTTACTTACCTAACATCATTTATTAAGGTAATTTTACAAATTAATGCAATCCTATCTTATAAAAAGTATTTCGAACTGAAATAGTAACATGTATGTAAAATTCGTTCGTGTAACACATTTCTATTCGTAGAAATGGTGTAATGGGATGTCTTGAAGTGTAATAATATATAAAACATAATATCGCTAACTTCTATTTGAGATATACAAGGTGAAGTAGAGAAAACACGCTGCATTGGATGTGTTCCGCCAATAGATTTCTGAATTAATTAACACATAGATGATCTAATTCAAATCGTCTAAGGCTTTCCAGATAATGAAACGCATATTTCAAAGACTAATGATTCAATCTTTGATCAATAATTAAACCTTTCAACTATAGGTGTTCAAACTAAAATAGTTAATGTCTCCTGGAGAACGAAATGGATACTTTAAAGGTTAGTGTCATTCGTAATCTATTAAAAGTATATGAACTCTAAAAAAAATTGCTATTTTTTTTCCATACTGAATATTAAGAATTATAAAATTCCCTTGTTAAAATACTTACTTACACTTTACAGATATATTAATTACTTTAAATCTTTTAATTTTTATTTAAACACATTATCACTGTGGATAATTTTATTTATTGAATATTTTTAAATCAAAATTAAATATATAGAAAATTAATAAACTTCATCATACCACAAATTATTTGAGGGGGTAAAAAAGAATCATATAAAATTATCTGAGTTTATTTAAAACATGAGCCATATATTTGCAATCATCATAGACGGCTTTAGCTTCCATTTTTAAAGCTTCTGCTGCTTTTTCCATTTTCAGAATTTGCCTTTCAATATTTCTCCCATGTTGGCGCCTTTCCTGGAAACTCCTCTCAAACTGCTCCCGTAGCGTTGACACCATTGATGTCAACATGACCACTGAAGCTACGGGAACCTTTTCCACATTCTTCGGCAGCTCTTCCACATGTTCCATCTGATGAGAGGGTCCGTCATCATCAGACAGCAGGCTGATGATGTCATCCAGGTCTAAATCTTCAAGCTGACAAGACTCAGACATCTGGGACTCCTGAGGTTGCATGGACTGCTGCTGTGGCTGCTGAAGTGCCTGAAGCTCTTGCGGCACCTGGAGGTGTTGTTGCCTCTCGGACACCTCGAGCTGCTGTAGCTGCTGCTGCTGGTGTGTCACTATAATATCCTGCAGGATATTAATTTTTTTGTGCGGCAGCGACGGCGGCACTTCACTTTTTCTTTTTAACGGCAGTTTAGTAAAACTGTTCATGGTTGATAATAAACTAAATGCATTAATAACGTAAATGTGCTTTTATTAGATATTTATTTTTGCTTAATTTGTGCTTTTGACAAAGTTGGAAGTTGGAAGGGAAAATCGTCCCGTGGGAAATGCAATATCAGCATAGAGCTCAATACAAACGATTTGAATTAGATCAACCGTGTGTTAATTAATGCATAAATCTATTCGCGCATCGCATCTAATGCAGCTTGTTTACATGTTTTCGCTACTTCACCTCGTATATCTTAAATAAAAATTAACGATATTATATTTCACATTATTATTACGCTTGGAAACAACGTATTATGAAAGCGTTTCCCAAATGATGAGTCGCGATTAGAGAATTCGATCCAGGTCTTTATTTCTAATCCAAGGATTTCGGGATTATATTTAGTCAATCCCAGGAACCCCGGATTATTTCGGTATTGAGGGTTACAAATAAAAGATAAAAGTTTACAACAATTAAAATCAAAATGTAGACCAAAATCAAGTTATTTTACGGTGTACATGCAGCTAATTTAATCACCCTAAGTTATCAGAATTAAGGACTTAAAATCACATACTCTTCATGTTAAAGTTTTAGCTACTTTTTCAAGAATCAATAAGTGCTCTTAAATTTACATGAATTGAAAAATCTTTTATTAAACAAACTATGCAAATAATCTGAAAATTAACAAAAATCTTCCGCTAAATTGACTAAATAGATGAGTTTCATGTAACATAACACCCTAGGATGTAGCTAGTAAAGCAAATAGTAATAACCAGTCTCCCGTTTTGCTTAAATATAAAGAAAACTAATCTGATAGAAACATCCTAATTTGAATTGCGCAACTATGATCTGAGAAATAACATCGCGTCCAGTTTCTCATCACCAAATTTTTCGGTTTACAATACAAGAATTTTATTTCAAACAACCACACTAACCCCGCTGAGTTAATTAGCGCTGCTTGTTTGGAACATAACTTATTGCATTTTACATTAAAATGATAGACAGGTAATTTTATTGAGAGGCACTGACACTGAATATTTGGTTAGGTGAAGTCTTATTTACAATTTTTTTGAAGTGATCCCGGGATCAGAGACTAAAAACCGGTCGGAATCCTTGGATCTCAAAATCGGGATCGCGGGATCAAATCCTCTAGTCGTCATCCGTACCGGGTCAATATGATCAATATTTATACTCTAAAATAGTTAAAAGATCTTGTTGCGAAGAGGAATTTTATTAAAAGGAACCAGGTAACAAGGTAAAAAAAAATCTGGGAAATGCTGCATTATGATATTTCTTTAAATAAGCATGTGTTACATGAACGAATTTTACGTACATTTTGCTATTTCAGTTCTCATGCCTCAAAAAAAAAAAATCGAGGGAAATAAATATATACAGGGTGGACCATAAGTAATGGTACATAGAGCAACAGTAGATTTTTCGTATAAAAATAACGTGATTTAGCTACATTTACCTTATACCAAAAGTTGATATTAACAGAGATACAGGGTCTCAAAGTTGAAAAAAAGATTGTGATTTTTTCGCTTAACTAATGAACACATTTCACTATAGACAAGAAATTTGGCATAGAAGGGTTTTTTTGGTCAAGAAATTCTAATTTGCTAACAGATTGCCAGTAACTTATAGGGGGCGCCACCTGCGATACATTGTATTATTCTAAAGCATCATAACTTTTTTATGCCTTGATGTACACTCATTTTAAATAGATATTTTTATTTACCTACATGTTTTACGTAAAAAAGGTATTCTTTCTAAATGTTGATACAAGTAACCGTTTTCAAGATATTTGCCTTCAAATTTTGTCGTACGTTTATTTTAATTTATGCAAATGTGAATTTTTCGCAGTAGGTTTAAAAATAAAAGTAATAAAACTGCCTCTAAAATGGTTTATATTAAATATTATTCTACTAACATTATTATTACACATGTTTTTTAAATTTCTAAAGCAAATTTAAATAAAATACTAAAACAAAATTTATTTTCAAAAATAGGTATGTGGGAAATGACCTTTTTCATGTAAAGGGGTTGTAAACAATTAAAAATCTGGCTGTCTTTTATTCAGATTCATCTTTAAATATCTGCTTTGACCATCCAGACTATTAACATTTTCTTGTGCGGACTCAGAGAACATATCTCACATCTCTATGTTAGAAAATAAATTACGTCTTAATTTTTTGGATTTTCCTTATTGAGATTTTCAAAATTTAGGTAATAATATTATCAGCAAAGTAATATTTGACATAAATTAGTTTTAAAACTGTCTTATGATTACTTTTTTTTCAAGTCTACTTCGAAAATTTAATATCTTAGTAATATAAAACCAAGGCACGTCAAGCTTTAAAAGCAAAAATCTTGGAAACGGTTGCTCGTATCAACTTTTAGAAAGTACACCTTTTTTACGTAAAAAATATGGGGAAATAAAATAATCCATTTCAAATTATTATACGTGGGTGCACAAAAAGTAATGATGATTTAGAATTGTGCAGGGTAGCGCAGGTAGCGCCTCCTATCAGCCATTGGTTATATGTTAGCAAATTACAGTTTATCAACTTAAGGAACCCCCTTGTGCCAAATTTCGTGCCTATATTACAATTCATTTTATAATTATACGAAAAAATCGAAATTTTTTTTTCAACTTTGACACCCTGTATCTCTGTTAATATCATCTTTTGGTATAAGGTAAATGTAGCTAAATCACATTATTTTTATTCGAAAAATCCACGATTGCTCTGTACACCATTACTTATGGTCCACCTTGTATCTAAACAGGGTGTTGAACAAATTATGAGTCTAAAAACAATAATAACTAGACTGCAGGCAACATTACTTGGATTAGATTATCTTTGTTTTAATTAATACGAAGAGCTAACGTATGTCTTTAAAGTTTTGGTACAAAATATTTAACCATATTTTTCTACAATTTATAAATTTATTTAATATTTGTTACAAAAAAATATCTACAAATATTTCGTATAAAAACTTTTGAGACATACGTTATTATTTAATTACATTTGCTGAGGCTAATTTATACAATAAATTTCCTATTGTGTTAAAGCGAAAAAGTGCGCATCATCACCTCAGCTTCAGATTACTTGTTACATTCTTGGTATAAGAATTCTCCACTATTTCAGTTTCATGTGTTTCATAGTGTGCTTAGGTTAAATGCTTACTTTCATAGTTAGATTATTTAGTGCAGAAAACCCTATATTATTCGGATAGAAAAATTACATCACATATAAGGAGTTACGCTGTATAAGCGAATTATTGAAACTGAACACGAATACATGAGCTATTGCCCCAAAATAAGTATCATCGAGAAGGCTAACTTTCATCACGTGACTGTTAGAGTTCCATCCATCCACCCTGTGGATCTGCATCCATGTTTCATGTTCACCGAACCTTTATAGGTCGGGCCACGGGCGAATAGATGACACGAAAATGAAATTATTTTTATATTTTACATTAATAATTGAAATAAAGTACGGTACACATATGTAAAATATTAGTTTATAACAATTTGAAGTCACGGCTGTCGGCATCGATCTCAAAGAAATTAGGCGAGAGTTAACCTTCTGGTTGTTATTTATTTTATGCTATTTCCACTTTATAAGTAATAATAGCGAATTGTTACACATTTTACTACTTCGCATCGTAAATCTAGAATATAAGTTAACGATATTGTATTTCATATTCCGTACTTGAAGATAACGCATTGCGCTATTTCATTGAATAAAAACGTGTTACATAAACGAACGAAGCTGTGGCTGCTGAGGCTGCTTTATCGATAACAAAACACCTCCAGCAGGATGAAAGGATATTAACCTATTAAATGTGATTCATCAGTCATAACATTAAAGGAAATGCATCTTTACATAATTATTACTAATGCTCTTCTGCAAACCATTCAACGGAGAATCTTGAAAACTTTGGTTGTCATTAAAATGTCAAACAAAGACTACTAATCTTTTAAATGGTATTAAAAACTCGTTCCCCATAAAATTTGACAAATGATTAGTTGGCGGAAAGATCGATGAAGGTGCATCGCCTTTGAAATTGGGATAAAAACGTTTTTGTATTTCGAGCAGTTTTACTACTTTTTCAAAAGAAAGTAAACATAATCTAAAGTTAGTGTTTACAACAGACGAATAATGTGGCAGGGAAAAAGATAAGGATATAAATTATATTTTTTAAGTGGAACACCCTGTATATTTTTATGCGATTGGATAGGTTATTGAATTCCTGTTACGAATATGTTATATAGCTTATGTAGCTGGGAATGTCTTCAAATTTCAAAGTGTTCCCTTCATTATGCTCTTCTTCCCAAAGTAATCCATATAATTTATTGGCTAACAAGTTAACTTGGAACTTCATCTGACTACTGACAGGAAACAGTCTATTAGCATTTTAATAATTTTATGACATGTTTCGTTATTATGTACAGCGTGTTCAATTTAAAATGCACCCTTTTTGAACATCATTTGCCGAGTTAATAAACCAATAATTTTTGGTAGGTTATATGAATTTCTACTTAATTATTTCCAAAGTTTTCATTTTCTTTATGAGAAAAACCAATTGAACTTAGAAGAAAAAAGTTTTAGATATAATTTAGACTTTTTTTTTTAATGAAACACCCTGCATATTTTTAATTAGTTGGATAGAGAATTAAATTTTCTTTAAAAATATATAACCCTTGGTATATCTGGCATTAACTGTTTATGATTTAAACGTGGTTATATTTTAACATAAACGTTACTATCATGAACTTTAAATCAAACGCTAACAATTGGTAAATAATAATATTTTTACGCGTGGCATTGCAATCATTTTTTTTTCTAAACAGGTAGTGCTGTAGTATGTGATTTTTAAAGTTTAACATTTTTTGCAAATTATTAAATGTAAAGGCACTCAAACTATAACCACGTTTAAATCTGCAACGTTTAGTCTAAGAAAGTATTGGATTCCCAAACTTAAGACAATTATGGAAGGGTCAAGATGAGATACCCAATTGCAAACATCACCTATCCAATGAATACCGATGACAGTGTGTAAAAACAAGTGTTGCGCTACTAATTGTCTGGTATAAAAATTAACATTTCATTAAAATTGCTTTTTATTTCATCCCCTAACTCGAGTAAATTTTAACTAACGTTTGAAACAACATATTTCAGTATTCAGTAAGTAAGCGCTTTTGAACGGAGCAAAATATATTTCGGGTGTAATTTGACAACGCTGTAATTTGACACTATTTTCGGTGTCAGATTCCGAATCAGTCACAAGCAACAATTTGCTATTTTAGTTCCAAGCAAATTAATATCACTAAATTCTTAGAACCATTTACACAAGGGTATCTCAAGCTTTTTGTAGTAAAATGTTGGAAAATTCCAACGACTTCTTCTGAAGAATGATAAAGAAGAAAACAAGAAATTTAAAAATACCTTTTATAAAATAGAATTGCATAAATTTGCAAAATTACCTTAATAAGTGATGTTAGGTAAGTAAGCCATGACCATGCAAACCCAGATTAAGAAACCCCTGATCTACACACTGTGTTTTTAAGAAAACAGAGCGATAAGCAACAGTTTACCCCCATTTGATTGCTTATTAAAGATTCGTTTTAAAATAATAAGTTCTAACATGTGACCTTTAAGTTCCCCCAAACCAATGCGATTTATTCGCAACGGATCTGTAACGAAAAATTCGTGGCGAAATTGGTGATGGAATTCTCAAGGAACCCCACACCAAAGCGAATTTAATCGCATCATATTTTCAGTATCGAAAACATTGAAAGCTATTATTAAAAACAAAAACACACAATACACAAAAGTACAGATTATTTGATGAATAAAATGCACCTTTCTTGAACATTTTCACCCAAAAGCACATTCAATTTATATAATTGGAAAGAGAATAAAAAGATCTATGAAAACTTGCAAAAAATTAATTTCATTTAAAAAAATGTGCAACCCAGCTACAGCTCATATAATTTCATAATTAAACACATAATCTGTAGTATATAGAATGATACTTTAGAACCAATTATTGAATAACTTTTGCATTTTAAATATTTTTTTTCTTACAGTTAGGAACACCTGATCTACACAGCGAATTTTAAGAAAAAAAGGGTTAAGCAACAGTTTACCCCAATCTGATTGCTTATTAGAGATTGGTTTTAAAATAATAAGCTGTAACATGTCACCTTTAACCGATTGATTTCAATGAACCGTTTTTAACGGATCGTTTTTAGTCAAGCTGTTTCCGTAATGTGATCGATTGATGTGTACCATATTCCACATATTCAGGTGTAACAAACTCATGGTACTTCCTTTTTTTTTATAAAGATATAATCTTACAAACTTGACATATACTCATGAAAGATGAACCTTCGGCACGCAATGATAAAATGTCTAGTTCGATCGGTTGCAGCTAAATTGTTGCAAGTCGCTTTATTTTTTTGTTAATTTGAATAACAGATTTAATCGAGGAAATCGCAAACAGGAAATGTCAGGGAACTTCCAGTCGTCCGAGAAAAAAACATTTTAATAATTTAAAGTTCATTCCTGCTTAGAATCATTATATTACATCGCGATAGGATTTTGTATTGTTTCATATCTGCCTCAGATTACTTGTTCTTTCTTCAAATAAAATTCTTCCCTATTTCAGATTGTTATGTTATGCAGGGTATTCGAACAGAGCGAATGTAATTTGAAAGTTTAAAAGTAACAATTCGTTTATAGATAAATATTTGACCTTCGATTTTATTTACCCCCACTTATTCGTTTATTAGAGATTCGTTTTAAAATAATAAGTTTTAACATGTCACCTTTAATCAATCGGTTTCAAGGAACCGTTTTTAACCGATCGCTTTCAACATGTCGTTTTTAAGCAAGCTGTTTCCGTTATGCGATCTGTTGTGAATCACATCCCAAATATTTTCATCAAGTAAAACTTAATGTTATCAAAATAATATATAGGGTGTAACAAATTCGCGGTGCATCCTTTAAATTACATAAACCCCGTTTAAAAATAACTGTTTAATTACATCATCTTCGGCGAGTGTCATTTAACTGTTTGACCTTCAGGAAAAGTGAAATTCGAGACAGGTCTGACTGATATTTATAAATAATTATTTAAGTTCATTACTTACATTTGTGTTAACTGCAATTGAACACAATTTCCGGTATCAAATTACGAATCAAATTTTACACCATTTCCGGTGTCAGATTACAGATCAAATTACGTCTCAAATTAGACTTTTTTGTTGTAATTGGACGTCATTTTCGGTGTCAAATTATGAACTTTAAATTCCCCAAATCTGTCTTGAATCCAGGTATTTATTTGTAGCTAAATAATTCAATATTTCTGGAATATAAAATTGATACATTAAAAGCTAATCCTAAGACAATTAAGATTATTTTCATCCTGTTGCTTGACAGTCTATCTTCAGACCCATAGTGGGCTGAACATCCTATATAACAAATTTATTTTTCTATAGATAATTTTCGAGGCATACGAGTTAAAAGAGAGAAAATCTAATCCATTCGTTCATGTAACACATTTTTATCCACAGCAATGCAATGTCGTATAGCCTTTAATATATCAATTTCATTCTCCAGGAGACATGAATTTCATTATCTGGGAAGCTTTAGACCGTGTGCTAATTAATGCATAAATCTATTGGCGCATCATATCTAACCCAGTTTATTTACGAGTTTTCGCTACTTTACCTCGTATATCTGAAATAGAAATTAGCAATATTGTGTTTCATATTATTACTACACGCTTGAAGACGGCGCATTATATTAATTCTTTGAATAAGTATTTGCTGCATGAACGACTTGGACAGAGGAGATATTTGCTATGTTAGTTGGCATGCTTCGAAACAAAAAATTTCTAGGAAACTAAATGTGACATACAGGAAGCTAAGCAAATTATGAGTCTAAAAACTATATAAACTAGACTGCAAGCAACATGGGTCACTTTGTTTGTTTTTATAATTTAATTATTTGGATTTTGTCAAGTTAAAATATGGTTAAAACCGAAGTCAAATTAATACCCCCAAATTCTCATAAGCATCTACACAAGGATGTCTTAAGCTTTTTGTATTACCATTTTAAAAAATCCTAAGGACTTCTTCCGAAGAATGATTTAACAAGAAGACATGGAATTTAAAAATACATTTTTATTAGATAAAAATTTGCATAAATTACCTTCATAAATGATGTTAGATAAGTAAGCCATGACCATGGATCCTAGATTAGGAAACCCTGATCTATACAGTGTGTTTTAAGAAAACAAAGCTATAAGCAACAGTTTACACCCATTTGATCGATTATTAGAGATTCGTTTTTAAAACAATAAGTTTTAACATATCACCTTTAACCGATCGGTTTCAATGAACTGAACGGATTAGCTTTTCACTATTTCATCTCGTATGCCTCGAAAATTATCTGTACAAAAATAAATATGTTATACAGAATGTTTAGCCCACTGTGGGTCTGAAGCAACAGGATGCGAATAACCTTAATTGACTTGTTATTAGCCTTTAATGAAACAATTTTATATTCCAGAAATCTTTAATTATTTAGCTTCGAATGAATACCTTGACTTAAAACGATTTTGGAAATTGTAATTAAGTCTAAGCCGAGTCATATTTAAGAATAACTTAAATGTACCAAGTTAAAGTCGTCTAGGAATGTATAAATATCTCAAATACCTTTAGTCAATATTATAGATGCCATTAACCCTCAAAGCATTCATTTCATACTCCAGGAAATAATAGCTGTTGCAACTTGCAACTATCTAAAGATCTACAAATCTCAAAGTTCATTGGTACGATGCTTTAGAGTTTATAAATTCCGCGAGTCCTTGAGTAGAATAATTCGTATACTTTTAATGTAGATTACAAACGATATTATCTTTTTATGTCCCCATTTCATTCTATAGACGCATGACATTCTAATGCAATGTTTTTTGCTACTTCACCTCGTATATCTCAAATAGAAATTAACGATATTATGTTACATATATTATTACTCTTGAAGACAATGCATTAGGACAGCGTTTCCCAAGTGGTGGGTTGCGACCCGGTACCGCATTTTATCTGCTGATAATTTACACTATACCTTTTCTAAGATGTTGTAGCCAAAAAGTGCGGTACAAGCACTTAGCGACTTGGATTACTTGTAATATCTTCACAGTTCCAAGTTATACAGTGTATTCAGGTAAATGGGAATGTAATTTGAAAGTTTAAAAAATAACTATTTAACTGCATAAATATGAGTCATGGTTTATATGTAAATAGATATTTGACCTCTGATGGTAATGTGATTTAAAAATAATTATTTGAGTCCATTAGCCTCGGTGAATTATTTATATAAATAACTATTTGAGTTCATTACCTTCCTAAGAGTTAACCTTGAAAGTTTCATATTGCCTTAAAGTTCTGCGACTCCATATTCTAGGAATGTTAAAGTTCTTTCACTCGACCTACATATTATATATCGACATGAGTTAACCTTGAAAGTATCTCATTACCTTAAAGTTCTATGACTTCATATTCTAGGAATCTTGGTGTTGACTTTGAAAATATTACGTTACCATCAGTGGTATTAACCTTTAAAGTGTCACGTTACCTAAAAGTTCATTAATCCCCTTTGTGAATCATTTGTATAAATAACTATTTGAGTTCATTACCTCCCTCAGAGTTAACCTTGAAAGTTTCATATTGCCTTAAAGTTCTGTGGCTCCATATTCTAGGAAGGTTAAAGTTCTTTGACTCGACCTACATATTATATATTGACATGAGTTAACCTTGAAAGTATCTTATTACCTTAAAGTTCTATGACTTCATATTCTAGGAATCTTGGTGTTGACCTTGAAAGTATTACGTTACCATCAGTGGTATTAACCTTTAAAGTGTCACATTACCTAAAAGTTCATTAACCCCCTCTCTTAAAGGTCATTAACTGACACAAAGTCGCTCGTCATTGGTCGAAACTCGCGCATGCGCCGCAAATTGAATTGTGGCGCGAAAACCTGTTCCAGGATGCCTATAACCCCTCTACTATTTTTTTTTGAAAATGTCGATTCCAGAGGTAAATTTTTGGGCAATGAGCAACTATACGTTTATTATAATTTTAAGTAGGTAAATACTATACATATTTGGCTCATATTATTTAGTTTTATTACATTATACAGTGGCGGACACAAATAGATTGCCTTCTTTATTTAGCAATTAAATTTTTAGTTTTTAATTCAGTTTGATAAATATTTTTTGAGTGAAATGACTGTAATATATTCTTCGTTTTTAGCAGTAGCGTGTCGTGATTATACGAATGGGGAAGCTCACCGAAAACCTTTTAAAAGGTTAACTACAATTTTGCTTTGTATGCATTAGCATTAAAAAAGTAACATTTCCTTTTGTCTTATTTCGATTAGCCGAAATATCGTTTTAAATTCAGGATTTTAAAACAAAATTCAAACAAAAAGATGGTTAAAATGTTAGAAAAAAATTGAGAATTTTAAGTCCTAATCCAGATGTTTGTCCAAATCTGTTTTAAAGAAATCCAGATTTTCCAATTTCAGGTTAAACTTTGAATATTATAGAGGATGGACCATAAGTAGTGGTACCTAGAGCAAGAGTAGATTTTTCGTATAAAAATAACGTGATTTAGCTACATTTATCTTATACCAAAAGTTGATTTGATATTAACAAAGATACAGGGTGTCAAAGTTGAAAAAAAATTGTGATTTTTTCGCATAACTGAGGAACACATTTCATTATAGATAAGATATTAGGCACAGGGGGGTTTCTTCGGTCAAGAAATTCTAATTTGCTAACAGATTGCCAGTAACTCATGGGGGGCGTCACTTGCGCTACCTTGTATTATTCTAAAGCATCATAACTTTTTTGTGACTTTATGTACACTTATTTTAAATAGATATTTTTATTTATCTACATTTTTTACGTAAAAAAGGAATATTTTCTAAATGTTGATACAAGCAACCGTTTTCAAGATATTTGCCTTCAAAGTTTGCAGTACGTTTATTATAAGTTACGAAAATGTGAATTTTTTGCAGTAGGTTTCAAAATAAAAGTAATAAAACTGACTTTAAAACGGTTTATATCAAAAATTACTTTACTGGCATTATTATTACACATATTTTTTAAATTTCTAAAGCAAATTTAAATAAAATACCAAAGCAAAATTTATTTTCAATAATAAGTATGTGGGAAATGACCTTTTTCATGTAAAGGGATTACAAACAATCAAAAATGTGACTGTCTTTTATTGAAATTCATCTTTAAATATCTGCTTTGACCACACATACTATTAAAATTTTGTTGTGGGACTCAGGCATCCTATCTCACATCTTTATGTTAGAAAATAAATTACGTCTTAATTTTTTGGATTTTCTCTATTGAGATTTTCAAAATTTAGGTAAAAATATTATCAGCAAAGTAATATTTGACATAAATAACTTTCAAAGCTGTCCTATAATTACTTTTTTTTCAAGCCTACTTCGAAAATTTAATATCTTAGTAATTTAAAACCAAGGCACGTCAAGCTTTAAAGGCAAATATTTTGGAAACGGTTGCTCGTATCAATTTTTAGAAAGTACGTCCTTTTTACGTGAAAAATATGGGGAAATAGAATAACTCATTTAAAATTAATAAACGTGGGCGCACAAAAAACTTATGATGATTTAGAATTATGCAGGATAGCGCAGTTAGCTATTGGTAATATGTTAGCAAATTATTAGTTTGTCGACTCAAGAAACCCCCTTGTTTCAAATTTCGTGCCTATGTTACAATTCATTCCATAGTTATACGGCAAAATCGATTTTTTTTTTCAATTTTGACACCCTGTATCTCTGTTAATATCAACTTTTGGTATAAGGTAAATGTAGCCAAATAACATTATTTTTATTCGAAAAATCAACCATTGCTCTGTGTACCATTACTTATGTTCCATCCTGTATATTTCTTTAATGTTCAGTTTGGTTTTTGGCTATTTTATTTTTTGAATTTTTCTCTTTAAATTTGGATCTTTACTCAAAATGTCGAATTAAAATTCCAAATAAAAATAAACAAAAATTTTAAGATTGAACTCAAAATGTGTGTTAAAAAATGACAAAAATTATTTTAATTACAAAATGGAATTTGAGCAAAAATAATTTTTTTTTGAAAATTTCTTTAAAACTTCAACATCTAAAGAAAATCGAAATTTTAAGAAAAGATAGATTTAGTTTTCGAAAGAGTCGAAATTTTCAAAAAATTTTAAAATAAATTCGAAAACTTTCAAGTCGCCCTCCTGAAAAGTCCAAATTTATAAAAAAATGTCATTTTTTCAAAAAGGAGAAAATTGCAACAATATAAAAGTGAAAATCTTGAGAAAAGACTGAAATTTCTAAAGTTTCGAATTTTTCAAAAAAAAATTCAAATTTAAACTGGCAAATATTTAAACAACATCGATATATCGTTCTCGAATACCGATGTTTGTGACGTCGATGGTTCATTAAAAAAAATGTCGATGTTCAAACATCGATGCTTTTTTGAACGATGTCGCATCCTTACGAACGGAACGGCGAGAACCGAATTAGCTTGAGCGCAGGAAGTCACGTGATATCCCTACCAAACATGTCGAAGAGTATGGCATATATGTAATACTTCTATATGGCGTGTTGTGTATGATCGCCAGTGCAAATGATTTTGTTCAAATGATGAGATGAAAGTATACGTCTGTCTCTTTGGAGTACAAGCATTCATTCAATTATAGCGGGAACAGGTGACAAGATGGGCGGGAACACTAATAAATGAATGACAACAAAGATAACTGACGAGGAGCGGGATTGGTTAATAAATTCTGTCCTCCATAAAGACAAACATATCCATCGCGTTTTTTGAACACAATCGAAGGTACAAAACACGCCATATAGAAGTATTACATATATGGAGTATGGCACACTACCGACGCCCTCATGGAGACATGGTAGAAATTCCGGTTCATATTTGATTTAACCCTCGTATTTTTACTGAAATGCCCATATCAAACCTGCAAAAATAAATTCGAATATTTGTTTCGTAATAATGTTGTTGCTCATATGGACCTCTTAAAATATCATAATATTTAACTTTTGTATTAATATTGGATCAGCAATTTCAGGAAGTGTGCTAAAGTGTCATTAAAAGAATATAAAAAAAATAAATCTTCCTAGAACCCTGAAATTGAAAAAGCCTGAAAAATTGGTTTTGACGTTTTATATTTTGCCCCTACGTTCCATTGTAAATGAAAAATGAAATTTTTTAGATCCAATTTAAAGTTCAGTGAAAGTTTATTTTAACATTCTGAATTTCCTACCATAATTGTGTTCGTTTTGATGGGAGCCCATATTTCAAATACTCTGACCCTAACTTAAAACATGGCAACAGTTTAGTTTCAATTTAATATTATCATTTTCTTTAACGTCGAAAAAATTTAATGTGAAGTCTATGCTAACGATATGCCAATTTTCAGTTTCCAACTACGTAAGCCATTTAAGCAATACGGAAAAAAACATAATAGAGTTTAATAGTTATAAATGTTACTTAAAAATTTTACTTATTTGAAAATTTTCGAAAATTTTGACGTTTACATTTTTTGAAACATTCACCTTTTTGAAAATTTGCCTTATTTTTAAAAGTTTCACTTACCCTGAATATTTCGACTCCTTTTAAAAGTTTCCACTTTTTTGCTAGTTTAACTTTTGTTAAAGAATTCAAGCTTTTTGAAGATTTTGAATTCCTCTCCAAATTTTACCTTTTTTATGACTGTCGACATTCTTTAAAAAATTTCACTTCATTTTAAATTTCCGAGTAATTATTGGATTTGCGAACCTTGATCACTTTGTATAACTAAACAATATACCTCAACATTTCTATGTTTACGGAAACAATGATTGCTTATGTCGCAAATTGGTTATTACGGCTTCATACTCAGTGTTTACAATTGCTGCATCAGAGTTCGGTCTTCGAACAAGCCTCTACTCGGAAAATGACCCATTAAAATCCTTATAAACTTCGTATTATTTTGCTGCATTTTTATAGGGGTAACCAAATGTGCAAAATGTACAGGGTGTCCTATTAAAACAATGCAGTTTTATATTAATACTCTTTATATGCTTAGTACAATACAATGAGAATATTTTTAAAATATGTTCCCTATAGATGTACCTACAAAATTTGATTTCGATATCTTTTCACGCTTAGAAGCTATCTTTCGCCCTCACACTAATGCCCGACCCTGTAGTTTAAAATAAATGTTGCATGAGTTTGATTTTGATCGATATTGTTGTATGTTACTAAGTCGTGGTCGTCTCAACTATCTTTCTATCGCATATGACTGTCTCTAGGTAGCACTCGGGTATAAAAATGGCGACGACGTTACATGGGATTGCGGTGGGGCCCTCATTTCCAAACAGTACGTATTAACAGCCGCCCATTGCATCGTGAAAGTGGACCAGAATCCCCCGTTTAAAGTGCGCACGGGGGTCCTCAATATTAATGGTGATAAAGATGATATTCCTCAAGATTATATGATCAAGAACATTACAGTTCACCCCGACTTCAAATGGAGGGAGAAATTCAACGATATCGCCCTTTTGAAGTTGGAGAAGGAGGTGAGGACGGGCAAGAAGGTGTACCCAGCTTGTTTGTACCTTCACGACACCATCAACAAAAGTTTGGTCGTCTCCGGTTGGGGCGCTACAACAAACAGTTTGTTTTAGTTTTTTCGGGAAATTGATCATCGATGTGATATAATTTATTTTTTAGATGGCCACCAAGCAACGATTTTGCAGAAAGCCATATTGCAGTACGTAGACTTGGAATCTTGCAACAATACTTTCTATCCGAGGTCACAGAAGCCCCTAATTACGAGTCAGTTATGTGCCCACGATAATACCAGTGATACGTGTCAGGTAAGGATGTTGTTTTCATTATGCTTGTCTCCTCAGCTTTATCATTTATTTTGCCTATTTTATCCTGCAGATATTTATTTTTTTTATGTTTTTTTAATCACTTAATGCACACAGTAATTTCGAATTTTCTGTCAAAAAATGATCAGTTTTTTTCACTAATCTAGTTTTATAAATATATATAACAATCATAAGTTTTTATGATGAATAAATTATAAAATATAATATACAATGTGTCAGACTAGTTCGCGGATGTCCGATAACTTGTTTAAAGAAAAAGTCAATTTTCTCATTTTTGCAACGTTGCCAAATTGCATTAACTCTACAATTTAAAGATAGTTTCTATTATACAGGTGTTCTGTTTTATCTGGACAGATAGTAATTTCATATTTTCAAATTACAACCTATACATATATTTTATGCGTTTTTCAAATTCTACTTATCATTTTAGTAGGTGTTGTACCAGCTTTAATTTCAAATTCTGCTAATTTCAAACAACCAAAACACATTTTTTTAAAGAACACCCTATATTTTACCACACCATAGGAAGCATTAAACAAAAGTACCTTGATTTTCTTAGGCTTTCTCTATAGCTAAACTTAATAGCTTTTTGAAAAATTTAACTTTTCCGAAAATGTGCTTTTTCTATGGCTTGATCAGTATTAAGAACCTAGTTAGTATTTTTTAAATAACAATCTATGATGTTTTCATCCAAACTTTAAGTTTAATAGTAGTAAACAGCATAAATTACAGTAAAGAACAATTTAGTCGGTATGTTGTATACCACAGGCGAAGCTCGTGATAATTCATTATTAGTTTCACTTAGTTACAAGACAAATCATTCTACTTACAAAGATTTCCCCGTTATAATGTTTTCTAAAATGAAAAATCCAGATTTTACAGGAGAATAATTATAAGAAAAAACCTGGAGAGCACGTGAAGCTTCGAATGACAATGGTTAAATTAGCATTGTGTATTCGTTATTCAAAATCCATGTGTAAGTGAAAGAAAAATTAATGATAATTTTCGAATTTCGAAGAACGTAGATAACAGATCCTTAATTAAGAATAAGTTTCACTCTTATCACAATCCCTTATCATCAGCTATTAACGTAACACGATTTTGAAAAGCAATTTTGCTATTTTGCTGCATCAAAATTTTTTTAAATCCACATTTTTTTGTAAAGTGCTTTTAATTGGTACATTTTACGATTTGTAATGCAGGTCGCACAAATGTACACAACTGTCACTGTTATAATGATTATGATCCCAGACAAAAAGTACATTTTTTTAAAAATAGAAATTTTCCAAAAAACTAACTTTAGAGAAAGTTGGCAAAATCAAGTTATCTTGTTTTGATGCTTCCTACGGCATAATAAAATATAGAGGTGTTCTATTAAAAAAAACAGTTTTTGCCTTTTGAACTTAACAAAATTTAAAATTACCTTTGTACGCCCTGTATAAAAATTTTGAAGTGTTCTTAGTATTTTTAGGTATCGTAGTAATTTGACTACCATGCAAAGACAGCTCCAAATTTTAATTTTCAAAAAATATTAAATTTTTGCTGAAAGATGAAAAATTTTTATTTTTGACAAAAAACTAAAATATTTTGGAAAATACGAGATACAGATATAGGAAAAAACTAATAAAACCCTCACTAAAATGATGAGTAGAATTTGACAAAATCGTAAAATATATTTATTGTAATTTTAAAAAAACAGAGGTACCATCTGTCCGGAGAATACAGAACATCCTGTATAATCGAAACTATTTTTAGATTGTAGAGCCAGGGTTGTTTGGCAACGTTGCAAAAAACGAAAACGATATCTCTCTCCTTAATGGAGATATTCTACCTCCGCCTACTAGTGGGACACACTGTATAAATATCTTTTTAGACAAACACTGCGACACACATAAACATACGAATACACGGAACATAGCTTAACTTACAAACATTTCAAAAAAATGTTCTAATGTACATAATACGATGCGTAATTTGAAGTACGCTATGACATCTATTATTAAATACTTTTATTTAGTAAAAAATACAATATGTTTATCGTTTATCTTTTATATTCAATACTATTTATTATGGTTTTTTATGATAGAGATTCTTTACAAAAAGGCAAAAAAAATGGGCAGTTATGGGACTGACGACAAAAGTGAAAACGTAAAACTATAACAGATTTTTTTTTTTAATTTTCAAACTGTAATATCAAAAATAAAAATTTCATAATTTGTAAATTAAAATTATTATTTCTAGTTCTTATATCTTATATTTGTATACAATCTAGTTTTTGATCTTGTCTAATTTGGGTTACTGCATATTAAAAAACCTCTCGCACTGTTCAAAGGGATCTAGCAGGATAAGTATGGCGAAGTGGCCCCTAAATGGGAACCTACCGTAATATTTTAAAAAGTTATCGCCCTGATATATGAACAAAGTATATGTGTATTTGGACTTGATATTTTAACGTTCCCATGAGATATTAAAAAAAATTGTCAATTTACAAAGATTTTTTAAATTTTTTATATCTTGTTAACTAAATAAGGTAGAAAGATAAAACTAACGGCATATTTGGGGTATGTTGTATATTTTCCAGTTAATCCAAAAATTAAAAAATAGAAATAATTTAATTTTTTAATGGTGTAATCTGAGATACAATCACGAAATTAATATGTGTTATAATACTCATCAAGTACTATAACATATAGAAATTTCACTGAATAAAAATTAGGACATCACTTTAAAAAAATTATGAAATTTTCACCCTACAGAATATAACAAATATTTGTTATTTTTTGTGTAAAGTTGGTTTTTTTTTGCTGTTATTCATATTTTATCATAGTAAGGTAAAGTTAAATGAAAATCAGAATGCGTACTTTTTTCTATTTTATAATTTTTGTTAAAGTGAATATGTTACAAATTTTAATTTTTTTTTTATTTGTTCTTATATTTTCTATAAATTTTTGTCATGGATAAAATCAACAGCACATAATACGTTAATTACAATTATAATATATTAGTTACATATCATAATACCCTAAATACAAATTTCATTTTAAAGTTTGTTGATTTTTATATCATCGTTGTCAATGATACGATAAAGCTTTGATCTCGATTATTAGCGATTTAAACAATTTCGGACGTGGCCAGACGATTCGGTTAACGCCTCGTCGCCTGGCAACGACCTCAATTATTATAAATCGCACTTTAGAGTGAAATAAAATTTCATTATAACACTCATTTAAATATTGCGTTGGTTTTAATGGAGAAATCAAAATAATTTTGTCATAACCAATTTTACTAAATTTTTGCATTGCAAAT
This sequence comes from Dastarcus helophoroides, assembly GCA_028583605.1. Lineage (NCBI taxonomy): Eukaryota > Metazoa > Arthropoda > Insecta > Coleoptera > Bothrideridae > Dastarcus > Dastarcus helophoroides. The sequence continues at coordinate 16,036,226 of CM053328.1, forward strand.
TGTTTTCTAATTTCTAATCACCCTACAAAAAATATTGTACACATCACGTGACTAAAATGTGTTTCCTTCTATACTCGTGTTTTTTCTACACTCGTAAAAAAAACACCATTTTAGCCACTTGTTATATAAAATACAATTTTTTAATATCTCATAATCACATTGAAATATCAAGCCTAAATGCTCATAAGGTGATATTCTAAGAATTTATCGAACATTTTCTTTTAGGTTCTCATTTAGCGGTCACTTTGGGTTCACTTATCCTGCTAGAAAATCCCTTTCTTGAAATTTTAAAACTGAAGTCGATGTTATGAAAATAAATGTCCACTGAAATGTTAGTTTAAACATCGACAATTTCAATTATATATTCTTCATGGTAGACCCTTATTGACCGGAAATATTATGTTTTTTTCAATTTATTTAACATTTCTAATATTTCCGGTTAATAAGGGTCTACCATGAAGAATAAACCTATTCCTCTAACGGAACGAACGGACTCCGCAAATGGTGAGTGCTTCTAACTACCAAGCTGAATAGATTTCAGCGGTTAGGAACAGTAGTCACCAAGAGCACGTAAGTTCGACCCACAAGTGTAGTTCAATGCTGGAAGGGGTATTAGCCCTCGGAGTAGTTGTTTCTTGTGGATCGGGCTTCAAATATTTAAATTTTTAACACAGTAAATTTTTAACACAGTAAATTGATGATGAAACGTCTATTCATTTTAAAATTTCTTTATTTTTCTTTTTTATATTTTTAAAAAAATTTTTTATTTTCAAGTATTTCTTCCTCATTGTTCCCTTTCCATGTTATGCACTGCTGACGAGCTCAAATGAGAGCGAAATATCGATGTCCAGTGCTACAACCTTTTTTATGTATTTTTATATTTCCTAAATTATCAAAAAATCAAAAAAAAAAAAAAATTTTTATTTTTTTCATATCTAATTTTTGGTCTCCTATTTTTCATTATTCCTATTCTATGTAAAATAAACTAACCTCTTAATTTGTAAACTGTCATGAAGTGACGTTTTTAATAAATTTAAATATCACGTAGTCGCATTTCAAAAATTGTTTAGAAAATTGTCAACAAACCATAAAAAAATTTAAATATTTCCAAACTGGGCCGAAGAAATGTTAAATAAATTGAAAAAAACATAATTCAATTATATAATTAATAAATATTTTTTTCATGTCCAAAAATTGTTTTTAAATTCGTAATTTAGAGGAAAAACGAATATTTAATTAAAACCTGAAAATATAAAAAAATTCTCAAATTTATTTTCGTTTTTAAAAATTTGAACTTTGAATTTCGATAAAAACTCGTAGTATCAATTTGTTAACTTAAAATTTAATTAAAAAAAAATTCAAACTGGGAAATAAAGCTGAATTTTTGAGAACGATTAATATTTTTTCCTAAAATTTAGAAAGCTTTTTTCGAAATTGTAACTTTTTCCGAAATTCCGATTTTATTTTTTAACTTTTATATTCAAACTTCGAGAGAAAGAAATAATGTTTTCCAAAAAATTTTGAAGTTTGAACTTGAACTTATATAGATTTAACGATTTAATGGACATTTTTGTCAATAACTTAGAGTTTAATTTTGAATATTTAAGGAAAAGGATCTTTTAGCAGAATAAACATGGGGAGGTGCCCTTAAATGGGAACTTATGATGGAATTTTCTATAAATTATTACCTCGAAATATAAATAACTTTTATGTGCATTTGGTCACGATATTTCAAGGAGGAGGTATTAAATATTTTAACTAAAAAAGTTAGAAAGATGAAACCAAAAGCATTTCTTAGTTAATATTTCGTGCTACATTATGATTGTTTTGCTTAATTTCTAATTGATTTTATCCATGCCAAAAAATCGATAGAAAATTTATAAAATATTCACTTTATCAAAAATAATAAAATATAAAAAAGTATGCATTCGGAATTTTATTTAACTTTACCTTACTCTATTACAATACGAATTACCCTAAATAAAAACAACTTTACCTCAAATATAAAATTTAAACTTACTTTTTTTCGAAGTATTGCACCAATTTTTATTTAGTGAATTTTGCGCGTTATCGGTTCGAGTGATTACCACATGAATTGTAAAAAACTTTATTTCTAAACTGAACCCGGAACACTACAATTGCAATTCACCAACTTATTCATTGACTTCTAACTAACTTGACTAACTAGCTTCACTGACTAACTGCCTCGAGGGATAGGCGACCACCTTATATATTTCTTGCTTCCGGGTTCTAGAAAAATCCAGCAGATAAGGCTTATCGTTTGCCGAAATTTCTGGAACACTTATCTGCCGTTTGCTTCATTATCTCGGCCGCTTTCCCTTATCAGATCTTTCTAAAAAAAATTTTCTCACGTACTAAATTTTACAATTACATTTCATTACACTATGTTCTAGTACTTAAGTACTATAAGATATATTAATTCCGTGTTTGTATCTCAGATGAAACTACTAAAAATATTAAATCATTTTTTTTATTTTTGGAGACGCTAGATTATATCGAAAAATATGAAAAAAAAATTATAATATACTTCAAAATATTATCTAAAATATGCCGTTAGTTTCATCTTCCTAACTTATTTAGTTCAAAAGATATAAAAAATTTTAAGACTAAGAATCTTCTTAAATTAACAATTTTTCTTAATATTTCATAGTCACCTTGAAATATGGAGCCCAAATACACTTTAATTTTGTTCATGTGTTGAGGTGATAACTTTCCGAAAATATTTCTAGAGGTTCCCATTTGGGGGTCACTTTGCCATATTTAGCTCGGGGCTAAACCCTTTGCATAGCAAATTTCAAGATGTTTTAAAATAATATGTATTCAATGTACTAATTTTTCGCATTAGCGGGGTGGCTGATTAGCGAGGTTTGGATAAGCGAGATTCGGATAAGCGAGGTTCAGTTAAGCGAGGTTTGGATGAGCGAGGTTCGGATAAGCGAGATTCGGTTAAGCGAGGTTCAGATTAACGAGATTCAGATTAGCGATGTTCGGATTAGAGAGGTTCGGATTAACGGGGTGTCGGAGTACCGAAATTGTACAGTACTTCGAAAAAAAAATGCAATTTTGTTAAAATCTTCCATATTTTTGATTAGGTTATCTGGCAAGTAGTTCAAAGTGGCGTTTTTTGGTAAGGCGAAACCATTCGTTTGTCCCTCATCTTTAGTCGCTTAAGGTGCCTAAAGAAGTTTTCACTTCAATAATAATAAATTTTAATGGCAATGAGATTTATAATTTAGTTATCGATTCAGTAATGCTGTTGCCAGTTCTTATTCAATAGATAAATAAATCATGAATAGGTACCCGTGCCAGAAACAGGAATAAATTTTGTTTACAAGGCTCGTGTGAGACGCGGGCATATTCAAAATTTGCTAGAAAGGTGCGCTCGAGTCACACACGCATTAGTGCATTAGGTGGTTAAAGATATTTTTTATGGTTCTTCTTTTTTTAAACAAAAAAAAAAAGATCACAAAGCGAGGTTAATACGTTATGCTTAATTATAATTTTAGGGAGACTCTGGCGGGCCACTACAGGTTCAAAGCACAAAAGACAGCAGCATCTACTCCATAGTTGGTGTAACCTCTTACGGATTGGCGTGCGGTGGAAAATATCCCGGAATATACACGAAAGTGTTTAGTTATTTGGAGTGGATCGAGAGCATCGTTTGGGGAAGATTATAATCTTAATTTAAAAAAAGACATTTTTCTTTGGCGCGACTTTTAATTTTCCTTACAATAAGGCACTTGAATTCCTAATTTACAACATGTCTCGAGAACTGAATTTAACAACCTCAGGAAGCCTCTACAAACCCCGGATAATTTTTTATGACGCACTGGAAGACTCTTAAACACAAACAATATATAGCCGCATTAAAGTCTTCCTACTTTAAACATAAAGTGCTCGGATAGTGTTTCGGATAATTTAAGGGACAGTTAAGTTATATACTTATAACCTCCAAGATTTAAGGCCTCGAGTACAGCAGTTTTGCATTACATCGGACAATAATGCCGCCCTCTTTAAGAGCCTTCGACTTGGAAAACTCGCCGTCCGCTTTTTCAGACGATTCGAGAAATTTACGGACTGATAATGCTGTAAAATAATTCTTGCACAAATTTTACGCTCGGGGCTGGGGCGTTTTTTTTTATAAGACGTCTTAACTTTCAGATTATGATGTTTCTCCTCTTATCTTTAAACTACATAAATTCGAGCGAAGCTGATATTTTTCCCCGCCGCCGGTTTTAATGACTTATCGGGTCTTTTAAAGCGGTTTTTCCTTCTCCCGGTAAGCCAATGCTGAATGTTTCTTATCTGGCGACAGGTTATTTGAAAATTAAATGGACCAAAATTGTGTCGAGTTTATAATATTTAGATATTGACATAAAATACAACACGCTTAAAATCAAACTAAATACAAACGCTATGGGACAAAACTTTTCCAGTACATGTTGCAGTATAACGAAATTTCATGAAAATATGAAAAAAACATTCTCAAGGATGCGAAATTCAAAATGGAAGCTTTTTTAGGGCATTTTCTAAAACTGGACTATTTTTTTACAAATTTCAGGGCTTCCAACCGAAAAAAAACTGAAAATCGGAAATCGAACAACCGATATTTTCGTCAAAGCGAAAAGCGGAACGGAATTAAAAAAATTATCCGTTTGTTTCGGTTCGTTGAATTTGTATACTTAAAATAATTGCTACTTTACCCTTACGTTTGGGATTGTTTATAAGACATTTTAATTTCTTTTCCAAAATTTTACACAAATCCATGCAACTTTCACCTCAAAATTACGAGTTTATTTCAATCTCTCATTTTTGTCCAAAAAATAAATTAGAAATTCACAATTTCCATATTTTCCAAAGAATATTTTTTTTAAATTGTAAATTTGTGAAATTTGGACTTTTATTACTAGAAATATTTCTTTCTTCTCCTATAATTTCAAGTTTAAAATAAAAAAAAATATATGCTCTGTTGTAACTTCGAATAAAGCCGTAGCATGTTATTCATTGACACTAGGGAAGCACGGCATTCCTTGTAATTTTTTTTTTCATAATCTGATATCTCTATTTCTTAAAGTTAGTAAAAATTTTGAAATTTCCTTAATTTTTTCCTGCAGATTCCCCTTTGATTTCAGTATTCCAATTTTTTTGGAAATCTCTAATTTCAATTCTAATAATTTTTACGCTTTTTCTCGAGGTTTTCACTAAAATCTCGCCATTTCAAATTTAGCCTTGAAATTTTTAAATTATAAAGTCAAAATTTTAAGAAAAAATACACAACATTATATTCCAATTTAAAGCCGGGATTTTAAAATTGGGGTCGACATTTTTTAGAGTAAACTTTAAATGGAGACACGTTAGAAAACGTCTTATTAATCTTTCAATTGTTTTATTTATGCCAAAGTAGTAATTTGTATTCTGAAAACTTTGATTTTTTTTCTAAGATTTTGACTTAAGTAGCCTCGAAATTGCGATTTTCCTAGATTATTTGGAATTCAGAAATCAATATTTTCTGTTTTCCAACAATTTTAATTATTTTCGCGAATCTTCTGGTTTAAACTCCAAAGTTTGCCCCTTTGTTCCTTGAAATTTTGTGTCAAATATCTATTCTCAATATTTCAAATTTCTCCACACACTTTTTAACTGCAGTGAAATTTGTGTTTTTTTTTGAGAAAATTTGTCGTTGATCTTGAAATTTTAATTTTGCCTTAGAAAACTTAAGTTTCTAAATAATTGATGATTTTTTTTACTTTTACTCTTAAAATTTACATTTACACTAAAACATTCAAAATGTTAGCAGGAATTGAATTTAAAATGCAAAAATCCTAATATGAATTTTAAAATTTTATTTTATTGTTTATTTTGAATTTTAATTCAAAGTCTTAAATATCCAAATTTTAAGAAAAAAGTCAACATTTTTGGAAAAGCCCAAATTTTGCGGAAAAACAAATTAATAATATACTACTACTAATAATAATCTCACAATTTCGAGTCCTAGAAATGTTGAGCTAAAAGTCGAATATTCAAAAATGGATATATTCAAAAATGCTAAGTTGAAACTTATAGTTGTCTTTTGGTGGAACGGACTTGTCCTTGGTTATCTTCAAAAGTTGAAATACAAAATTTGTCCCCTGAAACCAAGAAAGATTAAACAACAGAACAAAGGTTGCTCTAACGCCTTTCGACAGCCAAGCTATCATCTTCAGAGAGATACTGATAATTGTCAATTTCTTATACTCAACTTGTAATTGCGAGAAAAATGTCTAGAATTAAAGATTAAAAATCGAGATGTCAAGAAAAAGTTTTATACTTGTTAGAAAAAGTTTTGTTTAAATTCGAAATTTTAGAAAAAAATAATAAAAAGTAGGAGTTTAAATTTCGAACTTTAAAAGAAAAACGTTAAAGTATCGAACAGTTAACTAAAACCTTCCGAAAATTTTACTTTTTCTAGAAATTTTGTAGTTTTCAGCAACATTTCCAGAAAAAGATAAATTATTTGGGTTTAAAGTCAATATTTCTAAATATTAGAGTAGAAATTTTGAAAACTCTCCCAAATAAATCTCAGATCCTTTTTTCGAAATTTTGACTGTTTTCTTTAAAACTTTTCATTTTTTTTTTAATTTGGTCTTTTAAATCCAAAATTCCTTAAAATAAAGTCAGAACAGTAAAAATCAATTTTATTAGAAATGTGAGAGAAAAAAAGTCAACTTCGATACAAAACTAAAATTATAAAAGAAAAGTTTCTCAAAATTTCAGTTTTAATTGCTAAATTTTGTATATTTTGGGAGTTTTCAACTCTTGGGTAAATAATTTGAGATTTTTTATGAACATTCCGAGTTTAAATTTGAAATTTCCAAACGCAAATTCTCGATTTATTCTATTTTTATAAATTTCAGGTTTTCCCTGAATTTTGAATTCAAAATTTAGAGTTTAAACTTAAAATTTTTAAACTCGAAAATAATTTCCTTTGATTTTAGGCAAGGTTTTTTGACTACTTATATCTTGGAATATTAGGAGATAAAAGACATAACATTTTCTAAGTTATGTTAAAAAATCAAAAAATGAGTCACTCGACCGAAAACTCGAAAAAAATCATGTTTTTGTTAAAACGAAAACCCGAACCAAATCGATGTAATTTTTTACCGAAACGAAAATCGAAAACCATAACGAACCCCTGACAAATTTTTTAGTTTGTACCAGAGCTATCTAACCGGAACACAACGGAAAGTCGGAAGCCATAAAACGTTATTTTTGTCGAAACGAAAACCGGAACAGAACCGGAAAAAATAACGGTTTATTTCGGTTCCTTGTATTTGTATACTTAAAATAATTTTTACTTTACCCTAAAGTTTAGGATTTTTTTTTTAAATTTCAATTTATTTTTCATAATTTTATCCAAATTCATGTAACACCCATCTCACAATTAATAGTTTTCTTTCAGTCTCTCCTTTTTATACAAAAGTTAGATTATAAACTCATAATTTTCACATTTTCAATAAAATATTTACTTTATTTGTCAAATTTTAACCTAAATTGAAATTTTCAGAGTTATCTTGAATATTTTTTTCAAAATTTTTATTTATTTCATAAAAATTGGATATTTATTGAAAAATTACTCGAAATATTTCTCTTGTTCTCCTAAAATTTCAAGTTTAAAATAAAAATGTTATTCCCTGTTGTAACTTTGGACTAAAGCAGTGACGTGTTTTTCATTGAACATAGGGAAACAGTTTTCCTAACACTTTTTTTTACAAATTTGAGTTTTTGTTGAAATTTCAACCTTTTGAGAAAATTTTAAACTTGTTTTTTTCTTAAACTTCGATTTTTTTCTTTCATAATCTGATCTCAAAATTTCGATTTTTCTTGAATTTTTTTCTTTAAATTCCAATTTGACTTCAGTATTCCAATTTTTTCTTCAAATCTCAAATTTAAATTCTAATGATTTTTTACTATGCCGACTTCCTAAATCTTTCTAAAATTACAGGCTTTAACTTTTTTCTCAAAATTTCCACTATCATCTCGCTATTTTGGATTTTTTCTAGAAAAGAATCTTAATTCAAATTTGAAGAAAATGATTCAACACTATATTCCAATTCAAACCACGATTTGGAAATTGAGGTCCAAATTTTGATAGTAATCTTTAAATTGTGACATGTTAGAGAATGTCTAATTTAAACTTTCACTTTTTTACGTCGTTTTGTTAACGCTAATGTAGTTATTTTTATTCTAAAAACTTTGACTTTTTTCTCAAGATATCGACTTCAGATTCGAAGCTGCGATTATTTAATTAAATTGTTTTGAATTTAGAAGCCAAACTTGAGTTTTCTTAAATATTAATAGCTATCGCAATATTTCTGGTTAGAATTCGAAAGTTCGTCCGGTTGGCAAATTCCGCCTAATTTTCCATAAGTTCGACTTTTTTTTATAAATCCTGGTTGTAATGATTTTTTTAAAATATCAATTTTTTTCCAAATTTCGATTTTAATCTTAAAATTTGGAAATTTTTTCTCAAAATTTCAAGTCCACAATGAAATTTTTTTTTACACATTGGTACCTGCTTTTACAAAAAGAAAAATAGGCTGCATCAGTTCCGGCAGCTAGTTGATCGTTGGGGAGCTGGGTTAGCGGATCTAGATTTCCGAATTTCCTTTATAAGGGAAACAGATGAGTCTTTAGTTACATGTATTTGAGTGCCACTTGACATAGATTATACAAAACTCGAAATTTCCACTGTCAGGTTTGGTGATTTTGAAATAGCGTCAAGAATATATAATTTAGTTTTAAATTATTACTTTACAATATAAACAATAATTTGCAATATAAAAGAAAAAATATCACAAACATCGAATACAAGGTTTTCTTTAAAAGTTATGTGCACGTAAAAAATTAAACTGGAAAAGGTACTTACAAAGTTTATCTAAACAAAAGAATCTGTGTTTTACAAAGTGTGGTATGCGTATTCCCGGGGATACGGAAAGAGATTGATTCAAAAACCAAAAATTAATTTTAAAAATAAACGTAACAAGGTTAACTTAATCAATTTGCACAGCTTTAAAAAGCTTGTGCAGATTGCAGAATGATATTTTCTTCAAATTCGTTTATATGTTAAGCAAATGAACAGTCGAACAAACACACTTCCTCATTTACAGAGTGCTAGTCTGGAACTTGGAATAAATTCAGTAAATCAAAGGCAGTTGTTTTTTTGGAAATATGCTCGGGCACGTCAATTAATATTTTAATTTGCGCTCTTTTTGATGTAAAATTATTTTATACAGCATGTCCCAAATTTAAGATATGACGTCATCGACAATTTTTTTAAATATCAACCCTATTTTTTTCTTGACTATTCTTAAACGGTATATCAAGTTACACATGTGTACCAAATTTCATTTTTTTATTCCTTGTCATTTGAAGGATATTTACAAACTAATTCGAAAAATCAAGAAATCTGATTCAATTCAATACAGTTTTCATAAAGTTTAAAAATCGCGTATCAGAAAATGGGTTGACGTCTTATCACAATCTTTTAAAAAAATTTAATAAAAACAAAGAAGAATAGTATGGTAATGATCGAAGAGGCTATTAGTTTGTCGTTTAGTAAGAAACATCATTTATTAAAAAATCGATCAAAATGCCGTACTTAACTGAAACCCACAAAATTTTAATAATGGTTGGCTACGGAGATAAAACAAGAACAAAAAATAAAGTTATTATTTTTTATTCAGAGAGAAGTATCCTGATTTACCACCCATATTGCAAAGTACCGTAAGCAAGATTGAAAAACAGTTTCGGGAAAGTGGGCATTTTAGAAAAACAAATAATATTCATAACTATTAAACTTAATTAAAAGGAACAGAAATTAAAAATTCCTTTTTTATCGTTAATAAAGTTGAATAGTTATGAATATTATTGCGGGCTTATCGGTTTGAATTGATTATTAACCCGTGAATTGAATAATAGCCACTTTATTACCACACTAAACTCGGAACACTACAACTGAATAATGAACTCACTTATTTACTTCTAACTACTAGCTCAGTAATTACACTGACTGACTCTAACTAACTAACTCGAGGGAAAGGCGATCGCCTTATATAGTGTTGGCTCCCAGGTTCTAGAAAAATCTCGCAGATAATGCCTATTGTTTGCCGAAATTTCTGGAGCGCTTATTTGCCGTTTGCTTCGTTATCGCGGCCACTTTCCCCTTATCAGATCATTCTAGAAACTTTTCTTACGTACTAAATTCTACAATTCTATTCTAAATTCTATTCTATATATTTACATTGCGTTACAATATTAAAGAATTCCACGAAGGGTTGGAAATGTCAATTATTGGAAATTTTGGTAGAACGGACTGGTCCTTGGTTATCTTCAAAAATTGAAATACAAATCTTGTCCTCTGAAACCAAAAAAGGTTAAGAAACGCAACAGAGGTTGCTCTAGAGATTAAAAAACACAACAGAGGTTGCGCTCAGTGATGAGGTCGAAATAAATGTACTTCTCTCTCTCCAAGAAAATCCTTATGTCGCCACTAGTCAGATAGGTAGAAAACTCGAAATTAGCCAGCCTTCAGTTGCAAGAATTCTGAAAATGCAAAATTTTCATTCTTATAAAATGACAATCCTCCATGAACTCTTAATCTGGATAGAAGACTCCAGTTTTGCGAACAAATGATGGATCTACTGGATAGAAATGTTCTAAGCATAGAAAATATCCTGTTTTCAAATGAATCAACGTTTTTGTTAAATGGTGAGTTAAACCGTCAAAATTGTCGTTACTGGGCAGACAATAACCCACACTGGATCAGGGAAGGCCACACTCAACATCTAGAGAGAGTCAATGTTTAGGCAGGGATTGTTGGTGATCGAGTTATAGGAGCAATTTTCTTCCAAGGAAATCTCAATGGAGCAGTCTATTTAGAATTCTTGCAGGAAGAGCTAATTCCTGATTTAGCTATTTTGTTTCCTGATCCGGTCGAAGCTGATGTCCCGGATAGAAACATCTGGTTTCAACAAGACGGTGCCCCTCCTCATTTTTCGAGACTTGTCCATGAGTATCTGGATGATGTATTTTCAGTCAGATAAATTGGTAAAAGAGGACCTTTTGAATGGCCATCCAAGTTTTTGGACTCAACACCTATGGAATATATCTTACCGGGGCATTTGAAGAGCAAAGTTTTTAAAACCAAACCTACAGATATTGAGGAGTTGAAAGGACGAATAAGACAGGGGTGTAGACTAATTTCCCCCGAAGTAATTAGAAATATTCAAAACGAGTTTCAGTTTCGTTTAAGGTATTGTCAGTTAGTAAATGGACAACATTTTGAGCATTTATTGAAGAAAGATTACCGAGTTGAATTAGATTCCTTGATTTTTCAAATTAGTTAATATTTGTTAAATATCTTTTAAAAGACAAGAAATAAAAAATTGAAATTTGGCGTGCATGTGTAACTTGATAAATCCTTTAAGAACAGTTAAGAGAAAAAGAGGGTTTTATTTAAAAAAAATTATCAATTACGTCATATCTTAAATTTGGGACATTCTGTATAAAATTTTCCTACAACAAAAAGAGCGCAAATTAAAAAATTAATCAACGTATCCGAGTATATTTTCCAAAAAAAACTGTGTTTGATTTACAGAATTTATTCCAAGTTACAGACCTGCAATGTATATTAGTTCAATTTTTTAACGAGGGGTACTCAATGTCACGAAAAATTATAGAAATGGTACACAGATATCGAAGGTTTTGGAAACACTGGCTTGGATCACTTACAAATTTTATTTATATAATTTATTTCCCCTTACGTAGTCCGGAAATTTTGATAAAAAAATTGATTGGTAAAAAAAGTTAAAACTGGCATAAATAAAATCATGAAATAACACACGCAAGAGGGAAAGTTTGAAACTCCAACATAAGACTCAGTCTCCATCTTGACCAAATACTCTGACGAATACAAAAAAAGAAAAACAAAACAATGATTTTCTATTTCACAAATAGTCAACAATAACTAGACTGCACAAGCGCTCTTTATTCGTTGAAAAGAAAAGTCCCCAAAATATGGATTATTCACGAAATATTCAAAGAAAACGACTAACGGCTTTATTTGCTTCCTCTTCAAAATGCAAAAGAAAGTGGAGTAATTGGGTAGATCACAACTTATACAAAGGATGGCAAATTTCTTAAAAATTGCAAAGCCGAACAATTTTTACTGGGTTGTCTTCTAGTTTCACACTTCGAAATGTCTCCAGACCTCACGAGATAGTCCCGAAACTTCATAGGACTCCTTAAAACTTCCCTACTGGAAAAGAAACAATTTTGATAAAAAATTTTATAGTTTCGAAATGACGTCTATTACTTCTGTTGGGGACTATTTGACAACAAAAATTACAACACAATTCAACGGGACCACGGATTGAACCGAGAAGAAGGGTAGTGCACTCCCTCTAATGGCCATGTATAAAAATTTGATCAAAATTCGGCTAGAAAGTGGAGTAGCTTCAATAAGAGTCCATTATCCCTCTTCTACAATCTATGAATGGTGTACAGGATGATCCAAATTAAGTCGGCAGCATTGCTAACTTTGTTATTATTAAAGATACATAATTGGTTTAAATTGCAAACTAGTACAGTTCTTGACATTGATTAAGATGGCATTAAGAAAAAAAAAAAACAATTGAACAACGCGTTTTTGAGATTTTTGACGAATTTATAATTGTTTAGATAAAACACCCTATATATTTTATGTTTTTATGAAAGGTAATGGATTTTAAAATAAAAATAATCATTATAAATTTTTTGTTAAGATGAATAATAGGGGAGTTATGAGCTCCTCAAATTTGTTTTAGTCTTAAAGTAAGGCAAGGGATAATTTCATTTAGAATCTTTCGACCTTTCATTTAAGAATTTTCCCTGAATGATAAAAGATATATGAACATTATGCAAAACATCTTACAATTAGACAATAACTTCTTAGATGAAATGGATTTATTAAGCAGGCAACATGTCTCATTCCAGGAGAATTAAGTTCCTACGTATAATTATAGGAAAACCCATCATCTTCCAACACATATGGATTGGAACTAATAGAATTATTAAATTGCCTTTAAGGTCACCTGATTTGACCTCACTAAAATTTTTGTTGTGGGATTATCTTAAAAATCGTATTTATAATATGCGAGACGTTAATATAAGTAACCTAAAAAAATGTAGATAGTTCGAGAAAAAGTTAATGAAAATGAGATGGCAGAACTAACTTAAAAAGTATTCTTACTGTTCTGAAATGAGCAGGGAAATGTATTGACGAGCGAAGAGATATTTTAAAAACTTCTGAAGGCGAAATTAGCAGTTTCAAAAGGATACATCTTTATTAGAATTGAATATTAAAGGATGCTTCCTGTTTGGTAATACTTACTTTTATATCCCTACTGCTGACAAACTGGCGAGGAAGGGTTCGGAGGGACAATTCGTTGGACCAGAACCAACCCTTCCCCTGGCAAGATCAACCGTAAGATCCCTACTTAACGAAGAAACTTATCGTAAACACAAAGCTTTATGGGCATCAATAACAACATGCCGACAAACTCACGCATTCATTAGAATGCCGTGCAGGGAAAGGGCAAAACTAGGCCTACAACTCTCAAGGAATAATCTCAGGAAACTTGTAGGGATATGGACAGGTCACTGTCGATTAAACAAACACCTCCACAGAATGGGAATCATAAACGACCCGAGCTGCAGAGGATGCTTAGAAGAAGATGAGAGTGTCGAGCACGTGATGTGTCACTGCTCGGCACTAGCATCAATCAGAGGATCCACGCTGGGGGACTTCTGGCCTAGTGTGGCCAGTTTGAGAGAGGCGCATCCAAGGGACGTTCTTCAGTTTCTCAACAAGGTTGGGTGGCTGAATGAATGACCAAGGACACCTCAATCACGGGGATAGCACAATGGGCCCAGAAAGGGTGGCCTAAGTGCTGGCCTAAATTTTTAGGCAACCCACAACGAATCCAGAATCCCTAGAACATGTATATTAACCTGCTGATCTTTGGTTTCATAGTCTACTAAGCTAATTTCACCTTAACTTCGGATTTTTTATGATGCACATTTAAGTCCTCATATCTTCGTTATTAGTTATCTTAGCAAAAAATTCATAGTAACCATTTTTATTCTAAATTAGCTTTCCTAAAATATATAGGGTGCTTTATTTAAAAATTATAACTTTGTCAAAAACGCAAATACGCATGTTCAGTTGTTTTTCCCATGACGTTATCTTATTCAGCATCAAAAACTGTACTGATTTAACCAATTTTGTATCTTTAATAATAAAAAAGTTAGCAATGCTGCATAATTAATTTGGATCCCTCTGTATAAGGGAAATTTAAAAATTATTCGGTTTATGACTATGGAAAATAATTTTAACGTATAAGTGAATAAGTAAATAAGTAAATAAGTTTTAACATCAAAATAACTTTAAAATATTTATAATTTTGAACGAAGTGAATTTTATACGTTACAAAATGTCGACTTTTTTCTTGTAAAAATTTCAATTAAAAGATGAAATAATTTTTGTGCAAATTCGAGTTTTATCTGCTCTACGCCTTATTATTGACTTTCAGTTCCTTTTAAAAGTGTACTATTCGAAAAAAAAAATCTTATTGAAGTTCTTCAAAAATTTTTATTAAAAATTCACCCAAAATTTGTTTTAAAATTTTTATGTACTTGTTAAATATCTCACACATATACAGAATTTTCTATTCTGATCAAATTTCTGTTAAACATTTAATAGTTTCCACTGAAAGATTTAGAACCATTTGGGTTGGAAATCTTATGCATTTTCTTTTAAAAAGATAAATAAATCTGTAGAAAATCTAATAGTTTTGTTTGTACATGGCGCCGGTGGGCCAAAAAATGCCCACATTTTATTTGGTTGATTTATTTGGTTATTACTGTGTTGTGTTTTAGCAAATTCTCACTAATAATACAATAATATAGAAGCTTTTAGGCAATCAAGTCAAAATTCTTGCACCACAATCAATTTTTATATAGAGGCTCTCGAAAAGATCTGTCACTTCGAGTGTTTCCCCAAAAAAAAAACTAAGAATTTGCATGTACATAACGTAGTTATGTATTAAAAAGTAATTTTTTTAAATTTTTTTGAAATACTCCACTTCTAGTTAATTTTATGATCATTTTAGTGAAGTCGTACTCAATAACAACATCTGACTGGAAATTTCGTGAACCTTTTTAAATGCTACCATTTTACATACCATACTTAAAAAAAATTGGGCAGTTATGGGGACTGCCGACAGAAATGAAAACTTAAAACTATGATGTAACAAATTTCTAGATATTTGAAAAAAAATTGTTTTCAATGTACTTATTTTTCGGGTTATGTGAATGTTGGATCAGCCGGGTGTCGGATTATCCGGTGCCGGATTATCGGGTGCCGGATTAGCTGGGGCTGGATTAACCGGATCTCGAATTATCTGAGTGTCGGAAAGGTTTTGAGACATATCATTAAATGTCCGGAATGGTGCACTGATAGAGCAATCGACTAGTAGTTCAAATAACATTTTTTGGTAACGCAAAACCTATACAGGGTGAATCATTAATAAGGTAAAGCCCTGTAGCTCCTACAAATTCTTCGCTAACAAATATTTTTTTGAAATGTCGGTACATTAGCATAAGACGCACATTCCAAAATTATTTTTTACTATACAGGATGAATATATACAGAGTGGTGCACCAAAGTTGTCTTTTTTTAAATAGAACACCCTATATATTTTTACATATTTGAATCTCTTACAAAATGTTGATTAAAATGATCAACAAAAGGGGTCTGAGGTTAATAGTTTTTGAGATATTTAGAAAAATCATGAAAATTAATCCCAAGTTGTAAGCTCGCTAGAAAAGCGGAAAACACCTTACTGATTTTATTTTTAGTGTTGATTATTTTAGTACTTCCTTTTATTAGAAAACGATGTACTTTCTTTTAAATAACATTTGCAGTTATACAGGGTGATTTTAAATTAAAAAATTAAAATTGTCTATATTTATTTTAGTAAAATATGTTTTTTTTCTCAAATTTTTTGTGCGTAAACAAAAATAATGTCTTTAAAATGCACTAGTTTAATGCATTGTTCTAATTTTATTCATATAAATTACATATGTTTAAAAGTATGAACTTTAAATTGTTAAACATATTGGTTTGGAGGCTGCATCATATATATCTAAATTCTAAGCATTTATGCTCTCTTTTCTCTGCACAGTTCACCTTTTTTGAGAAAATAAGGGTAAAATTAGTGCATAGTACAACATTTGTTCATTCTAGTCAATTTTATGTTTGTTTTGGTCAAAAAAATTAACGAAGCAAACCCATTTTCCACAACGATAATAAAAAATATTCAAAAATATATTTTATGGGGCATATTTTCAGAAAGAAAGTAAGTTAAACCTACCTTGTGGCCTAATTAAGTTAAAGTATAATAAGAGCAGTTGTATATTTTACCTTAGATTGATAAAATCGCACTAGGGGTGAAACATGTTAAATTTCTGGTTTTGTAATCTTTTTGGGAAATTATGCAGTTTAAAGTTTATTTATTACTGTTTTTCATTACCGTTAAGAAATGAATTTCCAACAACTTCGATTAGAGATACATTTTAAACATTCAAATATTGACATATTTCATTTATTAAATTTAAAGTGTTACATAGCTCTCAAACTATAAGATCTACACCCACAATTTTTTACATAAATCAAAGCTTAGTTGTTGATTGATAAAAACAGAAAATAATATTCAGGGTGTGTTATTTGAATTTTTTGAGAAAAATGTAAATTTGCGTTTGCTAATCACCCTGTACAGTAAGAAATATTATTTAAATAAAATTACACCAGAGAAGGATATACTGTAATAATCTGAATTAAAAATAAAATGATTTGATTGTTTCCTGTTTTTCAAAGAAGCTTCCAAATTAGACGCAAATTTTATGATTTTTGTAAATATCTCAAAAACCATTAGACGCAGATTGTTTGCTATTATTTTAAGTCGACAAATTTTAGCTTGCTAACGTATTATTAATAGTTGATAGGGGACACCACCTACAGGTAGTTTATTTCCACACATATATTTTTTTAGGTTTAATCCTCTCGCAAAGGGCGACCCCATTATGCCTTCAAAGCACTGCAAGTAGGATGCGGAAACAAGGACAGATGGCGATGAAACGCCTTCTTAAACAAGGATAGGTTGTAATTTTTGGGGGTAACGAGTTCCACAGCTTGGAAGTTCTATATAAAAAATAGTCTCCATAGGCAGAAGTCCTTATTGTCTCAAGCTGGACTGCATAGGAATTTGCTGCCTCCGTCAATTGAATCCAAGAGAGCTAAAGTGTGTTTTGGGGCTGAACTCCAAACATGAGAACAGTATTCTAGTGTTGGCCTAACTTGAGCCTTGTATATTGTGAGTAACTAATGAGACCTGAAGTACTTTTTGGCTCCAATAAGAAAGCCTAGCTTTTGAGAGGTGGATTTGGCAATGGCGTGCACATGATCGTTCCAAGAGAAGTTAGTGTTCGCATTTATAGATTAGATCCCTTGGGAATGATTTTACCGTCCACTAGTATGTTTGTTGCGCTATCCCTTGATATTTTCTTAGAGAAAAACGCTGTCTGAGTTTTTAAAGCGTTGAAGTTGCCCCATTCCAGAATGATTTCTATATCCCGCTTAATCATCTGTATCTGCTGTTCCCTTAGTCAATCTGAAGTAGCAATAGATAATGGTTTGTCGAAGATAAAAGATGACACAAGACTACTATCATCTGCGTAGCTGTATATCGGATTGAAAGTTGAAGCTAAGAGATCGTTTATGTGTAACAGAAATAGAGCAGGAGATAGGACAGATCCCTGAGGCACCCCTGCATTAATCGCAAATGTCTCGGATGAGATGCCATCGACGACGACCTGAAGAGATCTGTTAGCGAGAAAATTGGATATCAAATGGCAGAGTCCAGGAGGAAGACCACAAGATTTTAATTTGACGAGAAGAGATCGGTGCCAGACTCTGTCAAAGGCCTTTGCGATATCCAGTGCCACAATCTTAGCCTCACCATGTTTTTCCATAGCTGAGTTATAGATATGAGTAACATATGCCAGTTGATCGCCAGTGGAACGTTGTTATCTAAAACCGTATTGCCTGTCCGAGATGATTCTATTTTCCTCCAGATATTTGAGAATCTCGATGGTGATAACCTTTTCCATCACTTTAGATATAACTGGTAACAAAAATAAACGGCGATAGTTGTTAAGCAGGTTCCTTTTTCCCTTTTTAGGGACAGGCTGCACCCTAGCAGATTTCCAGATATTAATGAATACACCTTTGTTGTAAGAGGGTGTAAACAATTTGCTTAGGATAGGAGTCGACTCTGGGGCGCACTTCTTAAGAACAACAGCGGGAATACCATCGATGCCAGAAGCTTTCGAGGTGTCGAGCTCAAGGAGAATCTTCCTGATTTTGCGTTGTCTGAAAACAACTTCAGGCATCGAAGTGTTAACCTTAGGAAGAATAGGAGGTTCTCCGTTTCGAGAATCAAGATTAAAGTTTTCAGCAAACATTGGGGCTAGCATGTCTGCCTTTTCCTTGGAAGTAGTATCAATATTGCTATTTTCATCGAGTAAAGGTGGAAAATTTGAAGATGTAAAATTCTTTCCAATCGACTTTGCAAATCCCCAGAAGGACCTGGAACCGTTCGGACAGATGGCGCATTTTACGATCGAAATCACTTTTTGCCTCGTCAATAACCTGTTTACAAGAATTTCGTGCATCTACAACTGTGGTCCGAGTCTCGACTGAGGGATTATTTCGCCAACGACGATATGCGCGATTTTTTATGGAAAAAGGAATACTTTCTAAAAGTTGATACAAAACGAATAAGACCGCTTCTAAAAATAGTTTGTATTAAATACTTTTCCATTGACATTATTACTACAGAATTTTTTTAAATTTTTAATACAATTTTCAAAAAAAGGCCAAAGCAAAATTTGTGTTCAAAAATAAATAGGCGAGAAATGATCTGTGTCTATTTAGAAGGATTGTAAACAATGAAAAATCTGGCAGTCTCTTGTTGGAATTCATATCCCAATATCTGCTCTGACTAGGGATGTATTGGTATTTCAGAAGCTGCTACTTCGTAGCAGTTAATTACCTGAAGCAGATTCTAGCTGCTACTTAATTTTAAAAATAGCTGCTTCGTTACTTCGCTGCTTCGTATTTTACATCGTAGTTCTCTTGACAGAAATCGCTAAATCGGCAACCACGACCGCAGTCGACAATACCCGAATATCGCTGTCTGTGATTTATTATCAAAAATAGCTTTCCTTCTTCGCTGCTTCGTATCATACATCTCAGATCTATTGATACATAGTGTCACCCCGATCGCAGTCGATAATACCCAAATATTCGAGGTGTTGCGCTTCGCCGATCTGATTGCAATTTATTTTCAAAAAGGGCTGCTTCGCAGTGATAGTTAATTTTTAAATTGTTGTCTGTTGATTTCTCCCACTTTATAGACCTGTGATCACATGTTTTTTGCAAAAATGTTAACAGTTCTAATGCCAATGTCATTACTAATTTTAAGAGCCTTTACGCACTTCTCCACCAAATGGAAAGTAAAATTAAAGCTGTTATTTGAAATTTTGACAGACGTACTCTGCGATCTACAACTTATTAAAACAATAGCAACACTATCAAACTACACTACAAATTTAAAACGAAGGCACTTAGAACTTTAAAGGCAAATATCTTGGAAACGGTTGCTTGTATCAACTTTCAGAAATTATGCTTTTTTATGTAGAAATAAAACCATCTATTTAAAATAAATATACATGGATGCATAAAAAGTTATGACGATTTAAATTTATTTAAATCTGGTCGATCTTCTGATAAAAGTATATTTTTTGGAAATTTATAATTGTTGTGAAAGGACAAAAATTACGAAGAACATTTCTTTGTAAATTTCAACCCTTTTTTAATCCAAATTTCTGAAAGTTTCAACTTGTTTGTCAAAATTTCGATGTGTATCACAATATATGACATTTTCTGACACCCATTGAAGCAAGGCCTGTCTTTCTTTGACTCGAGGAGTCAAATTGCCCATTTTCTAAATTTTGACATTTCTTAAAATTTTCTGAAAGATTTCTTCTTAAAGTTTGGCTCTTTTTCGAAATTTTGACTTTAAATCTGAAAATTCTATTTCCCCAGTTCATATAGATTTTAAGTGAAAATATATGTACATTATTACTCAGTCGGCTTCTTTGCGGAAAATTTCCAAATTTCACTAGGATTAAACGTTTTTTCCGAAAATTTAGATCTTTTTCGCGAAAGCTCTCTCATAATATCGTCTTTTTCTCGGGGTTTCGACAATTTTTTTTTTAATTTCGACTTTTTTTAATTTGTCTTTCTTTAGAAAATTTATTGTCCATTTCAAAGTTATTTCAAATTTCACTTTTTTTTAAATTCCGATATTTTTCTGAACATTTAGCTGAAAATTTCCATCTCTTAGATTCTAAGAAACTAGGAAAAGCTTTAAAAAAATCATTTTTTAGATATTTTGACTAGTTTCCTAAAGTTTGCCATTTTCAGGAAATTCGTGATTTTTATCTCAATATACAATATTTAATATTTCTATAAATTTTTTCTTTTTCCTGGCAAATTCGTCTTTTTTTTTAAATTTTAAATTTTTCTAAAATACTCTTTTACCTAAAATTCTTCTGTTCCTCAAACTTTGTCTTTTTCAAAATTTCGATTTTATTTTCAAACTACTATTGAGATTTTTTCAAAAATGGTTCATTTAGTTCAAAATTTTGTCGATTTTCTGAATATTTGTGTTGTTTAACAAATTACGACTTTTAGCTCAAATGTTTTTATGGTTCTGATAATGTTCACTTTTCTTTCTAAATTAGATCAAAATGTTAATAAAAATGATGTGAAATATATTGTTGCGCGTTATCAGTTCGAAAAAACTTCGTGAATTGTAACCACTTTCTTTCAAACTTATTTCGGAACACTACAATTATAATTCACTTAACTATCGGACTATCTGGCTAACTAGCTAACTAACTGACTTGACTAATCAACTGTCTGAGGGAAAGACGGCCGCGTATTTAGATACGCTTTTCTGCCGTATGATTCATTCTCGCGGCTGCTTCCCATTATTAAATGTTTCTAGAGACTTCCTTACACAATCACTAATACGAATTTTGTTGTTTTTGTTACAATATTTTTGGGCATTTCGGGGAAAGGGTTTCTTGTAATTTTAACATCTTTACTGAGTTTTAAATTTTGAGAACAATGTTTCTGAAAATTACAATTAACTTTCTCAAAATTTGACTTTTTCTGAAAATTGCGTGTTTTCAGAAAATAAGACCTTTAAAAATTTTGACTTTTTTCAAATTTTGAACATTTCTCGAATTTTTAAAAAGGTTAGGTATTCATTTTTAATATGACTAATTTAAAATTTCAACTTTCCCAATTTCCCTCTTGAAATTGGACTTTTATTTGAAAATTTGGAATATTTTCTAGAAAGTTCAATATTTTTTACTGGAAATTACAACGTAATTTTTAAATATGAAGTTTTTTCGAAATCTTTGATTCCCGATAATTTCAACTTGTTCGAAATTCATCTTATTCCCCAAATTTTGACTTTTATGTCATTATTTTTCTGGTCATTTTCATTTAAAATTCGATTATTTTTTAAAAATTGCATCAGAATTTTAATAGAAATTCAAAAATCTGAAATATTTTTAGGAAATTTTGAGAAAAAGATATCTTGAAAAATTTCAAGAATATTACAAAATTGAAATAAAATAAAAATTCAGAGAGAATTATTTTTAAAAGTTGCAATTTTTTTACCTGGAAATTGCCACTTTTTTCACAAAAATTGACCTTTGGAAATTTCGTCTTTTTTGCACTTACACCTTTTCGAAATTTCAACATTTCTTAAAATTCTTAGAAAGTTTTTTTTTTAGGGCTTTTTTCGAAATTTCGATTTTAATCTGAAAATGCGATCTCCCCAGTTCTGTAGCTTTTAAGTGAAAATACACATTATTCAGCCAGAAGATTTTCTTTTTTGCCCCCCCCCTCTTGAAGAAAATCCTGCCTACGCTCATGTTCAAAATGTTTCATGATTTACATTGCATGCCTGACTAATCGTAAACATTTATTAAAAATCATGTAACCAATTTTACTAGAATTTTTAATGTCCATAGTAGGGATGTAACGAATGTTGATTTTCCCATATTCGCAAATGCGAATGCGAATGCGAATATTCATTTCCGACATTCGCGAATGTAAATGCGAATGTTGGAATTTTTCAAGAAAAGTCGCAATTTCCAAAATTATTGTTTTCACAATTTTTATTTTCATTTAAATTTTGAAATAATCTCGAAATTTACAGGAAATGTTTTTCTTTAAATTTCGTGAAAATATTATTTTCAAAATGTTTATGTTTTTGTTAATATTTTGATTCAATTTTAGAAAAATAAACGAATTTTTAAAAAAAGTCGACTTTTGGATAAAAAGCTTAATTTTAAGTAGAAATTTTTAGAAACATAAGACGTTTAGTCGAAACTTCGAGAATGAAACGAGTTTTTAGAAATATATTGAAATTGCCTTAGTCAAAATCTCAAAAAAGGCTCACATGTTAATGAAATATTTAAAATTTCCAGTAGAGTCTAA
Source organism: Dastarcus helophoroides (assembly GCA_028583605.1). Taxonomy (NCBI): domain Eukaryota; kingdom Metazoa; phylum Arthropoda; class Insecta; order Coleoptera; family Bothrideridae; genus Dastarcus; species Dastarcus helophoroides. Next base: position 16,058,967 of record CM053328.1, read on the forward strand.
TTTTGAGAAAAAAAGTATAATTTTGAGTATAAAACCGTAATCTAGAAAAAAATCAATAATTATAGTAAAAAAATACAGTTTTGGAATAAAGTCCGAATTTTTAGGAAATCAAATTTAATATAAAAGCTGATTCTTTGGAAAAACTTGATTAATATCTAAATTTCGAGAAAAATACGATTGTCAAGGTAAAAATTGAGTTTCGAAAATCCAAACAACTTTAGGAAGAAAAATAACATCGACAATCGACATTTTGAGAGAAAATTTCTAGCAAAAGCTAGTTTAGTAAAATGTCGAATTTTTCCAGAGAAAATCAATTTTTTTCGAAATTTCAAAAAAAGGGCGAATTTTGAAAAAAAGTTTAGCAAAAAGGTTGAAATTTTGAGAAAAAGAGTCAACATTTCCCGACTGAATATTTATTTTTTTAACTAAAGCCTGAATGAAGAACAAGCTCCTTCCCTCTCACTGAGACGTCAAAAAATATCCACTATTGAGATAAATGTCGAAATTTTGAAAAACAAGTTAAATTAGAATTTTTTGTAATTCTTGTCTTTTTAAAAAACTCAAAACTTTCGAAAAATATTTAATAAAATTTCAAGATTATTAATATTCGAAACTTTTTACTTTTTTATCAAAAGATGAACCACATTTCAAGAAAAAGACAAAGTTTGATAAATGAGCCGAAATTTACAAAAAGATGAAATAAAAAAAAATCACAAAAAGTCGAATTTTTAGAAACCATCAAATATTGAAAAAAAAACGACCAATTTTTAAATAAAAATTTATAATTGTAAGAAAGTCGTATTTTGATAAATGAAGCTTAATTTTGGAATAGATTCGAAACTGTAAAAGAAAAAGAGACATTTTGTGAAAAAAAGACAGAAAGAAGTTGAATTTTCAAAAAAATGTCGAAATTTCAAGGAGAGAATTAATTTTTAGGAAAAAATCGAAACTTTTGGAAAACGTTCCCGCTGTTGAAAATATACATTTACAGTTGACTTTACAAATAAAGGGAAAGCCAGTGAACCACCCTGCTATAATATAGCTAGCTGGTAAAAAAAAAGAAAATTTAAAAATATTTTTTATTAGATGGGATTGCATAAATTACTTATTACTTATTATCTTAATAAATATTGTTAATTATGATCCCCATGGACCCCCAACACTCCCCTAAGGGTCCATGGACCTTAGCAGTTGCATCGTTATTTCATAAATAATTTCCGGTTTTATTGCCAAATCATTTGCAATATATTCGCATAATTTCTTACGAATGCGAATATTCGCGAATGCGAATGCGAATGCGAATATTCAATACATCACTAGTCCATATTGTGAAATTTGTTACTCAAATTAGTAGTGTTTTGTAAATCTATTAATTCTATTTGTACTCATTTGGAACTGTTTCTATGTCCTATATTAAATGAAAAAGTACGGAAACTACGAGCAGTTCCTTCGAATCCAAATATTTTAAATCTCGATTCAAATTGGTTTATTAAGTTTTGAATTTCCTGGCCATATTTACTTCTATTCGAAGGACTCATTTTTCTCAAGTATGGAAAATGTTTCGTCTTTTTTGACAACATTTGTTTCTTCCAAATGGTAAGTTTTTTAGTTTCTTTATCAAATTGTTTAACATTGTATTTTCCAAAATTTTTATGTAAAGCAGTAGACCTTATGCAGGGAGCATAAAAATGTTAGGCGGGCCGCATGCGGCCCCCGGCTTAGTCTTGTTCATCCCTGGTTTAGAGTCATATAGGGTGGCACAGATGGCGCTCCCTATCAGCAATTGGTAATACGTTAGCAAATTAGTATTTGTTGACTTAAAAAACCTCCTTGTGCCAAATTTCGTACCTATATTAGAATTTGTTCAATAGTTATACGAAAAAATCGGATTTTTTTAAAACTTTGACACCTTGTATCTAGGTTAGTATCAACCTTTGGTATAAGGTAAACTTAGCTAAATCACATTATTTTTATACGGAAAATTCACTCATGCTCTGTGTACCATTACTTATTTTTCACCCGTATAAACTGGAAAACTGACTTTTCTAAACGTCACTCAAAAGATTCATTGACGCAGAATATAAAATTTACTGTAAAAGTAGTAAATAAAAGGAACGCTTAATAAAACTGCCTATACTGAAGCATATACTGTCTAATATTTACTCTGCTTAAATATCAAAAGTATCACTTCGAATGCCACAGTAGAAAAGTTTACTTCATTCTAGTTATAACAAATTTCGGCAAGTCCAATAATTGCAACATTTTAAAAATAGCACGACTATGGATATTTCAAATTTGACACTGTCATCAATGTGATTGATGAAGGTCTAACATTTTAAAATTTAAAATTTTTGATATTCACATCAAAATTGAGGGTCCAAGTTTTCAAGGACGACAGCTGTATTTTCTATTACAAACATAAATAAGTCTGTGACACGAATTCCTCTCGAACATTTGCTGAAATGTTGATAAACAATTTGTAATATTATTTTGCTTTCACAGTAATGATGAGTAAAATGGCGCTATGCACAAGAGCTGGTCCCCAAATATCTAAATGCTTTGGGTCTAATGCCGCGTAAGTCGAAATGGAAAACAGGAACTTTCGTGAAATCGAGTGAAGTTGAGGAATACGGCGCAGGAAGCGGAAATGGAACACTCTGAAGGATAAAATCTCCGAAAAGCAGAGATAGATTTCAGTCAGTCTCCCTGAAACGGCTGATACGGCCCCGGCCATGACGAATTGCCGGATTTAATGAAAAGAGCCTTACCTTAAGGTGCGAAACAAAAAACCCAGCGCCATTATAGTTCTATTTGTCTTGTCCATATCGATTGTCTTCCGGGGAAAATCTTATTAGTTTCTCGGAGCCAATAACAGGCCCTAAATGCCGGAGAAATTAGGGCCTAATTAAACGCCTCGAAGTGTTTTTCCTTGACGCTTTACTTTTTACGAATTTACTACTAATACTTAGGCACGTGATTAACTGATTTTAATGTTTGTAGGCATAAACTTTGAGATCAGTTAATTACGAATTTTCAAGGTTAAACGCTAATGCTGGGAAGGGGAATTTTCCTAACATTCTGTCCTTTGAACGTAAAAATTCGGGCGAGTATGGTCTGCAAATTGCGGCATTATGTATTGGGGATTTCGCTTGATTAATGTTCTTGGTTCCCTTGATGGCGCAGATTAAATCTTGGCCTGGATCTCGTGTGGTCTTAGAGCTCCGACATGAACATTAACTTTAGTTAGCCATGTTTCCCGACTTGTCTGTATTTATCAATCTCTGTGACATATCATTCGGTTTTATTCAAAGAAACTAATGGCACCCACTATCCTGCCGCTTTCAGCTTTGTCCTTTCAGCAAAATGCATCGGTACAAAAATGACTGCGACCTTTTAACGGCGGCAAACAACGTTTCGGCTCATATGTCCGTGTTTTTGTTACGATGTAGAAGAGAATTTTGCGCCGATGGGGCGTCAGCCAACATGCGGCCAACCATGGAATGTATAGCCGACATTCTCGCATCGCCCTGTCATTATCAACCACCACAGAGTATTATTTAGGTTGAAATACAGCTGCTTTAGTTAGGAACGTCACGGCTTTTATGCTCTAATACCTGTGGTATGTTCATTCAACGTTTACCTATACAGCTAATGATTTACTACTTTAGTTTCGCATACGCATTCAGCGTTTGAATTATGCCTTGAGGGCAGTGAAAAATTCTATAGGCGAGATAATTCGATGCACGTGCTCTGCGTGCTTATAATACGCACACACAATCATTACCAAAAAGTAAAAAAAAATAAATGTTTCCGCCCGGGATCGAACCGGGGACCTTCCGCGTGTTAGGCGGATGTGATAACCACTACACCACGGAAACATGTCTTTTCAGCTACGAATAAAGTATGACAAGCTCAGCAAGCAGTTGCCAGTTTGACCAACATACATTAGAATTTTTAAAACTCAAAAATCTCTTTTGCTAATCAGAATTTCTTAACCGAAATTGCATATCAATAATACTGTTCGATATTGTATTGTTGTCATAACAACAAAAATAAAAAAATAATTCACGATTAGAAAGAAAGTGTCAATTACTTATTCATCATAAATTATACAGTCCATAAAGAAGAAACCATCGAATTACATACATTTTAATGGTCCCATCGAGCGCTATTCGTGAGTGAGTAACAGGGAGTACGCCTGCAAGACAGTAAGAGTCGTTAGCCCAAGATCCACGACCGACACAGCAGTCAGCAATTAACATAAGGTCTCATTCCAGAAAAAAAAACCATTGCAATAACACATCGGCGAACATTTCATAGGAAGTCATTGGCTAAACAGTGCATCGAGTCATCGAAATTTTGAAATATTTATATTCAAGTTATACATAATATCATTTGCAGATAGATATCAAATACTTTCTGAAGCATTAGCTGAGCTTGTTAGTGTATCTTATCAAAGGAAATCAAAAGAGAAGTTTCGAATTAAAATCGGTCAGAAATTAGTGGGGTACGTACACAGCGTCTCCAGAACACATGCAGTAAGTCAGTCAAAGTAGTAAATTTACATATAAGCGTCACAAGGATAAAAGTAAGTGGATTTTTGGTTTCATTGTCCAATATTGACCTTTCGCATTTCCTGTATATAACCGTTTAATGGCAAAAAAGAGAATGGATAAACTTAAGCATCAAATGAAGCCATTAAAGGGCAAATAAGCAGATTTATAAATTATTTAAATATATTTGAGACACATAAAACTTACAGTGAATTAAAAATGAGAAGGGCCAAATTAAAAACTTGTTTAAACGAATTCAATGAGATTCAAACAGAAACTGAGTGAATCACTAAAATTATTGATAGTGAAGAAAGAGAGGAGTTTGATAATGTTTCTTTGAGGCATGTGCTAGGGCAGATGATTTCTTAGAAAAGTACAATTAGTTTAGTTTTATCACCAGAAGCACCACATTTTGCAGAATTAAGCTCCCAAATTAAATTACCTCCAATTAATCTTCCAAGATTCAGTGGCACTTATGAGGAGTGGAATGATTTTTTCGATCTTTTTCAATCTCTTATTGATACAAACAAATGTCTATCTGCAGTTCAGAAGTTCCACTACTTAAAATCATCATTACAAGGGGATGCTCTGCAATTAATTCAAGCTATAGAAACAACAGAACAGAATTATTTAGTCGCTTTTGAATTATTAAAGAATCGTTTTGAAAATAAAAAACTTATATCCTTGGTTAAAATGGTTAAAACATTGTTTGAAACTCAATTGCTACAAAAGGAGAGTTTTCCTGGATTAAGACAATTTTTTGACACATTTCAGAGACACATTAGAGCATTAAAATCAATGGATCACACAGATAGAGATCTTTTTGACATGCTCTTAATATTTTTATTATCCTCCAAATTGGATAAAACAACACATAGAGAATGGGAAAAAAGAACTCTTGAGAAAGAGGGCTTGTCAACCTATAGAGAATTCAGTGAGTTTATGCAGCATAGATGTAATTTATAAGAATCATTGCAGAGAAATGTGGATAATCAGACAACACAGTCACAATCGACTACTCACAATAATTGAAACACATAATTCAAGGTTGCCACACAGGTAAAGAATATATCAAAAGGTGATCAATGCACCATTTGTAAAAGGCCACACAAGTTTTTTACATATGAAAAATTTTTAAATATGAATGTGAATGATCGCATTTCAGAAGCAAAGAAATTGTGTCTTTGCTTAAATTGCTTGGGCTATAATCACACATACAATCAATGTCAATTGGGTCCATGCAAAAAATGTTCGAAGAAACACAATACCTTGTTACATTTAGAAAATTCTGAATTTAATATAGGTAACATGCATACTTCGTTGGGGGCAGGAGATTCAAGTAATTTGAGTAAGGCTACACAAGTCGTACAATCAAATTTTACTCAAAATATGATTCAAGATAGATTGCACACTAATAATTCAATGTCACAAGTGTTATTAACCACAGCGTTAATAAATGTTTCCAACGCTAATGGTAAATGCATTGCTTGCAGAGTCTTACTGGACTCAGGTTCTCAGTCAAATTTTATAACTACAGAAACGTGTAGATCAGTGGTTTCCAACCTGTGGGGCGCGCCCCCCTAGGGGGGTGCGAGACTGTTACAAGGGGGGCATGCAGCTGTTTCCAAAATATCATTTTTGAATACAAACCAAAAAAGTCGAATAGGTGTCAAAAAAATGAATCAGCAAAATAGGTATACGTAATCCACAATCCTCGCTGTGAGGTTTTCTGGTACAAATGCTAACTTGCTGGAACGAAAACATCTTGCTTTTGCGTTTGGAACCGAGCGCCGGTGGGGCGAGGAAATTATTATTTCTTATAATAAATAATTATTTTTTTATGTATATTTTTACATAATATTGTATATTATTATGTAGCCCATTAAATAAATTATAATATCAGTTGAGTATTTATGAAATTAAATTGTTAGAAAAATTAAGGGGGCGCAACAATTTTTTTAAAAGGGGGGGCGCAGGTACAGAAAGGTTGGAAACCACTGGTGTAGATTGTTAAACCTCAAACCGACAGCAGGAAAATATGACAATTAGAGGCATAAAACAGCTCTGTATCACACATTTCAGGATTAGTTACAGTGAAATTATCATCACGGGTCACTTCATATGAAACAAATCTCAATTGTTTTGTTTTACCGAAAATCACAGAAAACTTGCTTATGGTCAACATAAACGTGTCATCTTTTGAAATTCCTTCAGGAATCATGTTAGCAGATCCAGATATTGCAACAGCTAACAAAATTGAACTTTTGATTGGAGCTGACATTTTCTTTCATGTACTATGTCCCAATAAAATTACATCACATAAAAATAATCCTGTATTACAAAACACACAATTTGGTTGGGTTGTTTCTGGAAGAATGACTCACAATTCAAGACATAATTTAAATGTCACTTCCTGCAATTTAAACATTAACGAAATGTTAAGCAATCAAATTTAAAAAAAAATTGGGAATTGGAGAACATAGATTCAAAACCATTTATGTCAATTGAGGAAGCGAATTGTGAGTTGCATTTTTAAAATAGCTTCTCTCGCAATTTAGATGATAGATTTTGTGTGAAATTACCATTTAAGGAGAATTTACATTTATTGGGCAATTCTAGAGATACAGCCGAAAAAAGATTGCTCAATTTAGAAAAACGATTTCAAAAGGATGTCTTATTTAAATTGCAATATAATAATTTCATTCAGGAGTATATCAATCTGAATCATATGTCTTTATTGAGAAATGATGATTCCATGGGGGGTTCTACATACCGCACCATGCTGTAATAAAGCAAGATAATTTGACGACCAAACTGCGAGTGGTATTTGATGCATCAGCTCAGATCAATTCTGGAGTGGCACTAAATGCTACATTAATGAAAGGTCCGACTACTCAAAGAGAACTTTTTGAAATAATCACTTCTTTTCGACTTCATCCAGTAGTTCTTACCGCTGACATTGAAAAAATGTTTAGACAAATTCAAATTCACGAAGATGATCGCAAGTATCAAAAAATTTTTTGGCGGGAAGACCCAGATCAGAAAATACAAACATACACACTAAACACTGTTACCTATGGTACCACAACAGCACCATTTCTATCAGTAAGATGTTTAAGTCAATTAGCTTTAGAGTACGAGACACAATTCCCTGTTGCTGCTGAAGCTATTCGGAGTGACTTCTATGTTGACGATCTTCTCACAGGAGCACAAATATTAGAAGATGCTTCAAAACTTTACACAGAGATAACACACATACTTAAATCGGGATGTTTGGAGTTGCGAAAATGGAGATCAAATCGTCCAGAAATTTTCGATCTTACTCTGTCAAATTCAGAAATTTATGTTGTGCCTAATGATAAACTGGAAGGTTCAAAGATTTTGTGGTTAATATGGGATTCTAAAAATGACATTTTTAAATATTCCATAACACAAGATCCAAATCCTATTCACACAAAACGTTCTATACTATCTAGTATTGCACAGATTTTCGATCCATTGGGATTTTTAGGACGAGTAGTCACGTTAGCCAAATTAGTGATGCAAAGGCAACTTAGTCTAGATTGGGATGAGATATTACCATCAGATATACACAAGCAATGGTCCAACTTACAGACACAACTACTTACATTAAACAATATTTCTGTACCAAGACAAGTCACTACATTCTCAGAATACACACATCTGAGTCTACATGGATTCTATGATGCAAGTCAAAGAGCCTACGGTGCTAGCATTTATGTTAGAACCTCAGACAAAAACGGAAATGTTGCTGTTAAAATTCTTTGCTCTAAAGGAAGAGTTGCACTACTTAAAACTATAAGTTTGCCAAGACTAGAATTATGTGCGGCTGAGTTATTATCACATTTAATTATTAAGGTAGTACCCAGTTTAAAAGTATATATTGACAGTTGTTACTTGTGGACAGATTCCACAATCGTATTATGTTGGCTTGCTTCTTCGCCAACTGGAAAACATCCATAGCCAACAGAGTGACCGATATTCAAAGTCACACCAATAAATACAAGTGGCAACATGACAAAACTGCAGATAATCCTGCTGATGCAATATCCAGAGGCCTTAACCCTGACCAACTACTAACCCACAGTTTATGGTGGAACGGACCTAAGTGGCTTTTGCAAGATCGAGGAGACTGGCCTATCACGTCAACTAGCTCCATTCCCGAAGATTGATTTTGAAAAAAGAAAAAACATAAATGTGTCTACACATCTAATTTCACAAGAGAATGACGTTTTTCTCAGATATTCCTCAGTCACTAAGCTAATACCTATTACAGCATATCTTCTGCGATTCAAACAAAACTGTTCCAAACAAAGGCGCCAAGCTGGTGTTTTAACTTGCGAAGAGATAAGAGAAACGTTATTTTGTCTCATAAGATTAGCTCAAGGACAATCGTTTTCAGAAGATGTTGACTCACTACAAAAGAATGGTACTGTGCCTAGCTATAGCAAATTGTTGACATTCTCTCCTTTTCTGGACTAAAAATGGATTAATACGTGTAGGAGGCAGACTACGACGATCCAATTTGTCATATGATCAAAAACATCCTTTAATTCTTCCTTCTTCGCACAAATTCACAGAACTACTTATCAAGAAAGAACACATATCCTTGTTGCATGCTGGACCACAAACAACTCTGGCAGCCTTACGACTAAAATTTTAGATTTTATCAGGTCGACAAGCAATTAAAAAAGTAATCAGAAGATGTATAACTTACTTTAGACATAAACCAAACACTATATGTATATCCGATTATGGAAGATCTACCAGAGAAAAGAATTACACAATCAAGACCTTTCCTGAACATTAGCGTTGACTAATTACCGGACCAATTACTTTGAAGGAAAGCCACAAACGTGGTCGTATTCACACATATCCCTGTTACGTCGTCGTATTTATTTGTCTATCCACAAAGGCAATTCATTTGGAGTTAGTTTCTAGTCTCAGCACAGAAGCCTTCATTGCAGCCTTGAAACGATTTACAGCTCGCCGAGGTAAATGTGCGAACATTTTCTCAGACAACGCAAGTAATTTCATTAAGGCTAACAAGACATTAAAGGAAATGGAAGCGCTTCTCAATTCAGATAATTACTGGTACACCGTACAAACCTAGGCAGCAAATGAAGGCATTTCTTGGCATTTCATTCCATCGCGATCCACCACATTTGGTGGAATTTGGGAAGCTTCAATAAAGTCATTTAAATATCACATGAAGAGAATAACAGGCAACTCTGGATTTAGGTTCGAAGAGTATTACACATTTTTAGTACAAGTTGAAGCTTGTCTAAACTCACGTCCCTTAACACCACTTTCAAGCGACCCCAATGATTTATCAGCACCTATTCAAGCTCATTTTATAATAGGAGACTCTTTTCAAGCCATTCCGAAGCCACATATTACTAATGAAGTCATCAATTCATTAAAACGATGGAACCATCTCCAGTTATTATTGCAGCACTTTTGGAAAAGGTGGTCATCGGAGTACCTAGGCTAGCTACAAGGTCGCTCAAAATGGAAAATGAACAAACCCAATGTCCAAGTTGGTCAGATGGTATTATTAAAAGAAGAAAATCTGCCGCCATTAAAGTGGAAGCTAGGACGAATCGTGAAGCCATACCCAGAAGAAGACAAAGTAGTGCGCATGGCACAAGTAAAAACAGCAAGTGCATCTGTGAAGTGTGCTGTTAACAAACTATGCATTTTGCCACTAGAGGACTAAATAAGCAACAAATTAGCAGATTTCATTGTAGTTATGTTTCACATTTGCTTATGTTCATTGACTGACATTGTTCATTGTTATTTATAATGTACTTCTCATTTTTATTATATTTCATTGCACTGAAAGCAATCTTTCAAGGTGGGCGGTATGTTCGATATTGTATTGTTGTCATAACAACAAAAATAAAAAAATAATTCACGATTAGAAAGAAAGTGTCAATTATTTATTCATCATAAATTATACAGTCCATAAAGAAGAAACCAGCGAATTACATACAAATACATCAGAAATTTTTGAAGCAAAAATAAACTTCTTGCTTATCTGAATTTCTGCATGCAAAATTATACTTATTATCATCAATAATTTGATTCAGAATTTTACTAAAAATTATTTAACTTCTGCAATAAATAAATAGGATTTTTAAAATAAATTCTATTAGATTTTAAATAGAAATTTTATATCGGGTGTAACAAAATCCATAGTATAATCCCTATTTTTGCTTTATTTATGAAGATAAAATGTTTAAATCTATTACTCTAGACAAATTACCGAAATCGTCAAATTTTGACATAAAAATATCCGGTTCGACATAGAGGCTGAACTAAATGCCTTCAGTGAATACAGAAATTGATCCATATACAGAGTCAAACTTAAATCGGAAATTAATGACCACAAGCTACTCAATTGAAACGGTTGATGATTTAGAATTTTATGCTAACGAAGTGAGAGCTCTCATAAAAAATAGTTATGATCACAGCTATCCAGTAAAACGAAGGGTTGTAAATAAATCGATACCCTACAGCACGGCATAATAGAACTTATAAATCCACTAAGTACAATTTTCAAAGCTAGTTACACATTAAGCTACATTCCAGTAATCTGGAGAGAAGTAAATGTGGTCCATTTACCAAAGGCAGGCAAACGACCGTCTGCGCAGCCTAAATCATATAGACCCATGAGTCTAACGTCATTTCTCTTTGAAACAATGAAGAAAATTGTGAACCAACACCTTAAAAGCGAAGTATTGTTAAAGAATCCGCTTCATGAAAATCAATTTGCCTATCAAGAGACAGCCTTACACAATCTTGTCAAAAAGATAGAAAGTGCATACTCAAACAAGGAAATAGTTCTTTGCGGATTTATATACATAGGGGGCGCTATTGATAACACCTCATATGAATCCGTAAAGACAGCAGCTATCAAAAAGGTTCTGAGAAACCTACTATCGACTGGATCGTCTCCATGTTAGATGGTAAGAGAATCAAAGCAACGTTAAGTAGTAATTCAGTCACAGTGAGCGTAGCAAGGGGGTGTCCCCAAGGAGCGGTTTTATCTCCACTGCTGTGAGCCATCGTGGTTCATCACCTAAATATGCTGGACTATTCGAGCTTTGAAGCAATAAGTTATGCAGATGATATTACTGTTATTATCAGGGGCTAAAAGGATAAAATTCTGTCGGATATAATGCAGAAAGTCTTAAACTCCATTGCTATTCAAATCAAGGGTTAAGTGTAAAGCCAAAAAAAAAAAATAATAATTCCTTCCACGAAGAGAAGCAAGCTAAACCGAACAGCTGCCACTATGAATGGAGTTCAACTTAACTTTCCAAGCGAGACTAAATATCTAGGAATAGTCCTAGACCAAAAACTTACCTGGAATCCTCATTTGACTCGAATAATCAAGCGAGCCACAAACAGTGTTCTGAACGTGCCGCAGACTATTCAGCAAAACCTGGAGTCTGAAAGCGGAAATGATCTACAGGTCATATAGGATGATAATTACACCCCTGGTCACATACGCTTCTTCAGTATGGTGGCCAAAAATAACAAAAAAGACAGCACAAAACCAACCGAACATAGTTCAAAGGTATGCATGTCTGGGCATAACAGGCGTAATGAACATCTGCCCAACAGCAGCAATGGAGGTAATGATAGGTCTAACTCCTCACCACCTTTTAGTGAAGTGGGAGGTAGTAAAAGGGGCCGCAAGATTACTGCAATGTAAACAATTTAAAGAAAGAGACTTTGCCGGTCACATGGGAATCCTGAAGGAATGCAGCCCTGTGATTTTAGCAAGATCAGTTGATTACCTGCAACCCAGGTACGAATTTGATTATTCCTTTAAAGTGGACTTAAACAGTCAAGACTGACACTCAATCAGTACTTGAAGAAAAACACAAATTATCCATCTAGTTTACAGGGGGATCAAAGACAGCACATTGACTGGAAGTGGGAATTTATGGCGCTAACTATAGGTTCTCTAAAGCCTTAGGAAAAGACATAAACTATCTTTCAAACTGAAATACATGCAATAGAAATCTACGTCTACGAGTGTCTTCGAAAAAATCTGAAAGGAGCAAATATCTACATTAACTATGACGGTCAAGCGGAAATAAAGGCTCTCGGCAGCTGCATTGTTCAAATCCAAACTAGTTTGGGACTGTCAACAAACTCTAAAGCAACTGGCTTAAACATAACAGGGTCTACCTTAGGTGGGTGCCAGGGCACAAAGGAAATACAAGGAAATGAAGCTGCGGACCAACTCGCTAGAGAAGGATCTGCATCGTCATTTCTTGGAGCCTGAACCAGCTTTTGATTTTTCTAAAAGTCAAATCATCAATGAGGTCAAAAAATGGGAAGCAGAGTCAAGAATTTCCCACTAGAGATCATATCCAGGACTACGGCAGGCAAAAAGATTTATATCTGGAACGCTTGAAAAGACAAAGGTCTACTTAGAACTCAGCTAATCCGAATTGAGGATACTAACCGGCACTATGAGGTATCACCTCAAAAAAATGGGTCAAGCTAAAATGGACCTATGCCGCTTTTGGGCAGAAGCTGCGGAGACTGCAGAACAGGTGCTGTGCAAGTGCGATGCGCTTGCTCGCAAAAGGCACGTTCAACTTAGGACCCCTTAGATGTGGAAAAACTCAATGCCAGGTCCATAATAAACTTTTACAAGAGTTTGAACCTGAGAATTACATAGATCAGGGTATGTACAAAAGATCTCCTTAGTTCGAGGTCTAGAGCCGACAAAAAAAAAATACGAAACGACCCATATATAATCTAATTTAATCTTGACATAAAAATGAAATTCCTACTGCTGCTACTTTCGCTAAAACTGATACCAACTTCTGATTTTTGAATGAAACGCCTTATATATTATTACATTTTTATAATCTACACAATTTTCTGAATAAAACACATTTAAATAAGTGTCTTTTAAAGCATTTACAAATTTTTTGGTTCTATTTTATTTTTCAACCTAAAGGGTTATGACTGGAAAATTCGATCCCGGTCCATAATTCTAATCCCCGGATTCGGGATAATATTTTGTCAATTCCGGTATCCCGGGATATTTCTGTATTGGAAGTTACGAATAAAAGAGAAGAAAATTTTATAGAAGTCAAGTTTTAAAATTAACAAATTAAAATTTAGGCAGCAATTAACGTAATCAAAATAAAAAAAAAACAAAGAATTTTCCTCTCTTTTCTAAATAATCAGACTAGGAGTGTTGGACTAACCTGACTTTTAAAGTCACTCTTTATTTTACTTATTTTATGTGTATTGAATTTAGAAAATTGTGCAGATTCCAAAAATGTAATAATATACAGAATGTTCCCTTTAAAAATCAAGTTGGTATCCGTTTTAGCGAAAGTGATAGTAGTAGAAATGTCATTTTTGATGTCAAAGTGTGACATTTCATAAACACATCAAGTGTAGAAAGTTTCATAAATAAAAAAAAATAGGGGGTGTACAATGATCCTGGTACACTCGATATGTCATACGAGTATTTTTAAATTTGAATTTATGACATGAAAAAATAGTGCAACTATTCAACTTAAAATTATTAGAAAATAAAAAAAAATAGCTCAGCGTTTTTAAACAGTTACTACAAATGTGGCTTCTTTGTTCACTGCAAAGTTAAAAACGACATGTTAAAAAAGTTCGACACCTCGTCGGTAGGTAACTACTTAAACAAGATTCCAAATCGACCACTTTACCCGCTAGGGCTACTTTACCTACCTTTCTCCTACTAATCACCAGTCAATACGCACCAACCTAAATGTAGCATATATACATAAATGCAAATAATCTTCAAGAAGTCAAGAGGAATTACGTGATGTATCCCGAATGCTACCATATTTTATGGAACCTTTGAATTTTTTAAGTTATATGTGCCAAAAATATTTAATCACTTTGTATCCTAATGTGCACTTTACTCGGGATAGTAACTTGCGATAGCACTTACGAGAGCTACTTGTTAGAGCGTTTACACTTACGTAAGTTATTAAAAGCAAGTTCTCTCAGCAAGTGCCTGCCTGCACTATCCATACATTACTGTCTGCAAGTTATTACTTGGGCGTTTACACGGTAGAGTGGATAGTGTATGCTAGAGTGCGGCAAGTATAATTTTATTTCTCGGCGCCTTTCCATTGTCAACTGACAAAGTATTTGTCTAATCAACAAATAAATATTTTGACTAAAAGTTCACTTGTCATTTATTCTTCAAAATTTTATGATTATAAAGGTGCTTCCGAATAAAATGCTAATACTGAAGGCGCATAATCTTTGGATAATATAAAAAAAAAGTTTATATAAACATAGGTTCAAAACTTCTTTATTTGTAGAATGCAGAGTGTTAATAAATTAGGAAAAAATATTGGTTTTTTCTTAAATACATTGATGTAGCCGAATGAAATTTTTTTTCCAAGAAAAATCAGCGGCATTCTCTAACATGTCGTTGCGTATGAAAAAAATGATACGTCACCCCTTTTTTTCAAAATAAATACTAATTTTATACACGTTCTTTATTTTTTAGTAAAAATGCTGTCGTGATATTTATTCGTCTGACGAACGATTTTCCATTAAAAAATTTATTGTTTACTTATTTCATGCTACATGCTTATTATTTATTAAACTAATCATTTCCAAAAAATCTATAAATCTAGCTTACCTACATATTTATTAGGAAACAACAATGACCAAATTTTAAAATAGGACATTAACTTTGTAGAAAAGAATATCGAAAATATGATAGTTACTTTTTACTCAAGATGCTTTAAATGATATTTATCAGAGACCTCACAATTGGAAAATAAAAAGACATCTGAAATGTTGGCATTTAGGGTCGAGAAAAGGAAAATTACGTGTTATCGCACTTGAGAAAAAGAACTGCTTCCATTTTTCACTTAGATAGTGATGTTTTTGTAGGTAACTTTGTGATCTTTTATTAAAAATGGTCTTTTGAACTTCTAAAGCACCAGCCAAATGAATTTGAAATTTTTATAGATAGTTCCAGGCGGGAGAAGGAGGGCGATTTTATCACAACATAGAAAATATGAAGGAGGCCCTTCGAAATGCAAAGAAATGCAATATTTTTAATAGAAAACAATTTGTCGGATGAAAAATTATTGTAAGAAACAAAAAGTGTTAGTAAAAACAATATTTATCTTGAAAAAAAAAAACAGTGAACGTGATTTTTTCTTTTTTTTTCTTTTTTAAAAGTGTACAAGAATGTGTTAATCGAAAACTGTTTACCATACAAAAGAGTCAAGAAAGCATTTTTACCAAAAAATAAAGAATATTTATGAAATGGTACCTATTTTTTTTTAAAAGTTGTGGTTTACTCAGCAACATGGCGTGGATGCTACTGATAGAAGTAGGCCGAATATTTTTTTTTGCAAAAAATGCGTTTTTGTACTTAGTTAGCATCTACTTAAGTTAAAAATAAATATTTCAAGGGATGTTAGAGTATTTAAGAAAAACCCAAATTTAAGTTTTTTCTTAATTTTCAATAAACTGTATTTTAAAAATAAAGTAGTTCCGGGCCTATGTTTATATAAACTTTTTTTTCTTAAAATATTTCAAGGATTAGGTTCTTTAGGCATCTTAAAAATAACAACCTCGTACGATACTTTGCGAAAAAGAAACTATTTTTTATTTGTATCTTTAATAAATAATAATTTTAGATAAATTAATAAAATAATCCCTTTTACATATAAACTTATAATTATTTGACTATACATATATAGTAATAAAAAAAGCTCTTTTCAAATTTGTAACTTGCACAACCTACTTGCAGACAACTTCCAGAAAATTGGAAATAAATTTGCGGCAAACGCTTGCCGCAAGTTTTACACCTTGCCGTGAGAGCACTCTCAGACACTGTTTACACTACACAAGTTCGGTGGAAGTACTCTCAAACATTGACTTGCGATAGTTTTACTTCCTCGTGTAAACCTTATATAACACTGTCATAGCTGAGAATTTTGTAAACCCTCCTGGCACTGAAGCTAATGCAAAAAAATAAGTTCTCTTAAATGAAAATTAATAAAACACCACTTGCAACTCCGCCTTCAGCATCTGGAGGGTGGGCTGAGTAACTTACCGTTGCTGTTGCAGGTCCCAAGCCCGGATAAAGGAGAAGGGTTTCTGGGTAAGGCTAGCAATCTGCCCAGGATAGAAACGCAAGAACGCTTATCGATAACTGATAACCAAGCCTCGGAACCAGGATTGAAATCAGCAATGACAAACCATGCATGAAAGCGAAAACGAATATGGTAAAAGAAACAACAAATAACGCTAGTCGCCTGCTGTAGTGTAAAAGACCAAGAAATTATTCTGGAAATGACAAAACATAATATCGACATATGTGCTCTCTCTGAGACAAAGAAAAAAATCTAAGTAACTGTAAAATACATGAACAATGTGCTAGCTTACAGTGGCAAACCAAACAAAGACCGAGCACCCTCTGCAGTAGGAGTTTTAGTACATGAAAAATACTCAGATAGCATTGAAGACGAACATTACATCAACAACAGAATCCTCATCGTTACCCCAAATTAAAACGATTCTAAATTTCACCTATTAAGCACTTAACACGTGGTACGCTCCCGATATATCACGATCAAAAGATAAAGTCGACAACTTCTATACAGATCTCCAAACTGCAATAAACAAAATAGATAAAGGCCAAAAAATAATACTAATGGGAGATCCTCAACCCTCGCATAGAAGATTCCGAAATCCCGGAAGTAAAACAAACATTCAATGAAACAACATCTAACGAAAACGGTGAATTGCTTATAGATTTGTGCGCTAGAAAGGAATTACGCATAAGCAATACATTCTTTCCACAAAAAAAAAAAACAACAAAAGTTCAGATTTAACAATACCAGAGGCCAAAAATCAATCATAGATTATACAGGGTCCGCCATTAGTGCGTGGACGGAAGATAACTCCTAAGCCTGAAAAGATATCAAAATTAAATTTTATCCAGTGATGTACATCTATAGAGAGCACATTTAAAAATTATTTTCATTTTATTGTACCAATCATATGCAGAGTGTTGATATAAACTTAATTTTTTTTAAAATGGAACACCCTTTATATTTTTACATATTTGAATAGCCCTATAAAATGCAGCAAAATGATATAGGGTTTAGGGGAGTTTTGATGGGTCCTTTTCCTAATAGAGGATCATAAATCCGAAAATGATTCCGATGCAGCCATCTGAAAACACTCAGTACGATCTAGTATTAATTAATTTGCGACATACACAGTCATTGATAGTCTTTAAGTTTCCATAAACCACTAAAAGGTTGTTTTATATTCTTTAGTTATGCAGAGTGATAGAGGTTTGCAAATCCAAGAATAACAAAACATTTTTAAATAGAATGGCCTATTTTTAATACCTAATATAAAAAGAAGATAAAATAATCTTTCTAATAATACCAGTTACGTAGAGTTTCTTTTGATAGGCTTCATGCAAATTAACTTTCAACTTAATTTTTTTTTTAATTTTTATGTTTTTGGTAAACACAACTAGGATTATTTTTAATTATTACTAATTAAATAAATAGTTGGTATTATTAACTTTTAAACAAATTGTTAACATTCGTAAATAATAATCGAAACTCAGTAGATATTTAACTACGTGCCCGAAAAATTGACCATTAAAAATATGTATTTTATAGGATCGTATATAAAAAAACTTTCAGAAGTCTAAAGAGATATTAAAATGATTTTTTTTTCCAGTAAGGTACATCTATAGGGGGCACATTTTAAAATTATTTTCATTTAATTGCACTGATCATATACAGAGTCTTGACATAAACTTGTTTTTTTAATAGAACACCCTGTATATTTTTGCATATTTAAATAGCCCCATAAAAATACAGCAAAATAATATACAGTTTATGGGAGTTTTGATGGGTTAGTTTCCTAAATCCGAAAACTATGCCGATGCAGCCATTTGTAAACATTTCGAAACCTTACTTCGTAGAATTATTTAATATTCATAACTATTAAACTTTATTAACGATTGAAAAGCAACAGATATTAAAAATTCCACAATGTTTCGATAATTGCGAAACCTAGCAAATATTTATCGAAACATTGTGGAATTTTTAACATCTGTTGCTTTTTAATAGTTAACAAAGTTTTAATAGTTATTAATTCTGAGTTCAACAGCTATAATTGCCACAGTAAAAAAGTTAAAATATTGGTAAAAAAATTAATGTTTCCGCCCGGGATCGAACCGGGGACCTTCCGCGTGTTAGGCGGATGTGATAACCACTACACCACGGAAACATGTATTTCAAAACTCGAGTTCGTAGACAGCTGTTGGTCTGACCTCTATAACTCCACCTTAAATCCGAACTCGTTTCCAACCTCCAAAACGACGGCAATGGTCCCGAAAGTTTCTAAAATTAAAAATCGACGGTTTCCGCACAACTGAACTTATCCGATCGGTTTTGCGCTGGCTTCAATTTGTGTAAATTGCATCTCCGTTCGCGCTAAAATTCGATGGGCCCTTCGGAGATGAAGAGGCCAATAAATGGCTGGCAAATAAAGAAAAATGCGAAAATTGAAAAAATACGGCCCTCTAGCTGTGTTTGATAAGCTCTTAGGTGGGCGCGATATGAATTTATCAAATTGATGTTGCTATTTTCACATATCGCCGGCTTGGCGGGAGAAATATTAACGGATAACGTGCCGGGGGATGAGCGTAATCGAAAATTGGAGAACGGGCATAACTTGATTTGAGAGCAATATCAGTTCTTATGTGGACGAATCTCCGCTCCGGACTAAGATTCGGGATATCTATCCGGCTAACTGGCAATCGGCCAAGTGCCATTACATACTTTAGCCACTTTCGTGGTTAGTGGAATACAATTATTGTCTCTCGACTTACTATTAACATTTTTTTATTGAAAATAATACGAGGATAAAATAATGTAAAGTAATAAATTATGTAATGTTGAATTAGTAGGCGTAACGAGTATGGATTCCTCTGATAAAAATGTTGGAATATACTGTGTTAGAAGAGTCTTTCCCATACATTGAATGGAATGAGAGCTCATTCCATACTTTTCTAGAAGTCGCATATTCAGGTAGATAACCTAATAGATGCAAATATCATAAGTGAGTTGGTGTGATATAGGATATATATGTATATGAATACGTTTTCTGTGTTAAAATAGGACCGCGATATTTTATTATCGAACCGATAATGCAGTATCATTATCAAGATCGATCTCATAGAAATCTGAAAAACATGTCAGAAGGTACATAACCAAAATAATTAAAAAAAACAAATTAAATTTTAGACTTTCACTTCAATTCGAATAATACTGAAAAGATAACTTCAAGTTCTTCAATTAATACTTAACGGTAGCCCTGCCCAGATATAGGAAAAATTTTGTTAAAAAAATTGTAAAGGTAAAAATCTAATGGAACCGCTGCCGAAAAATTTAGGAAAGTTCCTTCAAAATGTGGGATTCTTTACAAAGAAAACACAGAAAAAACTCTGCTATAAAATATCAAAGTAATAAATAAGGCGCCAATTTGCAAAAGGCAGAAAAAATTTGTTAGAAATTGTAAAATAAAACCTGAAAAAAAAATACTAAAGCTGAAAGGCAAAGCGTGTGCATTTTCTAAGAAAACTGCTCTATCTGTATGTTTTTCTTAAAGGTTTTCTTGACATTTTTTCTTTTGTAGATATTTTAAGCTTTTTAGAAAATTTTGAGTTATTTTTGCAATTTAAATTGAAAGGCCTGAAACTTCAAAATTTTTAGCTGAAAACTTATTTAGATGCGCTGCACGATCTTAGGTAGGGGAAAAATTATGGTCTCGCGTGATCATTACGGTAACTTGCGTTATCAACATGCTCTTATGTTAAAAGTAATATGTAACTATGAGTAAGAAGTGTAAAATATTAGTAAAACACGTGTAATCGACAGTCGAGTTCGAACCTTCGAGATGCCATACCTATAAAGCAAAATGTGCCACCCTAATCAACTAAGCCATACCGACTGATGGCAAAAATATGCATTTTAACTGGGTTTAAGGAAATTAGGCTCGAATAGCCCCAGCAAAACGCAAGCAATATTCTCAATGGAAACTATTTCCCAATTAATGATTAAAAATTGTAATGGGAATTGCAAACCTTAAGTCAAACTAACTTAACTCCAATCAACCTCCATCTTAACAAGCTAAACGAAGTGAATCAAAGTTCATTATTATTTTAATTGTTTAGCTGTAGAATCGTTGCGCTTTAGAGCAATGAATACTATAGTATTTTGTACAAAAAGGGAGAATATGATGATAATTTTAATTTACAAATTATAAAATTTTAATTTTTGGCGCTACAATTTCTTTGGGAATGAAAGAAAAACCATTCTTTTTTGTTATTCTTAAGTTTTCACTTCTGTCAGCAGTCGTCAAACTACCTAATCCTGTTTGTCGATTTTTTTTCGAAATTTGTTCCAACAGCTTGAATTTTCTTGAATTTCTTCTCTTAAATTTTTTTCAAGGTTCAAAGTATATACAAAAGCTTATAGGGGGCGCCATCTGCGCTATCCTGCATGACTAAATCATCATAACTTTTCTATGCATCCACGTGTATTTATTTTAAATAGATAACTTCATTTCCTTATATTTTTTACGTAAAAAAGTTAATACGAGAAATCGTTTCCAAGATAAGTGCTTTCTTACTTACAATTAGAGATTTGATTTTCGAAATAGGCTTGAAAAAAACAATAATAAGACAGCTTATAGAGTAACTTATATAAAATGTTACTTTCCTGATAATATTGTTACCTAAATTTTGAAAATCTCAATAAAGAAAATGCAAAAAATTAATACATAATGTATTTTCTAACAAAGAGAGATAAAGTATAATCTCTGAGTCAGCGCAAACAAATTTTAATGGTCTGGATGGTCAAAGCAGATATTTGGTTATAGTTAAAAAGTTAAAATGTTGAATAAGATGGACATTTTCAAAATACTTAAAATTTTAAGCAAAAATTTGACAAAAATCTTAATTCTGGAAGAGTTAAAGTTTTATAGATAAATTTTTAAAAAAATCAGTATTGACTGGCACACAGGATAGATAACTTAAATTGAGGAGTTGGGTGAAAAAAGGGTACTTTTGAAATACTAACATTTTGAGTTATAATTGTTTAAAATATTTTAGGCACAACAAATTTGTTATTAAGGTAAGCAACATTGATTTTGGTTTTATATATTCAGTATGCACGTCTTTTATTTACAAAGTTATTAAAATTATGAATATTTGTTTAATAGACTTGAAAAGTGTTAATAATAAAAAAACAAAAAAGTGCCTTTTTTTCATAAATTTAGTAAAAATACATAAAAAGTGTTTATTTTTCTTAATTTATTAAGAAATAAAACATTTTTCATACATAAAATTGAATAGAAATAAACATCTAATATTCTAAATCACTGTCGCTATTTTCGTGATTATCTCAATTGCTTGGAGGAATATTTGTTTGCTCTTTGAAAATAATATTTTGATACACTCTGGCTCATTTCTTTCTAAATACTTCATCGAATTTTCATATTTTCCATTTTCTGAGAATTAATACAAACTGGAGAGACCGACTCCAAATTTACTTCAAAATTTGCACTTCATTTTGAAATCCAAAAATTAAATGGAATAGAAAAACCGGTGTATGAATGTGCTGCAGATAAAGTATCACAAGGAGCATATTTTAACTGACAATATTTTCTTAAGGTAAAGTTGTCAGCTCTACTCTTTGTAGATTAAAAAAAAAACCTTTTAGGCAGTTTTGCCAGTCTTTAATTAGTGTTTCGCCTTGAACAACTTCGATTACAGTCGGGTTTTCTCTACACTGACGTATAATTCGCAAATAAAGGTCTAGAGCAGAGGTTCCCAACCTCGTGCCCGCGGGCACCATGGCGCCCGCAGAACGATTCGTATGTGCCCGCCACTATTCGACAGAGACAGAAGAAGTAGAGTTAGAAATGTTGGGCCTTAAGAATGATATTATGCTAAAATCCTTAATATCAGAGGACTTTCGGAATACAGTGGACAGAGAAATATTCCCATTTTTTAAAAAAGCGGCATATAAAATTGAATCATTTTTCGGTTCGACATATTTATGCGAATCGTAGTTTTCAAACATGAACTTAATAAAATCAAGATATAGATCTCGACTCACCGATGAGCACCTTTATGATTGTTTGTTAACAGGATTATCGTCATACTCTCCTAATTATGAAGCACTGGCCATTAATATGCAATGCCAAAGATCACATTGACATATTGATATTATATTTTTTATAAAATGTTTTCTTTGTATTTGTTTTTTGTTTACTTTGTTTACGTTTTGCAAATACATTTTTCCGTGTGTATGAAATTTGAATAATTTATTATTTTGAAACATTTTTGTTTATTATTTATTTACAAATTATGAATATAAGAAAATAAATTATGGGAAAATGGGAAGTTATGGAAGGAGTTTGTAGATCAAAAATAGGTGGTGCCCGCCACTCTACCGATATTTTAAAATGTGCTCTAGAGTACAAAAAGGTTGGGAACCCCTGGTCTAGAGTTTTTATCGTTTTCAGTCGTTTCAAAAGCTTTCCATAAAGTCCAACATTTCTGTCACAAACACATTAGGGGTGACCACAAACTGGAAAAATGTGTCGAATGTTAATATTTTTTGTATTTGCAAGCCACAAACAATAATGTACCACATTACCATTTTTGTTTTGTTCCCCTGCCGCGTCTGAAAAAAGTATTACATTTTTTATATTTGGATTTTTCGTAATAATATCCTGCAAAAAGTTATTAACTATTAACAAATGATATCGCAGAATTTGATTGTTTTTTCGCTTTGTTTTCGGTAAAATAATAGAACGAACTTGTGACAGTGTACATTAAAAACGTATAGCCACAAAAGCCCTTTGTAAAATTGTTGAGAGACAATTAGTTTTAGTAAAGGCAAGTTTTGCGTGTAATTAAACTCAATAACTAAAGTTGATTTATCATTATTACAGTTCTCTATTATTTCTTTTTTAAGGTCTTTGTATGCCTGTACTTTTCGTTCATGTAACGATTGGCTTATTTTGCACGGGTCGTTGGGATTTAGCTTAAACTTTATTTTGTTTTCTTCGCAAAAATCACAAATATCTGATCGTGGACTCCGGAAAGAATATTCGGAGTTGTCTCGAAACCATCGATGAAAAGTAGAATATTTCATAGCTAGCGTGCGTCCAATTTTTGCAAAAAAATACTGCTGGAATTGTGTGGAAACTTTTTAAGGTTTAGAGCAGGATTCTGAAAAATACTCAAAAAATAGCGTTTGCATACCACTTTCATGGAACTATCTGTTTTAAGGACATATTTCCAGTTAGTTATTCAGGGATCAACAACTCTTGTTTTTGGTTCTAATGGAGATATGCAACCAAGAAGAAAATTATCTTGCTTATTTTTATCTCTCAAGACCGAAAATTTTTGAAACTATTCATGCTGCCTCCTGCTTGTTATAACTTCGCAACATTTACTTTTACAACACTCGCGAACTGCATTGAAATATTGCAACTTTGACATTAATTCACCTTTTCTTGCTTGTTTTTTCTTGTTTATTTTCCACTGCTCCCTATTTATCGTTCTTTTTAGCCCCAAACATTTTCTTTCAGTATTTTCAGATTCTAGATCACTTTCACTTTTTGCCTTTTTTCCTTCGTTGTTATCTGAGTCACTTTCAAAAATCATCTTGCCCTTTTGATTGTTAAAGCAATTTTTTGAAACATAGAATGATAAGCATCAAACCCAGGTTAGGCATGGAAGAAGGGCACTTGCAGCGACTGACATTTTGGACCGCAGTGCCGTGTCTATCCAAAGTATTAAAACACTCAAATTGTCTGCCGGTAAAGAAATGTTCCTCTAACGATTTAAAATAATTTACCGAAAAAGGACTCTTCTACAGAAGTGCCCTTTTTGCACCTAGCTCCTCAATTCTTCAGAAAAACGTCGAGATAATTTTCAGAAAAGTCAACATATCGAGAAGAAGTCAACATATAGAAAAAAGTCGAAATCCTTCATCCAAATTTCGAACAAAGGTGAAATTTTAATAAAAAATTGAAATTTACAAGACACAAAAATTTTAAAAAATTAAGAAAAAATCGAAGTTTTGAAAAAATTTATTTGTCTAAAAGTTGAGCAAAAGTTGAAATTTAAAAAAAATAGAAATTTTCAAAATATAAATGGAATTTTAGGAAACCACCGAATTCTAAAAATGTGTAAATTTCCAGAATAAGTTAAAATTTTGAAAAAAGTCGAAATTTAAAAAATAGTATAAGCATTTTCAAAATAAATAAATTGATAAATAGTAAAAATTCTGGAAAAAATGGAAATTTTGAAAAGAATTGGAGATTTCTAAATATCGAGGTTTTAAATAATGCTTTCAATAAAAATTTGAAATTTTGGAACAGATAAAAATTTTTCAAAAATTAGCACTATTTTAAAAATTAAAAATTTAAAAAAAGCGCATTTATAAAAATCAGAAAAATTGAGCAGGTTTTTAAAAAGTTTCAATACTCAGTCGGTACAAATATTTTAAAACTCCCAGATATTTAGATAAAGGTCGAAATTTTCTAAAGAATAAAATGTGCAAAAAGAATAAATGTTTTTATAGAAAACGCAAATTACCTGAAAAAGTCGTTCAAATAAATTCCGATGCTTTATAAAAAAGTCGAAATAATTTTCTCAACTACAACTGAGTTCTGCAAAAATATATTTAAAAAAAAAACAAGATTTTCAAGTTACAAGAAATCAATATTTCGAAAAAAAATCAAAAAATCAAAATTTTGCATAAAGAGGAGGAAATTTTGAATAAATAAAAATTTTTCAATAAAATGACTAATACCAATAACAAGTCGAAATTTGAAGGAGTATAAATTTTCAAAATATAAGTAAAATTTGGAGAAAATGTCAAAATTTAAAAAAGTGCAAATTCTGGAAAAATGAAAATTTAAAAAAAAAGTCGAAATTTTTTAATGTCGAGGTTTTAAAAAGTCGAAATTTTCAAACACGTCAAAATTTTCTAAATTGCCGAATTTTAAAACAATTCAAAATTTTCAATTAAATAGAATTTTTCAAATAAAACATCCGACTTCTTTTAAAAAAAGTCTAAATTTGCAGGGAAAGTTAAAATATTGAAAAAAGGCTGATATTAAAAGAAAATCCAAATAACTAAAAAGGAGAACAACATTTTTAGGAAAATTTTAAATTTCTTAGAAAAATAGAAATTTTCGAAAACATCGAATTATTCAGAGAAAAGTTGAAATAATTTTTATAAAGTCAAGATTTCCAGATAAAGTTGATGTAATTAAAAAAGTAAAATGTTCAATAAAAGTCAAAATTTTCATAAAAACATCGTGATTTTTAAGTTACCAGAAAATAAAAGTTTTAAGAAAAAGTAAAATTTTGACTTCTTCGAAATTTAAAAATGTCGATTTATGAAAACTTTGAGAAAAAGTCAGATTTTTGTTGAACGTGACTTTTTTTAATAGTGAGGCGTTTTGCGCCCATGTTATAACATAAAAATGTGACTGTTTTTGACAAGTGTAACTATCAAAATAACTATTTTATTTTGAACGACGATAACTTAGCGAAATGTTTTCGCACAGGACTCGGAAATCAATTACGTCAGTGGCGGCTGGTGCTAATAAAATTTGGGGGTTGCAAAGAGACATTTGCAAAAATGTGCCGAAACTGGAAATTTTAAATTAAGCTTGGGAATTAGGAGATATTTAGGATTTTAAATTGATGTATCTTGTACAAATATAATATATTGCTAAAATTCCTCTTTTTTATATTCGCAAAAAAATAGAAAGAAAAAGAAGAGAAAGTGCATACGACAGACGATCTTTGGCAGCTGCAAATTTATCAATAAATTTTTACTGAAATCGAGTATTTCTTGGATTAAGTCCTTTTCTTTGAAGACATCGTTAATGAGGACAATCTTTCCTGGCATAATGAATTTTTTTTAAAAGTATTTATTCTTTCCAGACTCTGCATCAGCAGAAGCCATTGGGATAGTTATCAGGATTTTTAAAAGATTTAGAGTTTCACTAAGCTAACTGTTTTCTGAAATAATATTATAGAGAACAAGTAAATCAAAAGCAGATTTAAACTTTTCTTTTTCGTAGATTACAATTAGTTCAGTGCTAAATTTTTATAAATTAAAAAATGGATAGTGGTTTCTTTAGAATAGGTTAAACTTTTCAAAAAAAAAAACTAAGGTTGCTGCAATTAAATGGCCAGTGAAGCTAATTCGTTCTTTAGCTTAGCAGATAACAATGTCGCATAGGTACTTCTTTAGCTTCGAGAACTACTTCTGTTAAAACTTCGCTTTTTACAAAACACCATCTGCACAATATTTAAGTCATGTATCCATGTCGCTTAATTTCCAGTTTTTTTGATACAGATCGGTTAGAGAATGGCTGCGCAATTAAACTTTGCACCGAATTCATTTTTATTTGTTTTTCAAGACTCGCAACATTGACCGATAACAGATTGTAATGGCGTATCGATATTTGGTTTGCATCCACAAGTACAACCTAATGCTTGCTTATGGGCAAGTATTTTAAGCGAACAAAATAAGAGTTAAGGCGCAGGTCCATATGTGTAAAGCAAAGTTTGCAGTCTAGCCTGCAAACCTTGCAAACCGTGGACCCAACAATGCCGTCAAACGCTTACGAATCGGCGGAATCCGCTATAGTCATTAGTATGTTTGGTTAATTTGGTAGCTATAAATCTGTTATCAATAAATAAAATAAACAACACAAAGAACAATTTACTTTCTTTTGTATCCCAGCGTTTTTTTGGAGGTTGTGCAAACCTGCAAACCTTAGCACTAGCCGCCACTGAATTACGTTAAAGAAAATTAAATTATCCAAAAGAACTAGACTCGGGTCCAATAAGTGGGAGGCCCGATTGGATTTTTTGCGGAGCCCCCTATTTTTTTTAATTTGTTTTGGCTCAGCACCTAGCAGACATAAATGTATGTGCTGTTATCGAGTTTATATGTAAAACAAAACAAATCGACCTCTTTCAATTTAACAAACCATGAAATTGCATAAACTGTTTGTAACTTTGAATAGTCGATTATAAAAAGTTTTATTTCTCTTTTCTATCCTAGCTAACCCTAGGCGTAGCTAGTTCATGCGGCAAACCCAAAATTTGAGAATTCAACTTGGGGACAAATAATTTTCTTTCTAACTTCAAATTTAATTCTTTCCTTAAAAGAGTTTTTTAAAATTTCGACTTTTTTCTCAAATTTCGTATTTTTTTACAAAATTTGTCATTTGAAATTTTGCATGTATTCATAAACTTCCACTTCTTTTATCAAATATGACCTTATCAAAATTTTAAATTTTCATTTAAAAGTTGGCCGTTTTTTCCCGTTATTTCGCCATTTCTGCAAATTTGATTTTTCCTGAAATTTCGAATATTTTTAATTCTGCAAATTTCGTCTTGTTTATTAAAATTTATCTCTTCCTCCAAATTTGGTCGATCTTCTGATAAAAAAGTATAATTTTTTGAAATTTAAAAATTTTCTAAGATAATTACGAAAAAATGTTCTAGAAGTTTCAATTTGTTTGTCAAAATTTCGAGGTGTATCACAATATTGAACATTTTCTGAAACCACATGAGTCGAGGTATGGCACCTACCTTCCTCTGAGACGAGTAGTTAAGAGAAAATAAATATTGGCCCAGGAAATTTCCATTTTTCTCTTAAAATTTGGTTTTTTCTTAATTTCAATAAAATTTTACTTTTTTTTGGAAAATTTCAAATTTTCATTAAAAGATTAACCACTTTTTCTCAAAATTTAGAACTTTTTCGGAGAATTTTGATAATTTTCTTCTAATTTCATCTTTTTCCCAAGGTTTTAATTATTTTTTTTTAAATCTCGACTTTTTTCCTAAAATTTGACCTTCTCCGGAACATTTTGAATTTTGTATCCTTTTCGAACTTTTCTCGCAATTTTGTTTTTTTATCAAATTTTGATAATTTTCTGAACATTTAACTATTTTTGAAAATTTAGAGTCCAACCTTTTGGAAATTTTGATTGGTTTCTTTTTCAAGAAATTTTGAATTTTATCTCAATATTCGATATTTAATATTTTCCTGGTAAATCACTTTTTTTTTAATTTTTACTTTTTGTCTTAAAATAGTACTTTTCCTAAAATTTGTCCTTTCCTCAGAATTTGACTTTTTCGAAATTTCAGTTTTATTGTCAAAATTCTACATTTTGAACTTTTGTTACAAAAGTCGTTTATTTCGAAATTTGACAATTTTTCTTCTTTTTCAACAAATTTCCACTTTTATCTCAAAATGTGATACTTTTATGGTTCTGAAAATGTTTTCTCTCTAAATTAGATTGGAATCTTGATAAAACTATTAAGAGAAATATTTTTCATCATTTAGAGAAAAGGATTTCTTATAAATTCAACATCTTTACCAAATTTTAAATTTTGAGAAAAATGGTTTTGGAAATTGTGATTTTTTTTTCTTCAAAATTCAACTTTTTCACAAAATAAGACCACTAAAAATTTTAACTTTTTTCGAATTTTAGAAATTTTTTCAGCTTCCGTGAAAGGTTTTTATTTTTAATATGATTTATTGAAACTTCGACTTTTCCAAATTTTTTCATCGAAATTCATCTTTTTCGAAATTATTAGTTTAGTTTGAAAATTCCAATTTTGATCTCAAAATTGGATTTTGTCTTTGAAAGTTGAAATATATTTTAGAAAGTGCGATCTTTTTCTCTTAATTTCTTTAAATTGTACATATTTTTTAAAAATCGTGATTTTTTTTCGAATTCCGTATTATTAATTAACTGTTCTTTCTTAATTTCTTTTTTAAATTTGATTCCCAGTGATTTCAACTTATTGTTCGATATTCATCTTATTCTGCAAATTTTAACTTTTATCTCGAAATTCGATATATTCTGTTTTTGGAAATTTCCATTTAAAATTGAATTTTTTTTTTGAAAATTTCGATTTTTTTAGAAAATTCGTTTAATTTTTTTAATTGAATCGGAATTTTAATAGAAAACTAAGATAAATTTCTGATGAAATGAGATGATGGAGAAGAAGAAGAAGAAGTAGGAAATTCAAGGGAATTTCATGACGAAAATGTAATGAGTTAATGTGAACTACATCACGTTAACTAAACGTTGAGGAATTCTTTTTCTTTGCAATCAAAGGCAAATATGAAGATGTATACAGGCCATAGCGGACGACTCTTTGAACAACTAAAATGTTTGATGGAAAATTTATTTGCTGTAATGGTATCCCATTACTTTGAATGTCTGTCTGAAGCAAGGATCAACATCCAGTTTTTCTATTTAATTAAACCTCCTGCAAAGACTAATCTCGAAAATAGATAGCCAGACTATTACAAGCTCGTGTGGTTGGGGGAAAAGAAAAGAAAGGATATAATATTTCCGCGGCAAACATTGCCATTTTTTGCTTCGCGTGATGTAATCGCTTACTTTCGGCCCCGGATTGAGCGTTTTTTAATTCTTTTTCCACTAATCTAACCTTCGCAGCTGCAAACGGCCCCGCACACAATAAAACCTGCAATTGATCGGATGGCTAACGAAACTTTAAAATCAGAAGTGGGATTTGCTCGGAAGGAATTTATGCCGCGTGGGCGTTAAATGAAATCGCCCACTTTATTGTAATGCCTCCCTGGCGACCGCCGCGTTCGGAGTCTTCGATGACCCACGGGCTCACACGCATTGTCGGGGCCGGTCGTCATATAAATATCCCCCTTTTTGCGGACGTCGTTTGGAATTTGTTGGGTGTTTCTCGGGATGTCTCCGAGAGTTGTATTTCATCTTTTGTGATAATTCCCTTCGCATCGACACAGAATTTAAATCTATATCCCTTGTTCGGAATACATTATAATAAATCATATGGCTGGGAACGTATGCTAAAGACATAAATAAAAAATAATAAATTCCCGGGAAATATACACGCCGGGGGCATATTTTACATTCATGTCGCGTCTGGCGTATATTTGTAATAATAAATGAACAGATTTCGGGGTTTCTTCACGTCGCACAAAAAAAAGACAGCGTTGATGTCCCATAAATACGCGCGTCATCCAGACAATTACAATGAGAAACACTGCCATACATAAATAAAAGCCAAAAACTAGGTACACATCTTTACCAATCAAATTAAATACTTTTACATATAACCAACTAAATTTAGAATCATTTAGTTAATTTATGATGAATCTTACTTCTTATTTAAAAATTAATTATTCATTTTAAACCGGTTAAGACATATTGGTATAATGTATAATGTGGAGATTTCACACCATGATCAAGGTTGCATGCTTACAAGTATCGGAATCAGTCAAAATTTAAAAAAGGAGTTTTTTTTTATTCTTTCTTCGCTTTTCTGTCACTTACCAATTCTGTTGAGATTAATTTGTGTTTAATAGTGTATTAATTAAAGTTTTTACTAGTTAAATTTAATAGCTTACTAACTCACCTTGAAACAGTTTAAGCCTTTGTCATTATGTCGTAGTAAAAACCTTGAAATATTCTGCAAAAAGTGTAAAAGAGATGTTTCCGCCCGGGATCGAACCGGGGGCCTTCCGCGTGTAAAGCGGATGTGATAACCACTACACCACGGAAACATGTTTATTGCAACTCGAATAAAGTCCCCCCGAGCACGATACAAACGGCAGTTTGACCATTGTAACAGTGACAAATCAACAAGCATTAATATTTTTAATAGATTTGTAAGTATTTCTTCGAAACTTCTTTTCCTTCTAAGATTATATTTTCAATATAATCAATATAAAGTCAAAATTTTGAAAAGTAGAAAAAAGATTTTTAATAGAAAATTTAAAAATAAGTACACAAAAAATTGAAGTAAAACTTTTCAATAAAATCGAAATTTCCAAAAAGTAAAACTTTTCAAAAATTAAAATTTTCGAAAGTTGAAATTGAAGGTCATAATTTTTAAAATAATTAGAAATTTGAGAAAAAGTCATTTTTAAAAAGGTGGAAATTTTCAAAAACTGAAACTAAAATTTGGAACTTTCAATAGAAGTGTCAGCATTTTCAAAAAAATGAAATTTCCAAAACATCGAATCAAAAGTCGAAATATTCAAAAAGGCACAATTTTGAAATTTGCAATCTCGAAAAGAGTCGATATTTCAAAAAAATTTAAAAATTTTAAATAAATAGGAATATTCTAAGGTGACAATTTTCAAAAAAGTCGAAATTTTGAAAAGAGATTGAATCATGAAAAGAAATATAAATATTTAAAAAAGTCGTGATTTTCAGAAAAGTCAAACTTATAAAAGAAAGTCAATACCTTTAAAAAAAGCAGGATTTTGTAAAAAATGGTTAGGTCTTTTAAATAAGGTGGAAATCAAAAAAAAAGATGGACAATTTTTAAAAAGCAAACGTTTTGACAAATCGCAATTTTTAAGGGTCAACATTTTGAAAAAAATTAAAATGGTCAAAAGGGCAAAATTTTCAAAAAAATTCAAAACTTTCCAAAGGTCAAAAATTCGAGTCGATATTTTTAAAAAACAGATTTTCAAAAAAGCAAAATTTTTCAAAAAAAGTGGTAAAAATAAAAATTTCGAGAAAAAGCCGAAATATTGAAAAACTTAAAATTTTCAAAATAAAAGCCTAAATTTTAAATTTAAAAAATATTTAAATTTCGAAAAATAAAGTGGAAGTTACCAAAAATTCTGTTTTTTCTTAAGCTGAAATTTTAAAAAAGTCGCAAGTTCATAATTTTTAAAAACAAAAATTCATAATATTCAAAAAAAATCGAAATTTCGAGGAAAGGTCGAAATTTTCTCTGGCAAGCGTAAGCCCGAACATCTTTTGGCTCATGGGGTTATGCACTCTGGAATTTTTTGAGTACAATATATAGGAATTTGTAATTGCCACATCAAACAAGATATAAAACAATCGTTTCCACCATTTACTGCTTCGACGAGCGACATCATAAAAGGCCTTTTGTTGGTCGAATCTATCGACTCCACCCATTCGCTTCGAGTATTCTAAAACTGAACGTGGACAGGGAAAGGATTTTTTACTACCATCCTTTTTTGTGCGGTGACAAATAGCCTCCTCTTTTGGGTGAAAGGCTGTACTCAAAATGGTCACTAATTTTGTGTCCTTCCAGATGGCAAACCCCACATTGTTCCGAACTCGCCATTTGTATTGTCCTTTTTCAAGTTGTTTCAGTTTTCTACTCTGCTTCTTCATGCTTTCTTCACTATTTCCTACTCCTGTAGGTTTCTTTACTAAAACAGGCATTCCCAATCTATCATTTCTCGCAGTTGCTGTACTATATATGCCATGGTCGTACAAATACTGAAGAAGATTATAACTACTAAAAAAGTTGTCGAAGCAAAGATGTGCTGAGTTACCTTCATCTATAAGTGATTGGGCTAGAGTTTTTACCACACCACTTTCCAGACCAGTTTCCACGGTATCACCTTTGCCAGTATAGACCTGGAACTGAAATAAATAACCAGTCTTGCTATCTGCTCTAGCCTAAATTTTATAACCGCGTTTCACGGGTTTGAGGGGCATATACTGTTTGAGCGAACTACGGCCCTTGAACTTCACCATTGATTCATCAATGGACTGAGATTTTGTATTTTTCGCATTATTTTGACATCTCTTGTTGATTTGATCAAGTAGTGGGCGAATTTTATACAGCTTATCGTATCCTACTTCTCCACTTTTTGGCATCTGTTCATTATCATTTATATGAAGACATCTGGAAATTTTTTGAAATCTCTGAAGTGTCATGGTTTCAGCAATCTCAGGGACACATAATGCTAAATTAATAGACCAGTAGTCTTCAATTGATGGTAATTTGGGTATCCCCATTTGTATAAGCATACCAAGATAAGCCTTGAGTTCACTTTTAGTTATTTCGGTGTAGTTTCTTATATTTAATTGTCTTGCAAACAAGTTCGTTTGAACTAGCAGGTTTTCAATAACTTCATCATCAAAAAATGATTCGAAATAAGCAATTGGTCTTGATCTACTTGGAAAATGGATTTGCGATTGAAGTTCATTTTCATCAAAGGAAGGCACATTCGGTTCATTTGTCCAGTCATTCTTTTTCCAGTCTATTTCATCTTCATCAGAATCGGGTTCTTCTGAAACCAAAAGGGAGGGTGCAGTGGTGACACGAAATGTAGAAGCTAGAGGTGGTGCAGTGGTGATACGAGATGTAGAAGCAAGAGGTTGGGCAATTGCAGCGCTAGATGGTGAAGCACAAAGTACTCTGACACTTCCTTTTCCTTCTATTTCATCACAATCTGTTGTATTATCGATCTCCATGGTCCTGTTGTTGCTGTCTGTAGCGGTTTCGTCTTTACTCTCGTATTCGTCATCTTCTTCCCATTCATCCGTTGCTTGTTCTGGTCCATGCTTTCCACGTCTTCGTCTTCTCCTATCTGTCAACAACGTATCTGCAAACACTGGTTCGACGTAAGGTTCAAAAGAGGAATTATTACCCGAAAGTATTTTTATTTTATTTTCATCAGTATCAGAATCTTCCAAACCATCTTCTGAATCTATGCCATCGGGAATACCGAACATTTCTTCTAGCTGCCGCTCTATTTCATGATCGGTCATCTGCAAACGGCGCTCCATTTTTTATTCTGTAAATAAATAATATTAATAATAATACCCGTCCACATTCATACAACGCCACCCAATCCCAAACTAAGCAGTAAGTGGCACTACCCACTAAACCAAAAGGCCAGTCAAAAATAAAAATAAATCTCACTGGTACTGGCAAATATATGGCCACCAACAGGTACTAATCTAACTGGTAGCGGCATGTATATTGCCAACGTAATTTTTCTAGATTTCTCGCATAATAATTGTTGTTCAAAGAAAATAATTATCTGTAATGCACATAAAACCACAAATCTAACGATTATAAAAGAATACTTACCAAAATAGCCAATGATTTTCAAGTTTTAGCCGGATACCTCACGAGAAACAAAAATACCGCCAAGTCGAACCTAGTTGACATTTATTTGACAGTTGGCTGAAGGATGTTACTATTTTTTTTTTACCTGCATGCTTGTTCTCTAAGCCCCCAAATGACATAACGTTTCGTTACATATTATTATTTCTTCTTTTTAACGAGCAACGAAAACATGACGGCAAATATATTGCCTCTACCAGACAAAAGGTTTTAATATCAACTTTCGGTATAAGGTAAATGTGGCTAAATCACGTTATTTTTATACGGACAATCTACTCTTGCTCTATGTACCATTACTTATGGTCCACCCTGTATAGGTGATTAGTCTAATATCAACGTTGAAATGTTTAAAAAAATGAATGTTTCCGCCCGGGATCGAACCGGGGACCTTCCGCGTGTTAGGCGGATGTGATAACCACTACACCACGGAAACATTTATTTTAAAACGCGAACTTGATGTAACCGGAAGTTTGACAAGCGTAATTTTAACAAACCTTAAATTTGGAAAACGGTTCTTTTCATTAGCTGAAAATCGAAAACCTCTGCCCAAATGCATAGCGACATTATTCTATCAACTTAATTAAGTTTGAAATATCACCCAAGCCAAAGATTGACAATTTAAATCACATAGCTACAGAATTGCCTAAAATTAATAACGCAAGCTAAGATGAGGCTTGGTTGCGAAATTGCATTGATTCGAAAATCTTTTTCACGTTAAAATTGACTAGTGTTAAATTTTACTCACTTTTGCCAGCTTGTTAATTTTCGTTAAAACTACAGGATAGGTCAAAAAAAGGGTCCACATTTTATTTGGTAGTGGGTTGTTTTTTACCAAATTTCCATTAACAATACTATAATGTAAAAGCATTTAGGCTATCAAGTCAAAAGTTTTACAGCTACAATAAATTTGTATGCAGAGGGTTTCGAAAATATTTAAGACTTTAAGTATTTCGCAAAAAACTAAAAATTTGCATAAACACAATTTAGTTATATATATATTAAAAAGACGAGCGAAATTTTTTTAATCTTTTGAAGTACTCCTGATCAATTTGATGACAATTAGTCATTTGAATGTCAATAACTATTTTATGTACAATGTGTCAATGAAACGTCATAAATTTATCGCAACAAAAATCATATTTACTCTTTGATTTCCGAGGTAATAATGTCTTGGATATTTGCAGAGTTTAAATAGACTGAACGTTTCAATATCGTAGCATGAGAACAGTTAAATGTAAAATAAGGGGAAGAGGAATTTCGGTATCCGTCTACTCTTGACACTGCCAGATAAGTCAAATTTGTAAATATTAAACCTTCCGCACAAGGGTTCTAACGATTCAGATATAAAAAATTGAAAATTGATATTTTTGAACATTTTGAATGATATTTGGCTATGTTAATTTTTTCAGATTAATTAGGATTATTTTTAATTTTCTGCTTAAATTTAAATCAACACATTTTCATAAGATAACACATCATATTACTGCTTATGTTTTTTGGCATAAATGTTTTTATATGGCCTGCTACTTTTAAAAAATTAACATAAATATCTTGTTTTTTGCTACGACGCCCATGTTTCACTTTTGACATAGGATGTGTGGTATATTACATATTTCGAACATTTTTCTGAGTTGTAGAATGAAAAAATCCAATGTGACGTTCATAAGAAAAAACAAGGTTGCTGCAAATTTCTCAGAAATTATTAAATAAAGAAAAAAAAATGAATATCTTATTGTAAAACTTTTAAAAAATCAAGCAAAATTGAATGAAGGTTTTTTTTTCCATTTATTGGACTAAAAATAAAGTTACATTAGATTTTAGAAAATCCAGTTTTACACTTTTTTTAAATAAAATTTAAACAAGCCGGTATTTAAATATTGCTTTCTTAATGGCATTTTGATGGGCATCTAATTCTGCACTACTTTGTCCATTTAACCGATTTTTCTATTTCTAAGGACGATATCCATGTTATCTACGTCGAATGAACACTCCGTATGTAACTGTTTAATTTGTTTAATATTAAATAACGTTGAAATATTAAGAAAAAAATGTGTTTCCGCCCGGGATCGAACCGGGGACCTTCCGCGTGTTAGGCGGATGTGATAACCACTACACCACGGAAACCACACTTTCAAGATTAGAATTACGTCTTCTACTTAATATAACTGCCAGTTTGACTATTGTACTCTAATTGTTGCTGAATATAAAAAAGATGGTTTTTATGTAAAACTGACTTTGTAAAACAGTTCAATTTTCATTGTGGTTTCCCACAAGTACTTGAATTATTTATTTATTAAATTATTTATTTATAATAATAACATACATATTTGTAACATTAGCCAATAATGCAAGGACGTAAGGGTAAAGACACAAGAAGCGGTTTTCGCCGAGTCGGCGGCCGAGTCGGCACCAATTTGGAGCAAACACACGACTCGTCTTGAAAGCTGCCAACGCGCGCGGTGTAAGTGAAGATGTTGCCAGTTTTTCCTGAAGCAATGGATTCTGACGATGAATTAATAATTTTAAACCAATTTACGATATTGTCGTTTAAATAATAAAAAAAAAGAAACTTCGTATGCAGAAATATCCAGTTGTTCAGAAACGCAAAAAAAAGTCAATTTTATGTTCTATTTATGAGGACAATTCAAAGCGATGTCGCAAAATTTTTTAATTATTTACGTATGTCTTAAAATTCATTTAATGAATTAATGTGTTTGACAAAAGGGGACATATCTAAGCAAGATACAGTCATGAGACGTTTTCCAACTTGTAATAACCCCACACATTTACAAGGAAAGGTCGCGAAGTGTCCGGCGCCGATTTTGCTAATTTTTGGATATGTTTTAGAGGACCAAAATCTAAGAGACACATATTTTTTTTTATCGGCTGATAAACGGTTTTAAGGGTAGTTTTACCCCCTCAAAGTTGGAGCAAAAAATGCAGATTTTGCTGTTTCTCACATACCAAAAATGATATTCGAGCCGTTTCTTTTTCCAAAAGTTTTGTTTTGACGAGAAATAAAAGAAAAAAATTTTTTCAAAATTTTACCACCCCCCTCATGGGGGCAAACTACCCCATTTAGAAGTTTTTTAATCCTAAAAATGGTAATTACGTCAACAAAATTTTGAAAAAAATATATGTTATTTTATACACCAAAACTAATTTTACCTGTTTTTGGATTTTGTCGAAAAAAATTTTTTTGGGGGGTAAACACCACTTACACGAATACGTATATGATAGGATATATTTTTATGATTTTTGTTTTATATTTTTTTCTGAAGCGAAGTATTTCGACGAGAAGCTAATAAAATAATTTTTTAAGATTTTTTGGTGACCCCTCATCCCCACCCTCCACCCTTCCCTTATAGGAGGCTGAGCTACCTACTTAAAAAACCGGAAAATTCGAGATTATTATGATCCATCTACATCTATATACACCAAAAGAAAAGTTTACCAAAATTTTTTACCCCCACCCCTCCTGATAGGAATAAATTACCCCCTTATGGAGTTTTTAATTAACAAGATAATAGTCATTATAAGAGCTCAATTTTGAAAAATAAATGTTATTTTATACATCAAAATTAATTTTACCTGTATTTGGGTTTTGGTGAAGGAAAATATTTTGGGGGTAAACACACTTTAACGCAAATATTTATATATAATAGAAGATATATTTGTATAATTTTCGGTTCGTTATTTTTAAAACGAAGTATTTTAAAGAAGGTACAAAAATATTATTTTTAAATTTTGGTTCTACCGTTCCCACCCTTCGCCTTGGAATACCAGTAGAGTGAGCCAGTTAACTATCTACTTGAAAAACTGGAAATTCGAGATCATTGCTGTCTCTCTAGATACCACAAAACAGAGTTTAGAAAGGTTTTAAATTTTTGCATTTCCCATCCCAGGTGACTTATCCTTCTGATAGAAATAGGACGCGAACTGTGGCTGGAAAAATTCGGAAAAATTATTTTTATTGTTTCTTGTTGAAATATTTCGTTCCAGGAAAAAAAGAAACGAATATCTTTACCGCCATAATAATATACACTTAAGTGTTTTGGTAAATTCCCATATTTCTCGTGTAGGTATATCTAATATACAAAACTTCTAAATTTTTATAAAGTTCAGACAACTGACCGCAATTTTTATATAAATATTTTATATACGTATTTGCTCTAAAGGGTGTTTACCCCCAAAAATTTTTCTTCGACAAACCCCAAAAAAAATTCAACAAAATAAGATTTGGTGTATAAAATGTAGTGTTTTTTTTCAAAATTTTGCTGTTATAATGATAATTTTTTGAATACTTAAAAACCTCAGAAAGGGGTAGTTTACCCCCTTACGAAGGTGCGAAAGTTTAGAATTTTTTTCGGTGTATAAAAAGAGATCGTAATGATCTCGAATTTTCCGATTTTTTAAGTAGATGACTCACCCTCTGGTAAGATAAGGTGGAGAGAGGGGAAGAGAGGTGACTGGAAAAGTTCGAAAAAATTAATTTTCTAATTCCTCGTTGAAATACTTCCTTTCAGATAAAAAAAGAATTAAAAATCATAGAAATACATCCTATTATATACGTGTTTGACCTAAAGGGTGTTCACCCCCAAAATATTTTTCTTCACCAAAACCCAAATAAAAGTTAAATTAATTTTCATGTATAAAATATCATTTATTATTCAAAATTTAGCTGTTATAATGACTATTTTCTTGTTAATTAAAAATTTCATAAGGGGTAATTTACCCCTATCAGGAGGGGTAGGGTTAAAAAAATTTGGTAAACTTAATTTTTGGTGTATCTAGATAGTAGAGGGATCATAATAATCTCGAATTTTCCGGTTTTTTAAGTAGGTAGCTCACCCTCCTATAAGGGAAGGGTGGAGGGTGGGGATGAGGGGTCACCGAAAAAATCTTAAAACATTATTTTTTTAGTTTCTCGTCGAAATACTTCGCTTCAGAAAAAAAATAAAACAAAAATCATAAAAATACATCCTATCATAAACGTATTCGTGTAAGTGGTGTTTACCCCCCAAAAAAATATTTTTCGACAAAATCCAAAAACAGGTAAAATTAGTTTTGGTGTATAAAATAACATATATTTTTTTCAAAATTTTGCTGACCTAATTACCATTTTTATGATTAAAAAACTTCTAAATGGGGTAGTTTACCCCCATGAGGGGGGTGGGAAAATTTTGAAAAAATTTTTTTCTTTCATTTCTCGTCAAAACAAAACTTTTGGAAAAAGAAACGACTCGAATATCATTTTTGGTATGTGAGAAACAGCAAAATCTGCATTTTTTGCTCCAACTTTGAGGGGGGTAAAACTACCCTTAAAACCGTTTATCAGCCGATAAAAAAAAATACGTGTCTCTTAGATTTTGGTCCTTTAAAACATATCCAAAAATTAGCAAAATCGGCGCCGGACACTTCGCGACCTTTCCTTGTTAGTTATTCCATTGCTTTTTTTTAATTGAGCCTCTTCCCTGCAAAGTGACTATTCGTTATCTAAATTTATGCAGTTACTAAGAAGCACAAGGAATAGGAAAAAATCACAAAAATTGTACATAAGCAATATTTGACAACTGTGCTTGATATTCACAGCTTAAAAACCGCTTGTCGTGTAAAGCAGGTATAGACGATGGTACGCTTGAAGTCATAAAAACGCTAGCTGCGCCTCGTCCGGACGAGGGTACGCTCGACACAGCCTCGGCGTGACGCTGCGTGTGTTCACTACCATAAAATCCCATGGAATCAAATGCCGAGTCGGCTGCCGACTCGGCAGCCGACTCGGCGAAAACCGCTTCGTGTGTCTTTAGCCTAATTGTCATAAATTAAGTTTTTATACGTTTAGATATAGCTAAAAGAAATGTTTCCGCCCGGGATCGAACCGGGGACCTTCCGCGTGTTAGGCGGATGTGATAACCATTACACCACGGAAACCACACTTTTAAGATTAGAATTATATCTTCTGCTTAATATAACTGCCAGTTTGACTATCGTACTTAGTCTCTGATCGTACTCTAATTGTTGCCAAATATAAAAAAGATAATTTTTATATAAAGCTGATTTTGTAAAACAGTACAATTTTTATTGCGGTTTCCCATAATTACTTGCATTATTTATTTATAATAATAACATACATATATGTAACATTAGTCAATAATGCAACCACGTAATTGTCAGAAATTAAGTTTTTATACAGTGTGGAACACCTAAATGGAATACATTCCGTATCTCAGTTTCTCCACAAATTTAAAAAATCTCCAGACACGTCAGTTTTAGATTATAAAATGACATCCTCTACCGTAAAATTCTCATCCCTAGATGCAAGCATCTTTGAGTGACAGATGCAACACCTAAATGTTGAAACCAAAAATAGGAGCTTGTTGTACCTTATTTGAAAGGTCTTTTTATTTTCTATTCAAAAATGTTACAAAATA
The DNA here is from genome assembly GCA_028583605.1 of Dastarcus helophoroides. Taxonomy (NCBI): domain Eukaryota; kingdom Metazoa; phylum Arthropoda; class Insecta; order Coleoptera; family Bothrideridae; genus Dastarcus; species Dastarcus helophoroides. The sequence goes on from CM053328.1 coordinate 16,100,036, forward strand.
TAAATCTAATATTTTCACCTCCAACATCTTGGCAGCATCCTAATCGTGAAGGGAAATGTCTCCTGACCTTAATGAACATCTTTGGTGTCACCAACACAATCGCAAGCGTTATTTTTTCTCGTAAGTCCGCTACGTCGCGGGATTTGGTTTTATACACTGTACTTTTCACGTAACCCCATAAAAAAGTCCAAAGGTGTCAGTTCTGGTGACCGTGGTGGCCATTCTACCGTTGGAAATGTAAAATCGAGATATTACCCGACATTGACTTGGTAGTGTGGTGGTGCTCCATCTTGTTGGAACCATATTACATCAGCTGGATTTTCTTGAGCTGGATATAAGTTTACCAAAGCTAGTACAATGTTGTTTTGGAGCAACGAAAAATAACTATTTCCATTTAAATTTCCATCATCAATGACATTATGTTCAATAATCCCTGCCGTAAAATAAACTTTTTCAGGGTTCTGTGCATGCAATTCTCTGATCCAGTGGGGACTTTCACTAGCCCAATAGCCACAGTTTTGACGATTTACATTACCGTGAAGAGTAAAAGTGGACTCATCAGAAAACAATATGTTTTCTATTTGGATCATATTCTTATCTAATCTTTGCATCTTTTGGTCACAAAAATGGGTTCGTCTATCAAAATCGTCATCCCTGCGCCCTTGGCATGGTGTCGGTTTATAAGGATGCGTTTTATTTTCTTTCAGTACACGAATAATCGAGGAATGACTAACGTTCAGTGCTGCAGCTCCTTGTCGACTTTAAGAATGTGGATTTTCTTAAAACTTATTCATTATTTCCAATTTGGTATCATTAGTTAATGCATTGGAGAGTTCTTTTTTTTTTGCTTTCGTATATATCCATGTTCGTGAAAATGCTTCTTGATTTTACTAATTTTACCTTGGGATATAGGAAATGTTTGTTGAAATAGACGAACGACTTCGGCCTATGATCTTGCTCTATCTCCATAACCGATCATTTGCAGAATTATTATTTCATGCATTTCTGTTAAATGACCCATATTAAATTTTCAAAATGTGCAAAAAAATAATTGAAGCACGATACTGGCCGTTATTTAATTCCATTACAGTTTTAGACAGTTAATATGATGTTTTCGACAAAAAATACAATTGACTATTATTAGATTGATCAGATTCTACGTTTCCTTTTTTACAAAATAAAAAAGGATATTGAAATTGTTTTTGGTCCCTTTATGATTATCCAGGACGAACCGGACGAGCCGCTATTAATTATTGTTGTAAAAAATTTAATCTAATTGATAAATATTTTTTTTATTGTTTATTTTTTAAACAAATGTAGCAACCATGACATTTTTGAATAGAGAACGAAAGGCAGGGCTTCGAACCGCTATTTCTTTCTTTCCGGTTTTCGGTTTTGGGATTCAGTTCCGGGTGAGTCATTTTTTGATTTTTTTAAAGTATTTCTAATTAGAAATTGATTCTCGAACATAATTTAGAAAATGTTATGTATTTTTTTTAATATAACAACACGTAACTACTCTGATCTTGCCTACAATTTAGGCAAAATATTCTATATTTTTCAAGTTTAAAAATTTCAAGCTGAAACTATGCATTTTGGGTTCAAATTTCAAGAAAAATCTGAAGTGTATAAAAAACTAAATCGCAATTTTGGGCTTAGAAAGTTCAAATTTAAATTATATTTTTCATTATTGGTTGGAAACATTTTTATTATTAATTTTATTTAACATTTCTGCGATCCAGTTAAATATTTCCAAATTGGGTCGCAAAAATTTTAAATTCAAATCTCGAAATTTTTATAAAAATCTTAAATTTTACACCCAAGAATTGAAAATTCCTAGAACATGCGAAATTTGGCAATTAAAATCGAAAATTTGAGGGATTTTCTTTCATAATTTTGGTTTTTTATCCAAGTTTTGACTTTTACCTGCTTTTTCTAATAAAATTGATTTTTACTGCTTGAATTTTGTTTTCCAGAACTGTGGATTAAAAAGATCAAATTAAACAAATAAATTAAAATGAAAAACCAAAAAATATAAAATGAAAAGTTTTAAATTAAACAGTCAAAAATGTAGAAAAACGAATTTCTCTATTTTAAAAGAAGAGTTTTCAAAATTTCTGCCTTAATTTAGAAATATTGATCTTAAGCCCTAATATTCGTTTTTTTCTGAAAACCAACACTTTTTCAAAAAGTGTTGGTAAATGTATTTACCTTTTTTCGATATTTTAACTTTTTTTCTCAAAGTTTCAAATTTAAAGCTGTATGTATTTTTTAGTATTTTTATTTTTCTAAAATTTTGTCTTGAAACAACATTTAGTCTTATTTTAGCGAGTATAACCCTTTTTATAGACATGCTGACTTTCATTCTCTAATTATAGACACTTTTGTCGAAATTATGAGTTGAGACTCGGACTATAAGAAATTGACAATTCTTTTTCATCTTTCCCCTAATTTAGGCTTTAGGCCTGTAAGTTCTAACTTAATTCTATTGTGATGCAGATGTCCAGGAGTCCTTTCATCTTTTTGGGGGTCTACCTAAAGGTTGGCGTGTCTGTGGAATTCCGTCTCGTGCTATTTTTGCTGTTCTGTCGTTGTTCATTCTGCCAACGTGTTCGTTCTATGCTCAACATCGCGTAGTATAAGTTAAATTTGGAATTTTCGAATATTCGACTTTTAGCTCGAAAGCTCAAAATTTCCAGGATTCCAATTTGTGGTTAGTTTTGAAAAATTGTTATTCATAAATTTAGTTTGTTTTTTCTCAAAATTTGGACTTTTTCCAAAAAGGTTAACTTTCTTCTTGAAATTTCGATAATTTTTTTCGAGACTTTGAATGAAGATTCAAACTAGAAAATAACATAAAATATTCAAATTCAACTTAACACGTTTGCATTTGAAATCTAATTTCTGCTAACATTTTTAGCAAAAATTCGAAATTTTTAATGCAAATGTGTATTTTAAGAGTAAAAGTAAAAGTATCTACAAAATATGCAATTTTAATTATTTCTAAACTTTTCTGAAAAAAATACGAATTTTAGTTTTAAAGACGAAATTTTAGGAAAAATGTCAGCTCTAGCTAAAAAGTTTGTGAAGAAATTTAACATTTTAGAAATCGATTTTTTAAACAAAAGTTCAAGGAATAAAGGACCAACCTTTCGAGTTTATACCAGAAGGTTTTCGATAACAATTAATATTTAAAAATGCACACAATTTTGACTTCTAAATTCTAAGCAATCCAAAAAAATTGCAATTTCGATGTTAAAATCGAAATCTTGGGAAAAAATCAAAAAAAAATCAGAATAAAAGTTTATATTTTAGGGAAAACAAAATCATTGGAAGTTTAAGTTAGACCTTTTCATTACAAGTTTACTATAAAAATTTCGACCCCAATTTCAAGATCCCGATCTTAAATTGGAATATATTGTTGTAATTTTTGCTGAAATTTTGACTTGAAATTTAAAGATTTCCAGGTTAAATTTGAAATTCCAAGATATTAGCAAATATTTTGAGAAAAAATATCCTGGAATCTTGGGAAGTTTTAGGAAATCCACAGCGTGAAAAAATCATTAGAATTTAAATTAGGAATTTCGATAAAAAATTGTAATACTATGGTAAAATCAAAGTAGAATTTGAAGAAAAAATTTTCGAAAAATCAAAAATTTGACGAATAACTTCAAAAAATAGAGATCACAAATTAGGAAAGGAAAATCGAAGTTTAAGAAAACAAGAAAAATTTGGAGTTCTCTAAAAAAAGTTAACATTTCCAGAAAAACTAGAATTTGCAAAAATATTGTAAGGAAAGCCGAGTTCCCCTAGCTGGAATGAAAAACACGCTACTGCTTTATTCCAAAGTTACAGCATGGAATGATTTTTTATTTTAAACTCGAAATTTCAGGAGAAGAAAAGAAATATTTCGAGTAATTTCCAGATAAAAATCCAAATTTCATGAAAAACTCAAAAATGTTTAAATAAGATTCTAGTTATAACTTAAAATTTTAATTTGGGTTAAAATTTTGAGAATAAAATCAATATTTTCTAGAAAATGCGGAAATTGTGAGTTTATAATTTAATTTTTAGACAGAAATAAGAGACTTAAACTCCTAATTTTGAGATGAAAGTTGCATGAATGTTGTAAAATTTTGAAAAAATAAATTGAAATTTCAAACTTAAGGCTAAAGTATAAACTATTTTAAGTATAAAAATTCAACGAATCGGTTCCGTTCTGGTTTTTGTTCCGACGAAAATAAGGGTTCTTTTCGGTTTCCGGTTTTTGGTTTCCGATTTTCGGTTCAGTTCCGGTTCGAAGCCCTGATAGAAAGACATTTCACATGAGGTATACCAAGCCCCTACCTACGTAAGATTAAATAAATTTGGTTAAATTGACATTTGAGAGCATGGATATTTGACAAATATTTTTAAGTCATGTCGTATGTGGACGATTACAAATGAGTATATTCGGTACAATGCCAACGATGCTGCGATGCCATGATGCCGACGATGCCAATTCCCCGATTGCGTATTGGATTTGCCGCTGGACTACAGAACCGGGGGGTTCTGACATCGTGATCATGTGTTTGACAATTTCGTATATACGCAAACGCGTTGCAGTAAAATACAATTGACAGTTGAGACAACACATTACTATTAATATACGCATTATTTTATTGATAATATTTTAGTTTTGTTATTGATGTGTTGTAGTTGTTTAGGCAGTAATTCTTTGCATGTCGGACTCAACTTTCGGATTGTTACTTTAAATATCTGTCATTGAAAGACATTTTAAATACGACTTTATAAACTTTTCGTTTGTTAAATGTGCCAGATTCAAAAAACTAACGCATATTAATGCATAATTTGAAAGAAGCGTGCGATTTACAAATTAATATACCTAACAGTGGATTTTGTGCATTTATGTTGTACATTAAAAAAATGTGTGGTCCCCAACTAACTTTAAGTTGAAAGAAATTGCATAAATTTGGAAAATGATGTAGTTGTGGCTGCAGGAATATAGTGAAATTACTAACACGAATTGGATTATTTAAAGTAGTCTTTACAATCCTCATATGTTTTTATTTTATAGTTAAAGTGAAAACTTCTTTAGGTGCTTTGAGCGACTTTTGATAAGGGAAAAACTAATGGTTTGCGTTACCATCACGCTAATTCTCGTAGGCGACACGTTCTGATGTTTACAGTTTATGTACAGAGTTAGTTACCTTTTTTAGCTTTATTTTTGACAAATTCAAAAAATTAAAAAGCTGTATTGATTTAAATTTTCTATAAAATGAATTTACATTATTTTATTCATTTTTCTGCCAAATAAATAACATTTTTCATTTAGCCTTTGCCACACCTAGGGAAGAAAAGCAATATTAAAAAACCGTACCAGAAACTTTATGATGCAGACGCGTCCTATGAAAAGTATAAAAATTAAATACCACTATTCTATAAAGTGATATTGAAGCTACAATTTCTTCCAATAAGATAACTACTACACAACGCAGTTGTCAAAACTGCAATATTTACATTCAACTAGGAATTAGGCGCGGTCGAGAATATATAAGAAATGGGCGTAAATTAAACACTTGATCATGACCTCAAAACCTACCAATTGTTGCTTGTTTCTTGCCCGGTTCTGTAGTCCAGAGGCAAATCCAATACGCTCCGCGATTACATACTCGGGAAAAGTAATCGGTGATTATAATCTGATTACATTTATACTTACTCGTGCAGGTCTCTACTGTATATGCAACATTACACAAGCAAGCACGTAATTGTCAGAAATAAAGTTGTCGTATGTGTAGGTAAAAGAAGTGGTTCCGCCAAGGATCGAACCGGGGACCTTCCCCGTGTAAAGCGGATGCGATACTACACCACGGAAACTTTTCTTTTACAACTCGAATTAATGTTCTTCGAGCACGACAGTCCTGGTAGTTTCATCATCATAATCCTAATAATAAATTTCTGAAATTATAAAGTAATTCACTCTATACAAATCATACGACATTCGTCCCCTAGTTTGTAACGTTCCGTTTTTTTATTCTGTGTGCAAATTTCAAATTTCGCGGCACAACATTTCTCAAGGTGGCTGTCATTTGGTTACTAGGCGTCGTTCATAAATAAAACACTGTTTGTTGATTTTCTCCCTTTTATGCCCGTTTAACCCCCTATTTCAAAATTATTATCAAAATTATTCAACATGAATCCAGGTAATTAATCAAGGAGCCTAATAAAATCTCAGGTAAATATATTTCCTAATTTTCCTATGTGTACGCAAGAAAGCATGCAGCGGTGCATTCTATTTTCAGCCTCCTTTTGTTTATCACATTTCTTCCCTTTGATTTACGTTTTGGCGACCTTTTGATATTATGGCAGCATTCTACCTGAACTCGTTCCTGTTTGGTTAATTTGTCACCTGCATAATAAATTAGTTGGAGCATTTGAAAGAAAAGATGATATAAGTTTGTTTAAAGACACTAATCGTGATCGAGTCTTGATCTGGAGATCATATCTATTTGGTAATTTCAATTAAAATATTTTTAGGTAACAGCAAACGAAATTACCTGGCGCCCCTTTATTTCTTACTTAGATCCGTTTACCTAAAATTTAACTTAACATCAATAAGAATCGATTACATAAATTACCAGATTCCTGAGCTCTCTAAAGGACTCCGATCGATCCATTGTGCTCATCGACGAAGAGCTGCCGTCCGCATGTGCTAGTTTTTACTCTTTCCAGAGAAAAACGTTGCAAGTTAAACCATTTCTTTTTATTAAAAAACATTTAAGTTTATTATTAAATCTTTGGCAATACAAAATGTATGTCCAATTTTATTTACTTTTAGGGTTCCATAACGGATCCCTTATAATTTCACTCTCGCGTTCTTCGGTCTGTCACAAAGGTTTTTCTCGAAAACTACGTAAATGAGGACTTTGAAATTTTTTACATCGTTAGTTCTGAGGTTAACCTGGTTTCCAATGACCCACACAAATACCTTTAGCCAAAGATTAGAAAAAGAAAATATTTTACAATAAAATGGGGTGTTAATTTGGTCACCGAAAAATCAAGTTTTATTTAATATCGTGTGTACAAAAAGTTTTCCATCTACTGTGCTGCTGTCATTTTTAGGGTTTCGTTTCTTAAAAGAAAAAACGGAACCTTTATAATCTCACTTTTGTGTCGGCCAGTCCGTCTTTCTCAAAATGTGACATTTTGCACAGTGTAGTTGTCGATGATCCAGGCAATTAGCGCTAGCCAACGATTAGAAAAAGAAAATATTTTATAACAAAACGGGGGGTTAATTTGGTCTCCGAAAAATCAAGTTTTAGTTTATAAATCGTAGGAGGTATGAGGTATTATTTGGAAAAGCTACCTCTAAATTTCATTTCCACTACCGGGATTTCGTAAACTATTACAGATACAAAAAAGCTTAAATGGGCAAAGTAGTGCACAATTTAGTGCCCAACAAAAACAGCTCTAACTTGTTTATTTGAAGTCCGATCGAAAAAAATCGAAAACTGTAATTAGTTGTTTTTTAGGGCCTTTTCATTGGCGTACGTCAATTTTTTCTAAATTTAACTGTTTCTGAGAAAACTATACAAACTTTTTTATTTCTTATGAAAGCCATACTGAATTTTTCCATTTTCGAATGTAGCATATTTTTCTGAATAATTAAATGTATTCCATGGCATACTTTGAATGTGGCAAAGTGGGTTAAATAAAGTAGTTTATTATTTAAAAAAAATAAATCATAGGATTTAGTGCAATCGCTTTATCTCGTAATAATAAAAAATACAATTCCTATAAAAGCAATATTGCAACAAGCTATACAATATTGAAATATTTATTAATATTCGTACTGTGCATGACTCCCTTTAAATGACGTAATTCTCAGAACATTCTAAGAATTTTATTAGAAGCGACTTTCCCATGACCCATACCCAAGTATGAATTCTAGACTTCTCTAGAAGTTAAGTATTCTAAAACGGATAATGTGTATAATAGGAGAGTTACTTCTAATGTTAATTTGTTAGATATTTCACGTTACACGAGTAAAAGTATTCAAGGTGAAAAGAATTTTTGTAAAAATTGCCGACAAAATTTTTAGAACATCTACACGTTTTCAAAGAGTTACGCCATTTAAAGGGATGTATGGATGTTCCTATTATACTAATAACTGTTTCAATATTTTACAATTTGTTACAATATTCTTGGTTTTTCAATAATTATTGTTACGCAAATAGGTGCTGTATTTTTATTATTCAAAGTTATGCCACTTGCATCGCCTACAATAAGTTTTTTTGTTTAAAAATAATATGTTACATCATTTAATCTACTTTGTCACATTTGAAGTATAGCATGTTATATATCAAATTAGTCAGAAAAAAATGCTAAATTCGAAAATAAAAAAATTCAATAAGACGTTCACAAGAAATAACAAAGTTGACATAATTTTCTTAGAAAGAGTTGAATTTAGAAAAAAAGAGGGTTCATCAATGAAAAGACCTTGAAAAACAACTAGTAACAGTTTTCGAATTTTTTCAATCGGTTCCTAAATAAACAAGTTACAGATGATTTTTAAAAATGGCAATTTTCAGTTTTTTCTAAATAAAATCAAGACGAGTTTGAATTGAATTGTTTTCTCAACGGAATATTGTTAGGCATTAAATTCTGCATTACTTTGTCCATTTGAGCTTCCTTGAATCTCTAATAGTTTACAAGATCCCTGTAGTAGAAATCAAATTTGGTTCAACCCGTATATATTTTTTAATAATTTTCGGTCCAATGGTATTAAAGATATAGCTCAAAATGTGCAATAAATGATTGTTTCCTCCCTGTGTTCTTAGGTTTTTAAACTTAAAATTGAGATTTTATTAGGGTTAGTATATATTGGGCCATGGATTATCGGAAAAGTGCAGGTTTTTTCGATATTGTAATGGTTCTTGAAAAAAAAAATTCATAGAAAAATAGGTGCGTGCATTTCAAGGCTCTTTGATCCATATAGTATTAAATTTTTCAAATAAAAAACTTGATTTAGCCTGAGGATAGAAGGTAGATCAAATTTCTGTTTTATATTATTTGATTTGGATGAATGTTTTTTGATTTAGCACAGGTTTATAAATTGCACGCAACGCAGTAATTGCGATTGCAATCGAACATTTTAGCACGATCCGAGGCTATCCCCTAAACTGTGTTAGTCATCAATTTATTGCCAATTGCGAATGAATGCTTTTTATTTTTAACATTATCAACACAACCGCCAGTTCCATAAATATTTTGATTAATTTGTAAAAAAATGTGAATTGGAAAATAGCCAATATTTTTATTTTTCAATTATAACTCAAGAAAACTGAATAAGATTTTAAATTAATATATAAGTAAAAATGTTTTAATTTAGTGCATCGACTGTTCACCCTAGTAATTGGTACAGAACGCCGATTGTGGGAGCTCGACTCGCTCTTGCCCATATTTTATAATCACATTAATTTATGCTGAGCTAACATCTGGTTGTTTAACTCGAGGATGTGATAACCACTACACCACGTATCTGCTGCACCTCGAATATAGTGCCCGCTGCACCTCGAATATAGTGCCCGAACGCTCGCTATAACCGGTGGTTGACCGTTGTAACACTAACAAACAGCAATACTAATATTTTGACAAAATTTATAAGTATTTCGTCAAATTTTCGACTTAGTTGTCCCCCAAGATTACATTTTCAATTTTTATCCATTTTTCCTAAACTTTCTATTTCATAATAGAAATTTTGTTGTTTCTGCTTACTTCTTTTAAAACTCTAATAAACTACTCAAAAACAGTTGGCAGTTTGGTTGTCTTAACCCTAACTGTGTATTAAATTGATTTTAGCAGAATTTTACTCATTGCTTACAAGTTTGTTAATTCATCTTAAAATAATTAATACATATGTGATTATTTAATAATTAATAACTAATTCAATAGCACATGAGATTAAAATATTTGAATAAAATTTTAATGTTCGCTCTCGAAACCTTTCGCGTGTGAAGCGGACGTGATAACCGTTACACTACGGAAAAGTTTCTATTAAAACTTGAGTAAAGTCTCTCCTAGCTCGATGCTTCTGGCAGTTTCACGATCGTAACTCTAACAAATCTTAAACGCCAAAAATGGGTCCTTTCACTTGTTAAAATAGGGGTCAACTTTTTTTTTGTTTATCGGCCACTTGTACATTTTCTTATCATTCTTGGCTGTTAAATGTTTATATCGCTCACTGGACTATGTTCATTTTTGACATATACAAAAAAGCCTTCACTTTCAAAATTATATGTCATCTGTTGTTGATTTGATTTTAAAAACAAAATTCTTACCCTGCCTACGGCATTGTTTACTTTAAACTTGATGACGAAAAACACAAAAAAAAGGTCTTACTCTTACAATTAACAGTGTACCAATACTAGTGCTTGCCTCAAAGCGCCTACCGCCCACCAAAAAACTTCACGGTAAGGACAACGTTAACTACCTCTTCAGAATTTTATATGCAACTGCATGATTAAATTAAATTCTCTTTGTTTAAAGCCTTCCCCAAGTTAGCAAAAAATTGTCATTTTAAAACCATTTAATTAAATTAAAATGCAATCTCTAGCTTACGCTACTCCTCGCACCATTCACGAATTTTCATTGATTTAGAGATTCTCAGAGAGTTTAAAACTGATTTATATTGAATTTTACTTATTGTTTGCAATTTGTTAAATCACCTTATAGCCCAGTCGGCGAAGCTTTTTTTTGTACAAAATAATACAACAGTGATTTTATGATTGCAATCAATTAATAGGTTAATTCTGAGCATAAATTCAAGTTGGCGCCGTGCGGGGGGCTGTGTGTTAGCCGCCATTTTGATAAACGCGTTTATGTAATTATCTCGATAATGGTTGGTCCTATTAAAATAGTACAAGAGATCATATTTGTAGAAAAATATATGACTTATCTTTTTTATTAATAATATTTTTGTATAGGGTAAATATTTTAAAAGTTACTACGTTGAATTGTTTTCTCTTTTCAGTTTTTACTTGATAATTCGTAAACAAATAACACTACATTGATAATAGTTATTATCAAAGTTGTAGACCATAAAAAAATTTACACATTTTGTATAAAATATTTTTTTCTAATGTTTATAGTTAAGGAGCTGTAATAAAATAACTATCCGAGTTAATTAAGAAAACGGCGTTTTATCAAATTGTATGCGCAATAAATGCTGACTTATCGACATCAGATGTTATTTTAACTGGAATGTCTCATTGCTCCAATATTTACTGGACAAGTGGAGAAAAGGTATAATTTTAGATCTTTTGTTATTATAGCTTTTATAAACTATGATCTTTACAAACATGTTTTTACAAAATTTATAGACAGTTTTATACCCTATAAATATGCTGTTGGCCGATTTGGAAGTAGATTAAGAAAAAAATAAGTGACAATTTTTTGGCGTAATAATTTAAAATATGTGTCTAAAAAATCGCTTCAATAAAAATATTAAACTACTTATTTTTACATCAATATGATCTTTCAAATTTTTCCTTTTTTTTCACAGTTTCGCAGTGGGAAAAATGTATTTGAAGTATAATTCAACAGCAATTTTATGAATACAACCTCTTAGTGGGACAATCCTGTCTATGAGGCCAAATGGTCGCGATGTGGGACGTCGTGCGTTAGCCATTATTTTGATAAATGCGTTTTTGTAAATATTTTGAGAATAGTTGGTTTTATAAAGAAACTACAAGCAACCTATAAAGATAAAAATGTTTATTCTGGCTGCTACTCTAAAAAGTAACAGCGTTGAAGTGTTCATTTTTTAGTTTTTCTTTAGTAAAATTGGTAAGCGGCTTACAAGAGTAATTGATAACAGTAACTATCAAAATTGTAAGAGAATTAGAAAATCTACAATTTTTTTTTAAAAATGGGTTTTCCTAAAATTTGTAGTGTAGGACTTCTTCGACAAATAGTCGCAGATGCCTTCCTTTTATCAGCATAATTTTTCTGACATGAGTTGTGGACACTAATAACAAAGACAGATTTTTCTCAAAAAAAAAACTAGCTACCTAAACAATGAAAACTATGTAGTTCAGTTATCTTTATTTATTTAACTTACCTCACAGACTCTAAATTTTTCAGAAATTCTTCATGTACCTTCTGTCCTCTTAATTTGCTGGCAGTTAAAAGAGATCTAATATCTCTACTTTTAACATTCACAACATCACCTTTATTCTTCATGGTAGACCCTTATTGACCGGAAATATTATGTTTTTTTCAATTTATTTAACATTTCTTCGGCCCAGTTTGGAAATATTTAAATTTTTATGGTTTGTTGACAATTTTATAAACAGTTTTTGAAATGCGACTACGTGATATTTAAATTTATTGAAAACGTCACTTCATGACAGTTTACAAATTAAAAGGTTAGTTTATTTTACATAGAATAGGAATAATGAAAAATAGTAGACCAAAAATTAGATATGGAAAAAATAAAAATTTTGTTTTTTTGATAAATTAGGAAAATATAAAAAAAAATACATAAAAGAGGTTGTAGCACTGGACATCGATGTTTCGCTCTCATTTGAACTCGTCAGCAGTGCATAACATGGAAAGGGAACAATGGGGAAGAAATACTTAAAAATAAAAATTTTTAAATATAAAAAAGAAAAATAAAGAAATTTTAACATAAATAGACGTTTCATCATTAATTTACTGTGTTAAAAATTTACTGTGTTTAAAAATTTTTAACACAGTAAATATTTAAATTTTTAAATTTTTAACACAGTAAATTTTTAACACAGTAAATTAATGATGAAACGTCTATTCATGTTAAAATTTCTTTATTTTTCTTTTTTATATTTAAAAATTTTTATTTTTAAGTATTTCTTCCCCATTGTTCCCTTTCCATGTTATGCACTGCTGACGAGCTCAAATGAGAGCGAAACATCGATGTCCAGTGCTACAACCTCTTTTATGTATTTTTTTTTTATATTTTCCTAATTTATCAAAAAAACAAAATTTTTATTTTTTCCATATCTAATTTTTGGTCTACTATTTTTCATTATTCCTATTCTATGTAAAATAAACTAACCTTTTAATTTGTAAACTGTCATGAAGTGACGTTTTCAATAAATTTAAATATCACGTAGTCGCATTTCAAAAACTGTTTATAAAATTGTCAACAAACCATAAAAATTTAAATATTTCCAAACTGGGCCGAAGAAATGTTAAATAAATTGAAAAAAACATAACATCACCTTTACTTAAAGTTTTTTCACAAATGAAACAATCACTCATTTTTTTTACCATAGAAACGCCCTTTCAAGAAACAAAATATATTTTGTTACTGCTACCTATAGTAGTGCTAAACTCCGTTTAAGATTGAAAAATTATACAATTATCACGACTATTTAAAAGAAGCGGTTAAATAAAAGAGCGGCCTATCAAAATAGCAGCTTGTGCATGAAAAATATTTTGATCGCGTCAGCCTGTAAGTCGACAAAATGTATTATTTTGCTGAAGTGACTCCTTTACGAGCAGACAATGCTCTTTTCATCATACTTCCCGCATTGGCATATTTTTTAAATGTGGTAGTTTTTAATATAGATTAATGTGATGAAACTGTTTTTTCTACAATTCATTGAAAATACAATTTTATATTGTCAATTCAAATTAGCGTTTGGTGGTTAAAAGCACTTTTGGCATAAATACACATTTGATTTCTAGTGCAGAATAGTTCTTTGCTATGTTATGTTCTTTAGGTGGTGACGAAATTCGTAACTTAAAATTTATAGAGACCGTTAGATCTTCATCGCGCTATAATTCACAAATTATTAACTTTAGAAAAATAAAATATATATCAAATTTATAGAGAATTTTATGCTCTATAACTTTGATTCTAACTGTTGCCAACAAATGCTAACCGTTTTAAAACTATTAAGAAAAAACTAAAAAGTAAAAACTTTTCATTGTAATAACTCGTAAAATATTCATTTTATAGAAAAATATGTTTTATAAAAAAGTTAAACTATATATTTTTCTATAAATATGGTTTCCTGTATTTTCTTCATAGGATCGACCATTCTCGAGATATTTACTAAAACGCGTTTATCAAAATGGCGGCTGACGCACAGCCCCCCGCGTCGCGCCAACTTAGACATAAGCTCAAAATTGACCTGCCAATAGATTGCAATCATAAAATCCCTGTTGTATTAGTTTGTATTTTTCACCTCTATAGCGATTTCCTCGCCGATTGGGCTATTAAAATAACTACCAACGTACATACGTAATTCTGTAATAACCAGTTTAATAGTAAATGAGATTAAAATTAAGAAAAAATTATATATTGTTTCCGCCCGGGATCGAACCGGGGACCTTCCGCGTGTGAAGCGGACGTGATAACCACTACACTACGGAAACGTGTTTATTTTTACTTGAATTGAATCTCTCCGAGGCTCGATGAATCTGAAAGTTTGGCTTCTTATAACATTATGGAAAATCAAAATTGATTCTTTTTACTTGTTATATTATACACTTAGTGCCACCCACAATAGACTTATACCGGTATTTTCAAGCGCATCTTATGTCGTAGTACGCAAAAGCCCAGATGTTTACATTATACCGTGCTTCCCGAAGTAATGAATAAATTCTGAAAAAACCCCGAATAAACATAGTTAAAAAAAATTGCTCGAACAGGTCGATTTTTATTTCTAAATTGCCATTTAAACATGTATTTTTCAACCCCCACTCTTTCATCCCTAAGAGCAACAACTCCAACTTTCAAAACGCAAATTTCTTTGCAATATCTTGATTAATAAATCGATCAGTTTTTAATTGTCATGGAAATTTCATCTGATTTAATTCTTGTAAATCGAATCTTGTTCAACAGTGTAACATAGAATACCCTAACGGGTGTAACAGGATCAGGGTACACTCCCTATTTTTTCTTTATTTATAAGGATAAAATTTTCAAAATCGCTGCACTTGACGTACTTATGAAAGGTCCAATTTTGACATACAAATGACATTCCTACTGCTGTGACTTTCAGTAAAATTTATACCAACTTTTGATTTTTTAAATGGAACACGCTGTATATTATTACATTTTTGGAATCTGTACAATTTTTTGGATACAATACACCTACAGTAGGTGATTGTTAAAGGATCGACAATTTTTTGTTCCCATTTTATTTTTCAACCTAGAAGGCTATGACTCATTCTTATTAATTACAATGAACCACATTAACCCTATAAAACAAATCACGTGAAAAGAGCAGTATTTGCCTACGTTTATCACGTGAATTAGCTACCAAAAATGGTTTTTATATCATAACTTCATTTTCTTAAATGACACCCGAATGGTACTGTGATACCATGAAAAAGTATAATTAATAGTGATTCTAACTATATTTTTATTTTTGCTGTGAAATCAGTAGAACTGAAGTTACAGTTTTTACCACCTTAGGGGTTGAATTGTTAAAATCAGTCAAATACGTGTTTAATCATTTTGTCACAAAATTTTAGGTCCTTACAGTCAAGAGCATTCAAAATATTCGGATTTAATTTATTTGAGATTTATTCAATAAGAACCAAAGATAGGTGTTGAAAACAAATTAAAAAAAAATTGAGGCTTCCTAAGTTTTTGTAATTTAACGTTAACGTGGTCAAGTAGAATTAATTAGGAGAGTCATGACCTTCTAGGTTGAAAAATAAAATGCGACCAACAAAATGTTCGACTTTTTTAAAAATTTCGATTACTAAATATTTAACTTTTTTTCAAAACTTTCCCTATTTTGTAAATTCCACTTTTCTAAAAACGGGGATAAAATAAAATATTCTGATCTCCAAAATTTACCTTTTCCTGAATTTTGACGTTTTGGAAATTTGGACTTTTAGACTCTATTTGTGAAAAATTTAATTATTTTAAATTATTTCATTTCAAATCGAGCTTTTTTTAAAGTTTTTGCTTTCTAAGGAAGTTCTATATTTTTTCGAAAATTTCTAATTTCTTGCAAAATTTAAAAAATTTAAAAATTTTATTTAAAAAAAATGCAGGTTTTTGATTGTCTCTTCTTTTTCAAAATTTGAACATTTTTGGAAATTTTAATTTGTTTTATTTTGCTTTATTTGAAATTTCCGGTGGAAGTTTTTTATAAATTTCTAACTTTTTTCAAGGGTTTGACTTTTCTTAATGACCTTTTCTGAGTATTTTTTAAGAAATCTTTTGAAATTTTCGATGATTTCAAAATCTCGATTTCTTTTAAAATTGACCTATCGAATTTTTTTTTAAATCTCTCTCCTTTTTTTAATTTTTTAAAAAAACTTCTTGCTTTTTCCTAAATTTAGCTTTATTGAAGTTTTGTTCTTCAAAATTTTGACTTTTTTCAAAATTGAACCAAGTTTGATTTCCACTAAAGGGATCTCGTAAACTATTGGAGATACAAGGAAGCTTAAACAAGCAAAGTAGTGCAGAATGTAATGCCTAATATTATTTTGCTAAGAAAACAATTGAATTTCAATTCGTCTTGGTTTTATTTAGAAAAAACTGAAAATCGCCGTTTTTAAAAATCAGCTGTAACTTGTTTATTTGAGGTCCGATTAGGAAAATTTGAAAACTGTAACTAGTTTTTTTGAGGTCTTTTCATTGATGTAAGTTAATTTTTTCTAAATTTAACTATTTCCGAGAAATTATGTCAACTTTTTTATTTCTTATAGACGCCATATTGGATTTTATCATTTTAGAATTTGGCATATTTTTCTGATTAATTTAATATATAACATGCCATACTTCAAATGTGGCAAAGTGGGTTAAATGAATTATTTTTTTATTTTTAAACAATAAAATTATAGTAGGCGATGCAAGTGCAATAACTCTTAATAATAAAAATACAGTACCTAATTACGTAACAATAATTATTAAAAAATTAAAAAAATTGTAACAAACTGTGCAATATTTTAACAGTTATTAGTATAATCATAACGTGCATGCACTCCTTTAAATGGTGTAATTCTATGAAAACCTGTAGATGTTTTAAAAATTTTGTCGGCAATTTTTACAAACATTCTTTTAACATTGAATATTTATTCGTGTAACGTGAAATATCTAACAATCTAACATTAGAAATTACTCTCATATTAATGCACATTATCCGTCTTAAAATATTTAACTTCTAGAGAGGTCAACAAGGCACACTTGGGTATAAGTCATGGGAAAGTCGCTCCTAATAAAATTCTTAGAATGTTCTGAGAATTAGGTTATTTAAAGGAAATCATGCACGTTACGATTATTAATAAATATTTTAAATACTATATAGTTTGTTATAATATTTTTGGTTTTTTAATAATAATTATTGTTTTTTTGGTATTATTATTATTATTAAAAGTTATGGTACTTGCATCGCCAACTATAATTTTTTTGTTTAAAAATAAAAAATTAGTTCATTTAACCCACTTTATCACATTTAAAGAATGGCAATATGGCGTCCATAAGAAATAACAAAGTTGACATAATTTTCTCGGAAACAATTAAAATTAGAAAAAATTAACTTACATTAATGTAAAGGCTCTAAAAAAAAATTAATTATAGTTTTTGAATTTTTTCAATCGGACTTCAAATAAACAAGTTACATCTGATTTTTAAAAATGGCGATTTTCAGTTTTGTCTAAATAAAATCAAGACGAATTGTAATTCAATTGTTTTCTCACTTTTCCCATTTAAGATTCCTTGTAATTCTCATGGTTTACGAGATCCTCTGTAATGGAAATTAAATTTGGTTCAATCTGTATATATCATTTTTTTTTCTTACTGGTAAATGTTAACTTTATTAAGAAATTTTGTACCCCTTTAGAACGCTTTAAATTTTCAAAATTTTGCCTTTTTTAAAATTTTGATTTTTGGAAATTTTTAGAATTGACCTTTTTTTTAAGTTTTGATTTTTTTTTGAAAATTTTGACTTTTGAAACTTTCAACTATGAAAAATAGAATAAACATATAGAGTTTAAAATCTAAACTTTCAATTTAGTTTCGAAAAAAATTCAAAATTTTAAAAACATTTCACAATATTTTAGAATTTTTTCGAATGTTTATTACCAAAACGAAATTAAAAGTATGAATTGTTAATTGTTGAAAAATTTTACTTTAAAGTCGATAATAAAGTAGAGAGTTCTTTTTCTAAATTTTGAGATTATAAAGTCAAAACTTCGGGAAAAAAAATCAAAATTTTTAGTTGAATTCGCAGTGCTTTGATATTTTAATTTTACCGCTAAAATTTCGCCAAAAAAGTTGAGAAATGGTTATAATTGAATTATTTTTTAAACCTCCATTTTTATAAATTAAATATAAATAAAAATGTCGAAATTTAATATTTCCGTTTTTTTAAAAATATGTATCGATCTTTTTTTTGAGATATCTATTTTAAACATGGAGTGTTGGATTATTTTTATCAAATTATGATTTTAAAATCAAAAATTGAAAAATACATTAGAAGTTTCCAAAAGAAATCAAGGAAAAATTATGGGATTTAGAAAAAATGATCTCGAAATTTCTAGTTTAAAATTAAAACTTTACATTTAAAATTATTGTCGAATTTGAAGCCAAAAATTCGAATTTAAAGTCAAACTGTACGAGTTTCCGACTTTTTACAAAAATTCTTTTTGAAATTTTGCTTAAAAATTAAAATTTGGAATATAAGTAGAAAACTTTTAGCTACTTGTTTCAAATTTTGATGCAACAATCGTAATTTTTTTTAATCGTATGTTTATTTAGAAATTGTTACCTTTCTACTCGAACTTTTGGTTTTACTTTTAGAATTTACAAAATGAATTTTTGAATTTTCTAAGTGAAACAATTCAAGTTTAAACTCCGAATTTAAAGTAATGATTCAAATTTCGAAAAAATTCAAAATGTTTAAAAAAGAAATTTTATTTTTACCAGGATATTTCGAGAAAAAATCAAAATTTTGATTAAATATTGACATTTATAAAAGAATTCTTAAACAGTGGGGTTTAAAAATTTTGTTTAAACTGGGAAATTTGATAATATATTATTCGACTCATTTAAATTTAGGGAACAAATTAAACGCTCCATATTTTATTTCCACTGCCTGTTACATGTTCCAGTTAATTTATTTAAAAGCATGATAGGAAACTAAATATTCGATAAAAATAATAAATAAAATAATTTCCTTGTATGAAATTCATATGGTTTCAAAAATTTATAAATATTCGTTAAAAAATTATAGAAGCTTGATTAATTTATAGAAATGCTTAGTGACAAATTCTAATGCTTCCTGAATTATTAAGTATTCCGTAAAAATATTAACCGCTAGACAAAATGATGTTGTATAATGAATGTTCAATAATGAAAAGTGATCGTAAAATAGTACATACCCTTCAATAAAAGTCATGATTTATACATAACGTTCAAATGTCCCACATAATTTTCGTATTTTTTTTTAACAAAACACCCAATGAACACAAAATAAACATTTATTGGAAAAAAAAGAAACAAAATATGTAACAATAATGAAACAATAAACTCGGTAAGAAGATGGAAAGATTACCTAAAACAAAAAATGTAACACCGCGCGTGCACCCCAATTGGGATTGATTTTGCTTCAAGATGTGGTGTGGTAAGTTTTAACCGTATGGCCAATCCCACAAGGTGTTACAAATCAGCATTTTAAAATAATTCGGACAATTACATTCTCCATTAATCCGGTCATCTTGTCGGAAATGTTTACTGTCCATACACTAAACGCATTTGTCTTATACTCATCAAAACTATGAAAGTCTAGATTTCTAAACTTTTCAAAATCGTCCAGGTTCACATCGGTCATACTTTTTAAAGGGATAAGGTGAAGCTTGCCCCATGGAGTCGCATTACAAATACTCTTTTTTTGGGCTTTAACTCGCTGATAAGATTTTGTCCACAAATCTAGGTTGATAACCGGTTTTAACTACACTTCTTTTAGTTGGGACGAATAATTTCGTGACCAAGTAGTTACCTACATACTCCTTTAGAATCACAGAGAATCGAGATAGCGGAAGCCGTTCTCTTAGAGAATCTTCGTCCTTCATTAATCTGTTGAAAGCCTATACAACATTGTTAGTGCTAGGACTTTTCTTATCAACCCCTTCATACCAATTTCTATGCACCTGTAGCCATTCACTTTCAAAATAACATAAAAATTCATGTTGTTCTTTCCATTTTGAAAGAAACATCACAGATGCTCTATCGAATATTGCTCGATTTTTACTTAATTGAAGACAATCAATATCTCCCAGGATTAGAAGTATGCTTTTCTTTGGTTGGGCAAGTTGATCAGCTTTTTTTCTTACGTTTTGCTTCATATGAGCCCAGCACATCTTTAATGTGACCGTACCACCAAATACTTTGAAAGCATTTTTTATACTATGCGCATATTACTACAGAAGGATTGATGGTTGCACCAAAAATGTTGTCAGTGCCTTGAAGGCAAAAAGAAAATCTTCAGCTCAGTCATTTGCACAAACCGCTACTCCAAAGCTATGAAATGTTCTGACCTTGTCTGTTGTTCCGAACAATAATAACGGAAAACCTTGCCATATAAGCTTATATGTGACATCAGCATGGACATGGCAAAGATTTTGTGATTGTCTGATTAAGTTTTTAGTTGATATAAAGAATCGAAAAGAAGGAACATCGCCGTAATCTATTTGGTGAGATACAGTAAAAGCTTTATCTTCATTTTCTGGAACTGGAGAGTGGTCGATTCAAAATTGTTCCAACTCCCCAAGACTTATCGGGTTAGAGCCAAATTTTAAAGTTTTTAAAGAAGCCAAATAATTATTTAATCGATGCTTTTTAGGAACTGGTATATACTTCTTTGTGTTTTATTTTTGAACCCTGTTCAAACAGGCTATTGGTCTTTATTTTAGTACGTCCGCTTATTTCAACTGTTGTTTTGGACGGTATATTTTTGCAAGCATGAAGCAATTCCGATTGATATAAAACTACATTTGTATTTCTATAAAGTGCATTAGCATAAAAGGCAAAATATCATTTAATAGCTAACATAAATTTATCGAGCATTTATATTTTTATTCAGAGCATATTTAGTAACGAAGGCTTCCACGGCCAGAGTCAGTACATGATATGCTTCTTACGGGATTGCACCGTGTCAAAGAACTACTAAAAGTATTCGAGGTTTTGCCCACCATTGGCTTCTTCAGGAACAAAGAAAAGAGTTTCGCCTCTAGTATGGTGGACATACTAAGTTACCGTGCTCTTCTGTCTAAACTTTTTTATCCTTTGTGCCAATTTTCAATTCAGAAAAGTTTCGTCTCTGGTATGGTGGATATACTGAGTTACCGTGCTCTGAAGTTTTGAAATTGGCCTTTTCATTCTTTCATTTTTTCATATTCCCTTATATTTCTCTTTTTATTTGTTATTTCTTTTCTTTGTTCCTAAAGAAGCCCCCTACAATGGTGGGCGAAACGTCGAACACTTTTAGTAGTTCTCTGACACGGTCCAATCCCAGAAGAAGTATATCCTGTACAGAGCATGTTGGATTAAAATACCAACCACAATGTAGCGAGCAAATTTTATATTTTATAATGTAATTTTAATAAATATATAAGACATTTTCTAATATTCTATTCTGCGTTTTTAAATTTTTTATCGAGCATTTAGTATTTTTTTAATCTGCAAATTGCATTAAAATACCGAGTTTTAATTACGATCCTTAAATTTATTCCTACGTACGCACATTGCCCCCATCTTGTACTATTATAAACATACTTCTTGTCAATAAAGCTAATTTTATGACATAAAATTTCCTACTCTAAATATCAAGCAATGTTTCGGGCTCGTGAGGATCGAACTCTTATGTGAATAGCTCTGTATATTGCATGATGCAACTTTCTGACTGAATATTAATGAACTAGGATTTGAAGAAAAAAACAGGACCTTTAACTAGCCACTATGGCTCCATGTTCCCCTAGAATTAAAAAGTGACTCTATGCTAATCAAAATTCTATTACTTCGTTTGGAACCTTCGCGCGCTTTATTGTTAGATTTAATTGGTGCTGCACTTTCCGCGCTCTCTGAAAATCCGTTTAAAATTTATTTTCTGTTCCAACTTATAAACTAGGACTCAAAAATACAAAATAAAATTTATGTTTTTGTCAAGTTCGGAATTACTTTATTCATTGTTTTTGAATTTATTAATTATAGTTGTTATAAACCAGTTCATATGTAGGTGTAACTTATTCTGTTATTACAATAATTAAAAAGAAGTTGTTTCCGCCCGGGATCGAACCGGGGACCTTCCGCGTGTTAGGCGGATGTGATAACCACTACACCACGGAAACCACATTTTCGAAGCACAAATAACGTCTTTGCGAATTTGACTGACATACCAGTTTGACTATAATAGCACAAATTATCAAAAACTTAAAGAAGAAAGCGATAATAATTATTATCAAATAAATATTTTACATTATAATTTTGGAATAATATTTAAATTGTTTAAATAAACGAAAATTATTTACAGTTTGTTACAAAAAAAGAGACATCCTTAATTCATGGCATCTGATAAATCGGTTAAATGTTTTACATACAATATAAAAACAAAAATTAACATAATAGAGAAATAAAAATTAAACAAGGCAATCTAAAATAACATAGAAGGAAAATATACAGGATGAGTCATTAGTACAGGAAAGCCCTGTAGCTCCTACAATTATTTTGGTATCAAAAACCTTTTTAATACAAAGGTACATTACCACGAGGCGCACATTTTAAAATTATTTTATCCTATACAGGCTGAATATATACACAGTGGTGCACTAAAGTTGCCTTTTGTAAATAGAACTCCCTGTATATTATAACATATTTAAATGCTATACAAAATGCTGATTATTACGATATCAAACAATAGGGGTCTGCGATTAATAGTTTTTGAGATATTTAGAACAAGCATGAAATTTCAGTCTAATTTTGAAGTTCGTTTGAAAGATCATGCAAATAATTACAATATGTCCTTTTCTTGAAAATTAACGTAATTTTGTTTAAATAGTATTTGATATTATACAGGGTGGTTAGCAAACACAAGATTACATTTTTGTCAAAAAATTCAAATAGCACAGCCTTTATATTATTTTTATTAAGCAACAACTAAGCGTTGATTTAATGTCAAAATTTGTGAGTCTAGCTCTTATAGTTTAAGAGTTATTTAACTTTAAATGTGAAAAATAAAAATTGTCTACATTTGAATGTTTCAAACAGGGCTTCGAACCGGAACTGAACCGAAAACCGGAAACCGAAAAAAACCGTTATTTTTGTCGGAACGAAAACCGAAACAGAACTGGAAAAAAATAACGGTTTATTTCGGTTCGTTGAATTTGTACGTTCTTAAAATAATCTTTACTTTACCCTAAAATTTGGGATTTTTTTTAAAAATTTTTCCTTTTCAAAATTTTACACAAATTCATGCAACTTTCATTTCAAAATTATGAGTTTACTTTAAAGAACATTTTTTTTGAATGTTGGATTAGAAACTTCAATTTCCACACTTTCTAAGAAAATGTTGATTTTGTCCTCAAAATTTCAAGCCAAATTGAATTTTAAGTTGTATAACTTGAATATCCTTTTTTCAAAATTTTCGACTCTTTTTTGAAATTTGGACTTTTTTCTCGAAATATTTCTAATCTTTTCCTTAACATTCAAGTTTAAAATAAAAGTTTTATGTGCTATTGTCAATTTGGACTAAAGCTGTGGAGTTTTTTCATTGAAACCCAATTTCCTGGTAATTTTATTTGCAAATTTGAATTTTTCCGAAAATTCCAACTTTTTCTTCAGAACAAACACTCAAAATTTGTTTTTTTTTAAACTTGGATTTTTTCTTTTATAATCTGATACCCCTATTTTTGAAGTTATTAATAAAAATTTCGAGTTTTCTTAAATTTTTTCCTTCAAATTTCACTTTAATTTCAATATGCCAATATTTTTCTGGAAATTTTAAATTCTAATGATTTTTTACGATGCCAACTTCCTAAAACTTCCCAAAAGTCCAGGATTTGGCTTTTTTTTCTCAACATTTACGATAAAATCTTGCTATTTCTAATTTTTCCTAGAAATTGGGACAAAATTTGAAGAGAAAAGTACATTTACACTCCAATTTAAAGCCGGGATCTTGAAATGGAAGGCGAAATTTTGAGGGTAAACTTGAAACGATCACATATTAGAAAATGTCTAATTTAAATTTACAATTTTTATCTAGTTTTCTTTACGCCATACTCGAATTTTTTCTTAAAATTTCGAACTTAAGTCTCAAAACTGCGATTTTTTTTCAAATTGTTTTGAATTTAGGCAGCTTTAAAATCGAAATTTAGTTAAGTCTTGAATTCGTTTTGTAAAATTCGTTCAAAATTTAGAAATTCGTAATCTGGAAAATTAGATTCTTCAGAAAAATTGAAACAATTCTGAAACGGGTGAATTTTGAAAATAGTCGAAGGTTTCATTCACAAAAAGTCGAACTTTGAAAAAAAAACTGAAATTTCGAAAGAAACTTTAAATTTTGAATGAAGCTATGCTGAACTTCGAAAAAAGTCCCAATTTTGATAACAGGTAAAAATTTTCAGATTAAAATCCAGAAAAAATTCAAAGATTTCAAAACGTTGCAATTTTGAAAAAAAAAATCGAATTTTTCAAAAAAGTGAGAATTTTCGGGAGAGTCCTAATTATCAAAAAAAAGTTAAAGATTTTGTAAATAAATATCTCAACAACCAGATTATAAAAAAAAACCAACATTTTGAAAAAAATCGAAATTGTGAAAAAAACTTTGCGTTAATTTTTTTACAATGAAATCAAAATTTTGAAAAAAGGATAAATTCTCCAAAAAATCAAATTCTGTAAAAGTTAGAGCTTCGAGAAAAAATCAAAAATTTGATGATAAAAGGTCGAAATTTTCAAAGAAGGTCTAAATTCTGAAAAAGGTTCGAAAATATTGAAAATGTCGAAATTTTGAGAAAAATTTAATTTTTCAAAAAAAACAAAAATTAAAGGAAAATCTAATTTTTCAAATAAAAGTTCAGTTTACTGCAGAAAAGCCGAAACCTCGAGAAAAAGTCGAAATTTAAAAAAAAGAGGTCCTAATTTTCAAAAAAGATCAAAACTTTTGAGAAAATGTCAAAAATTGGACCAAGGTGAAAATTTAAAAAAACAGGGGTAGAAGTTTTCAAAAACCAGTTTTTCAACATGATTAAATTTACAGAATAAATCATAATTAAAAAATAATAACAATTTTGAGAAAAGATCAAACATTTTCAAAAAATTCAAAATTTGGAAAATAAATTAAAATTCCAAAGAAAGGTCAAACTAAAAAAGTCTTGCTGATTAAGAAAATAAATAAACATTTAAAAAAGTGGAAGCTAAAAACAGGACATTTGAATTTCAAAGTTTTCAAATTATAAAGACGAAATGCTTTAAAGAAGTCGAAAAATGTTTGAGAATTTTGAATAAAAATTGAAGGCAGACTTTTCAAAAAGTAATCATGTTCAGGAAGTCAGAATTTTGTGAAAAAGGTGAAAATTGAAAAATAGTTGATTAAGAAAACAAATACTCACAAGAGTCTATATTTGAAAAAAGTTAAAACTTTGAACAAATTAATTTAAAAAAAAAATGAAATATATTGCAGAAATCGAATTTAAAACTAGTTAGATTTGCAAAAAAAATGAAATTTCCAGTCTGAAGTTTCAGAAATGGTCAATATTTACAAAAACAAGGTCAAACTTTAAGATCAATTCAAAATATTCAAAAAAAATTGAAATTTTCAAGAAATAAAATCTTTAACAAGGACAAAAGTTATAAAAACGTAAATGTTCCAAATAAATCGAAACCAACCAAATAAGACACAATTTTAAGGAATTTGGAAAATTCAAGAAATCAAAATTTTAGAAAAAGTCGAAATTTTCAAAATCAAGTTAAAATTTCGAAATTTTGGAAGTCGAAGGAGAAAAGATCGACTTTGTAAAAAAGTAGGGTTTTTATGTCGAAATTTTCGAAATAAGTCAAAATTTTCAATAAAAATGGAATTCTTCAGAAAAGTCGAAACTTTCAAAAAAGTATTATATACTTTTTTGGAAGTATATAATACTTTGGGTTTTTTCACCTAGGCGAAAGCGTAGCTATCAGCTAACTTTTTTTATAAAGTTCAGGGTTTCTATGAAGTTTGAAACTCAAAATGAACCCAGAATTCAGAGTTTCAGTGTGAAATTTTTAAACTAGAAAAATCGAGAAATATTTTTTTCAAATTTTCAGCATTACCAAATTAGTTATATGCTGTAATATTTAAAAAAAAGAGAGAACATTTCCTAAATTATGTTAGAAAATCAATTCTAAAATCAAATAAAAACTTTTTAAAAATTAAAAAATGACTCACTCGGAACTGAACCGCAAACCGGAAAAAACCGTTATTTTTATTGGAACGAAAACAGGAACGAAACCGATATGATTTTTTCCCGGAACGAAAACCGAAAACCGGAACGAAAAAATAATGGTTCGGTGCCCTGGTTTCAAATCCATCTCTGATTGAAGTTGTTGGAAATTTATTTCTTTACGGTAATGAAAAACCCTAATAAATAAACTTTTTACCCCATAATTTTGAAAAAAGTTTATAAAACCAGAAATTCGACATATCTCGGTCCAACTGCGATCTTATTAATTTAAGGTAAAATACACAACTGTTATTAGAGTACTTTAGCTTGATTAGGCCACAGTGCAGGTTTAGCGTACTTTCTTTTTGAAAACATGCTGCATAAAATATATTTATTAGTATTTTTTTATTGTCGTTGTGGGAAATGGGTTTGTTTTGTTAATTTTTCTCACCAAAACAAACGTAAAAGTGACTAGAATAAACGAATGTTGTACCATGCACTAGTTTTAACCTTATTTGCTTAAATAATGTGAACAGTGCAAAGAACATAGGGTATAGATGCTTAAAATTTAGGTATAGATGATAAGCAGCATCTAAACCAATATATTTTCTAATTAAGAGTTCATATTTTTAAAAATGTATATGATTAAAATTCGAACAGTGAATTAAATTAGTGCATTTTAAAACATTATTTTTGTTCAAGTCTAAAAAAATATGAGAAAAAACGTATTTACTAAAATAAATCTAGAGAATTTGATTTTTTTTGATACGAAATTAAATATCTCGCGAACTATAAGAAAATGTAGATTTAAGAAAATAATTCAGGATTGCTCTAAGCTTGACCAATCTAAAGATAACACTCCTACAACCGTTGTGAAATTACCATTTTACCCAAATATCACTAATAAAATTAATAAAGTTTTAAAAGAAAACAACGTAAAAGTAGTTTATACAACCAACAACAGTCTCCGCAATAATTTGGGTAATGCTAAAGATAAATTGGACAAGCTTGAGAATTCCGGAATTTACGAAATAAGCTGTAACAATTGTAATGTATCATATGTTGGACAGACCAAGAGATCCATTAAAACCAGATTTAAAGAACATATCGCTCATTTCAGATACAATAGAGAAGAAAAATCAAGTGTCGCCCTACATATGATAAATACAGGACTCAAAATTAACATTGAAAATTTAAAATTGTTAAGATCGGTCACAAATAGCAGAGAACTTGATGCATACGAAACAATTTATATCAATCAGAGGCCAGTTACCCTTAAGGAGATAAAGGACCATTGGCGGCCTCCAGTTTATTGAAGGCTATTTGTGGCAGGTCAAAATTGCATGCACCAGATGTGTTAAACAATTAGAAATAGGAAAGAAAGCAAAAGACCGCCAGTATCGATTTGAATCTCAATGCAGATGACGTCGATGCATCTTTTGCTAATCTTTTAAGATTAGTGCGCTTGAAAATGCCAGTTCTGCTGGCGAAATACGTATCGCGTAATTATTTATTTAATTGCCGATGTGGTAAAGGGGTGAAACCTTCTTTGGACTTATAAAAATTAGCCACAAATGTTTACATCAAAGCAAATCTTAGCTCTTAGTTAACATAAATAAGAAATAATATACAAGGTGTGCCATTTGAATTTTTTGAGAAAAATGTGATTTTGCGTTTCCTAATCACCCTGTATAACTGCAAATTTTATTTAAATAAAATTTTATCATTTTTTAAAAAAAGGATGTTCTGAAATAATTCGCACTAAAAATAAAATCATTTGGGCGTTTCCCGAATTTTAAGCGACCTTGCAATTTAGGCTTAATTTTCATGATTTTTCTAATTATCTCAAAAACTGTTAACCACAGACCCTACTGTTTGATATTATTTTAATCAGCATTTTGTGAGAAACCTAAATATGTAAAAATATATAGGGTGTTTTATTTAAAAAAAAATTAATTTTACTGCACCACTCTGTATATGTTTACCCTGTATAGTAAAAAATAATTTTAGACTGTGCGCCTTAATGTACCTTTGTACCAAAAATATTTTTGTTAGCGAAGAATCTGTAGGGAGCTACAGAGTTTTACCCTAATAAAGACTCACCCTGTATAAAGGGCTGGGGCGGATAATTGTGCAAAAAATAATTAACGATAGTCTAATTTAAACACTTGAATGAATCTGGAAGTGTTATTTAATAATTTTACAAGTTATGAATTTAGAAAAGAAATGAAAATAAAAGATATTTTCACATTAGAAGAGAAAGAAAATGAGAGGAAATCAGAAAGTCATACAGAAAAAAGAAAGAAAGAAAGAAAAAGAGAGAGAGATATTGACGTAAACTTAAAATTTCGCAATGTCTGTCGGAATTTCGAGCTTAAAGTTTACGAGGCAAAATTTTGCTAAAAACGAAAGGCTACAAAGTTAAAATTTTCTTAAAAAAAGTAGAATTTTTGAAAGTGCAATAAAAGTTGATCACAGAAGGGACCAAAAAATGTTAATCATGAAAT
Source organism: Dastarcus helophoroides (assembly GCA_028583605.1). Taxonomy (NCBI): domain Eukaryota; kingdom Metazoa; phylum Arthropoda; class Insecta; order Coleoptera; family Bothrideridae; genus Dastarcus; species Dastarcus helophoroides. The sequence goes on from CM053328.1 coordinate 16,128,964, forward strand.
TAAAATCATGTTAAAACCTAACTCGAAATTACCAATCTAAAATTAAAAAGTGAGCCACAAAAAATTAAAATTTTAAAGCCAGACTAAAAATTGCTGCCAGTAGTCATAGAAAGTTCAATTTTTGCAACAAGTCTTAAAAAGTTTAACGCTAAAGTCAACATATTAAAAAAAAAGTAATATGAAAGTTATTTTTCACTAAAAAGTTTAATATGCAAAGTTACAATTAAAATAACGTAAAAAGCTTGTAACCATTTTGAAAGGAAAGGCCCAAATTTGAGCTTGGAGTTTAAAGTTGGCAAAAAATAATCCAGTGACAATTTTGCTAGTGAAGGTCAAGATTTTGATAAAATGTTGACAGAAAAAGTCAAAACTTTAATCTTGAAGTTAAAACTTTGAAACATCAATTTAAGGTGAAAAGGTTGAAATTTTGCTAGTACCTGTTCGAATTACCAGTATAAAGTCAAAATGTTGCTGGAAAAAGTAGAAATTCTAAAATTGGACGTAAAAATGTTACCCACAGAAATCAAAATTTCCGATTAGAAAATACATTTTTACAAAAATGAATATTAACGGCAAGGTTAAAATGTTGGAAAAATTTGTTATTTGAAAATACAAATTGTGGTAAAACGTTTGAAATTTAAAGTTAAATTTAAGATTTTGCAAAAAAACTCAAATGTTTTAACTCACAGTTTAAATTTTGCAAGGAAACGTGGAAATCAAGGTTTAAAACCATGAAAAAAAAATAGAAATTTTAGTCACTTTAGTTACTTTAAAATTTTGCCAGGAAAAATCAACATCTTGAAACTAAATTCAGTCAGAGGTTCAAAAGTCAAAAATCACAGTAAAAAATAGTATATAGGCTCAAGTTGAATCTTTGCGAAAAATTCGGAAAAGACAAAGGGGCAGGAAGACAGGAAGAAAGTAACTCAGGAAGATAGAAAATGAAAAGATGGAAAGACAAAGAACCAAAAAAAACACGAAAATAGAAACGCTGAAAGATATAAACAGAATGAAAGAAAAACAGAAAAACATAAAGACAGAGAGAGACAGTGAAATAGAACGGCAGGAAGTAAGAAATAGATAAAGACACAAAAACAGAAAGACAAAAAACTAAAAGAAGAAAAACAGACAGCAAAACAGAAGAATAGAACAATAGAAGGCAGAAATATAGAAAGACAGACAGACAGAAACAGAAAGACAAAATCCAGATATACAAAAAAGACAGAAAGAATGAGATAGAAAAACAAAATATAGAAATACAAAAAAGAGAAATGTGCAGACAGAATGATTAAAAGACAGTAATACAGAGATACAGCGAGACGGAAAGATGGAAGGACAGAAGGATAGAAAAATAGGGAAGAAATGCAAAAAGCAGAAACATGGAAAGATTTCTTCTTCTTCTTATTCGTCTTCTTCTTCTTCGTCTTCTTCTTCTTATTCTTCTTCTCCTTATTCTTCTTCTTCTTCTTCTTCTTCTTCTTCTTCTTCTTCTTCTTCTTCTTCTTCTTCTTCTTCTTCTTCTTCAGGTGCCTTCTCCATTTTGAAAGTTAGCAATTATCAAGACTATCTTAATTTTGATACGGCTGATCTAAATAGCTGGTTATTGGAGCAGTTATACCAGTATTTTAGATTTTTTAACCAGGACTGTCGCCTTCTGCCTATAGTTCTTTTTCTTGCGATTTTCCCCTCTTTTATGAGTTGCAGCAAGCGATATTTTTTCCTCTCATGATATGTCCCAAATACTGTCGTTTTCTTGTTTTGATTGTTAGCAAGACCTCCCTCTGCTTTCTCATCTTTGTTAGTACGCTTTCATTAGTAACCTTTTCTATCCATGGTAATCTCAGGAGTCGACGGTACATCCACAATTCAAAACTCTCTAGTCTCTGAGTATCCTTCTTCCTCATTGTCCATATCTACATTCCATAATAAAGCACCGACAGTACATAGCATCTCATCAATCGAATTTTCAGATCAAGACTTAAATCTCGGCCGCACAGTGCTTTTTTTTATTTTCATGAATGTACTTCTTGCTTTTGTCATTGTTCTCGTTTACGCAGGTTCCTAGGTAAATATATTTCCTCATATAATTAATTCCCTGGTTGTGGATGTATAAGTTGCCGATATTTTGTCTTAACTTTGTTATAAACATGAATATTGTGTTCTTAATGTTTTTCGAGAGTCCATATTCTTCGCTATATTCCACTATCTTGTCCATTAGTACCTGTAGGTCTTCCAGAGATTCTGAGGGTCAGACTGTATCATCGGCATACCTTAGATTGTTTATTGGTGTGCCGTTGATTTTGATGCCTAGGTTGTGGTCTTCTACTGCTTCCAATGCTCTACTGATTATTTTCTCTGAGTAGCGATTAAATAGGGTAGGTGGAAGCACGCATATTTGCCTCACGCCTCTTTTTATTTCAATTTTCCTCGATGTACTTTTGTCTATTTTTATTTAGGCTTTTTGATTACAATACAACCTCAATATTATTCTGATATCTCTACTGTCTAAGCCCTTGTCTTTCAGTAGTCTCATCAGATAATCATATTTGACGTTTGACTTTATCAAGTGCTTTGTTGTAGTCTATAAAGCTTGCATAAATATCTTGGTTTACATCCAGACATCTTTGTGACAATACATTAAAAGCAAATAGAGCCTCTCTGGTACCTACACCTCTTCGGAATCCGAACTAAGTTTCATTTATATCTTGCTCAAGTGTTTTACATAATCTGTTGTCTATGATCTTTAAAAAGGTTTTCATTGTTTTCTTAGTAAGTCTCACAAAAGTCGATTGTAGCTATTCTTCAGGTGTAGTTCCGCTCGAATATATGGCAATGAACAGATTCACTAGTACATAGATCTTGTCTTCTTCTATAAGTTTTAGAAGTTCCGTTGTGAGTTCATTTGGGCCAGCTGCTTTTCTATTTTTCATACTTCTTATTGCGTGCAGGTTTCTTCTTTTGTTATATATGAACCCTCATCTGTGTTGGTGTTCTCGAGGTAGGCTTTATTTCTTTGATCTTCAAAAAGTTCCTTTATATAACTTTCCCAAGTTCGCAACTTCTCTTCTGTGTTTATCATTACCACTTCCGTCTACCGAGATTTGTTGTTGTCTGCGTTTTTGTGCATTTGTGAGTTCTTTAACTTTCTTATGGATGTAATATGCCTGGCTTAAAGTTTTTCTATCTCTTCATATTTTTTTCGAAAAAAGTCTTCCTTCGCTAGTTTAATTCTTATTCGTATTTCCCTCTGTATTTATCTATATTTGTCATTGTTTTCTTTATAATATCTTCTTTCATCCATAAGTTGCAATATCTCATCTGTCATCCATTCTTGTTTATGGTTATTTCTTTCTTTTTGTAATAATGTTTTGGTTGGTTCCATTACTGCTAGTTTGAAGAGTTTCCACTTTTCCCGTATGTGTGTATTTCTTTCATCATCTTGCGATTCAATATTGGTTATGTTGTAGTTGATCCGTTTTTAAAGCACGGTTCTTATCTCCGGTTTTTGCAATTTGTACATATCAATTTGATGTTGGTAGCCTTTGTGCTTAATCTTCTTTAGTCTGATGAGTACTTTAGTCATTAAAGCATTATGATGTTCCTGGAAATGCTTTAATTGATTTGACTGCATTTCTGTATAGCTCCTGTATTAGGATATCTGATTTCTGACTACCTCTGTAGTGCTATCTTGTAGAGATTTCCAAGTGTATAGTCCCCGTTTTGAAAGTTGACAAAGTGTATTAGTTACAATCATGTTTTTCTCTTGACAAAACTGTATTAATCTGTCTCCCCTCTCGATTTTCTCTCCTAGTCCATATGCACCTACATGTTTTCCACATTGTCCTTTTTTTATTTTCGAGTTAAGGTCGCCTAACACAGTTGACTGTAGAATGATTCAATTTCTTCGTCTGTTTTGTCTGCAGCGGGAGCATAAACTTGGACAATATTATTTTTACATGTTTCGGTTTGTAGGAGACCCATAACCCTATTTGACAGGGGAACAATGTCTGTCACACAGCGCGCGGCTCTCTCAGTTATCATTACAGCTACTCCATTTCTATAGTGTGTCTTTCCAGAGAAATATATTGATCCGCATGAGGTTTGTAGTTGTCAGGAATTTGTGTTGATTCCTAAGATGTCCAGTTTGCGTCTATTCATTTCTTGGACAACATTCTGTATTTTTTTTTGGCTCAAACGTGATTGTAACGTTCCATGTGTCAATTCTTAGTGGTTTTTTTAAAGGATTTTGGTATTTGTTTGTATCTGCAGGGATTTCGCTGGATGACGGCCCTGCAACCTTTCATCTATCCTCTCCTGTCGGATCTTGGCCTCCGACTGCCCTGATCAGTACTTTTATCCGAATTTTTTTTTGTCGCCATGATGACAAACTAAGGATGCTCTTATGAGCCTTTAATGCAATGGTTTCCAGTTGCCTTCTGCATCTCCATACCGTTGATCTGTAATTGATTCATCCGCTTTTAGAAGCAATTTTTTACTTCAAGGACAAGATGGTGGCCTGCCTCTTATCAATTCTTCCATCAGAAGCTGTTGGTTGATAAGAGGGGACGGTTTATGTCGACCTTCATTCGGTCAATAGAGCCTCGTTTGTTCTCTACCAGGGTACACCACGTGCAGGCGAGAATGTCATTTAGATCAACTGTCATGCTGTCACCCCTTATACTCTATGGAAAGATTGCAATACTGAAAAAAAAATGAAGACTGACAGAAAGACAGATGGAGATACTAGAACCGAAAAACAAGAGATATTAATACAAAAAAAAAGGAAAGACGAAAAAACAGAACAGAAATACTATAAAATAGAATTGCAATACAGAAAGATAAAAGACAAACACACAAAAAATATAAAAAACAGGACAGAAAGTAAGAAAGGTTGAAAGACCGAAGGACAGATATCAGAACAAAAGATAGAAATACAAAAAATGCAGAAGATAAGAATATAAAAAAGACAGCAAGGCAGAAATACACAAAGGCGGAGAGCCAGGAAACAAATATAAAAGAGGCAAAAAACAGAAAGACGCAAAGAAGCAAAGACGGAAAGACGGAAAGACTGAAAACCGTAGGCACAAAAAGATGGAAAGACCGAAACACAGAAAGACAGAAAGTCAGAAAGATAGAAAGACAGAAAGACAGAAAGACAGAAAGACAGAAAGACAGAAAGACAGAAAGACAGAAAGACAGAAAGACAGAAAGACAGAAAGACAGAAAGACAGAAAGACAGAAAGACAGAAAGACAGAAAGACAGAAAGACAGAAAGACAGAAAGACAGAAAGACAGAAAGACAGAAAGACAGAAAGACAGAAAGACAGAAAGACAGAAAGACAGAAAGACAGAAAGACAGAAAGACAGAAAGACAGAAAGACAGAAAGACAGAAAGACAGAAAGACAGAAAGACAGAAAGACAGAAAGACAGAAAGACAGAAAGACAGAAAGACAGAAAGACAGAAAGACAGAAAGACAGAAAGACAGAGACAGAAAGACAGAAAGTCAGAAAGATAGAAAGACAGAAAGACAGAGACAGAAAGACAGAAAGTCAGAAAGATAGAAAGACAGAAAGACAGAAAGACAGAAAGGCAGAAAGGCAGAATGACAGAAAGACAGAAAGACAGAAAGACAGAAAGACAGAAAGACAGAAAGACAGAAAGACAGAAAGACAGAAAGACAGAAAGACAGAAATGCAGAAATACAGAAAGACAGAAAGACAGAAAGACAGAAAGACAGAAAGACAGAAAGACAGAAAGACAGAAAGACAGAAAGACAGAAAGACAGAAAGACAGAAAGACAGAAAGACAGAAAGATAGAAAGACAGAAAGACAGAAAGACTGAAAGACTGAAAGACAGAAAGCCAGAAGGACAGAAAGACAGAAATACAGAGAGACAAAAAGATAGAGACAGAAAGATCGAAAGACAAAAAGAAAAACAGAAACAATGACAGAAAGACGAAAGTTGATAAATATATTTCAGCTTACTCATAATTTTTTTCAAGGTAGAATCAAATTCGATTGGATTCTTATTCGAGTAATAAATAAAGCCACAAAAAAAAAACTAGCGGCTGCCCATCTCGATCAGAATAAGATAATACGGACGATAAATTTAGTGGCAATAAAATGCTCAATCTACAAATATTCTTTTTCTCTTGGGTCGCCACACTAAGGGTGGGTGTTTTCATTCTCCGAACGGGGCGCGATTTTCCTTGAAGAAAAGCAGACGGTTTGGCTGCGAATCGAACAGCATAAATATTCGATTTGAATGTCTTTCTGAGTGAGCGTATGCGTGTGTGTGCGGTGGCACAACATTGACCCAATACAAGTGAACATCCGATATTGGGGTCTCTATATAAACACTTCGATTTCCAAAGGGCTAAAATATAAAATACGCCCGAGGATTTCATTTGCATGACAAATTGCACGATGATCGTTGGTCCAGGATATGATAACTTTTATGAAAACGTACAAATGTCAACCTAATATTTCTTTTAAAAGCTTATGTTTATCGAAGAAAATTAGGACACATTTTTAATGAAAAAAGAAGATATAATCAGAACAAAACTGAGAGGTATTGAAGATAATAACGCTTGTTAGAATTAAAAAGAAAATAGAAATTTTCTCTCCTGAAAGTAAAGAGAAATGAAGAATAGGAAATATTGCATTGAAAAATATATGAAAAGGTATTGAATAATTTTTAACCTATTATAGAAGCAAACAAAATGTGAACATCTTTCATTATTCAACTCTCTAATTATCTGACTATCTGACTGACTTAAGCGAAAGACCACTGCGGATTTATACCGTTTTGGTTTTCAGAACAGATCTCCATATAAATCGGACTATCGCTTACGGAAACGTCTAAAATGTTTATCTGCCGTATGATTCATTCTCGCGGTCGCTTCCTATTAACAAATGTTTTCAGAGATATCCTTAACTACACACTTACTAATACAAATTCGTTACAATGTTGTCCTCTTAATCTGATACATTTATTACATCAAACCTGCGGAGCCAACTCTGATCAATAAGAAGGGTGTTTCAGAAATTCGAACCCCAAATCGCGAACTGTTTGCACAACAACATGCTATTTCTGTGCAAATGCATTGTCCTGCCATAACAAAGCAACGTTGGACAACTTTCAGGGTCTGTCCTTAATTTTTCCTCGTAAAGTGGCCAGTAACGTCAAATAATAATCCCCAGTTATTGTTTTACCCGTATGATTACTCCTTAGTAATCCTAAAAAAACTAAAGCAAAAACGTTTCCTGCAGATCTTTGAACACGAAATTTCTTAGGCCTCAGAGAATCAGAGTATCTCCATTCAATCGCTTGCTCATAGAAATGTAATCAAGCTTCATCCATAGTAACAACGCGATTTAAAAAGTCTGCATATTTTTCAAACCGAGCACAGAACAACCTGACCGCGATGCTTCACCCTTGAACGCTTCTGGTCAACATGTAGATGTTTGGGAATTCATTGTGCAGAAATTTTTCTTATATCCAAATCTACGTAAACTATATGATGGAAGCCTCAAATATTCGTGTTAGCCCAATTCTACGGTCTGATTAAACCATATAATGAACTGCTTCGATATTTTCAGGGAGGAACACAAAAACTGGTCTTCCCATCGCTCTTTATATTAAATGGAAAATTTATATCTTTTTTGAAGCTTGTAATGTAACTATTCACGATCACATACGAAGCACATTGATCGCCGAGGGTGTTAAGTATATCTTCATAAATCTGTTTAACCGTCTTAACCTCTTCACATAAGGTACTCGATGATGGCTCGATGCTCCAATTTTTTGATTTTCACAATTTCGATCGACATCCTTTTTTTTTAATTTTATTGCACCTAACAAGTTATATTTTTGACTTAAAACTTTACACTGACATTTCTAATAATTTATTGTTCGTTGCTGTGGTACCGCAATATTAGTTTATCCGTGGAACCGGTCTTTGCTAACTAGATATCAATGCATCCTGGTACAAGAAAAGCTTCTACAAAAAAAAAGAAAAGAAAAACATTGTTAACAAATGTTCGAAACTACTAAAGAATGCTTAAAAACCACTGGAAGTGAAAAAAACAGAAAATTAACGAAAACTTACTAGATAATTGACGGAATCTTACTAGGATTGTTATTTTTTTAATCCGGAAACATTAAATGAGAGTAAAAATAATTGAATTATCGAGGCGTCCGAGTGTTTTCGAGGTAATTATATTTTCGTTTGGGGATTTTCCGGCCTTTCACTTCGAACTTCCAGCTCTCCTTTTGTTTTGTACACAGTTGTTTAAATGTAGTTGATCTTCTCATATAAACACGCGGCGAGGGTATGGTTTGATCGTTTTATTTGGGAATTTATTTGCGCGCCAGATCCCCGGGGAAATTTATAATGCATGTTAGGGGTTTGTCATCTTATACGCCGCCATGGTAGAGGCGAATGCCGACTGTAGACTTTATATAGCGACTATTATTTATACCGAACGTATTCTAACAAACCCCGAAGAAAATTACTATACCGCACATTTGACATGAAAAGCGACACATGTATACGTTAGAAAGCATTCGGGTAAATTTTGGGTAAAAACCTTGGGGTTTCTGTGGGGTAGTACCTTTAGTAATGTGTTAGTAGTGCCTTTGATCAATTTGCATCAGATTTAGAGCAAAGCCAGGCCCGGATTTAAGGTGATTGGAGCGATTGGACCCAATCGGGCTCCGCACTACCAAAATTAACAAAAAGTTATTTTTCGAAGTTTAAAGCAAACTGCTTTTGACGATAAAAAAGTGAAATTTTTCAAAGGTCGATTCGTGTTAAAAAAGTGGAAATTTCCATAACAAGTCAAATTTAGATAACAAAATATTGCAACTTTCAAAAATATCTTTCTCAGAATTTTTATTTTATTTCAATGCTAACACATTCTTGAAATTTACAAGAAAACTTTTTCTCAATATCTCCTTTGGTGGAACGGACTGGTCCTTGGTTATTTTTAAAAATTGAAATACAGAACTTGTCCCCTGAAACAAAGAAAAATTAAAAAACACAACAAAGGTTGCTCCAACGCGTTTCATATTTCAATTTTTTAACATTTCCTAAAAATATTGTTGTCAGACTTACATAGATTCCTATTAAAATTTCGATCCAATTTTTAAAAAATAAACCAATGATCTGAAAAAGTCGAATTTTTTTAAAAAAAATTCAATTTTAAATGGAAATGTCCAAAAACAAAATATTTCGAATTTTGAGATAAAAGTCAAAAATTTACAGAATAAGATGAATTTCGAACAATAATTTGAAGTTACTGGGAATCAAATTTAAAAAAGAAAAACAGACAATTAACAGAATGGACATTGAAAAAGACACGATTTTTGAAAAATACGTACAATTTAGAGAAATTAAGAGAAAAAGATCGCACTTTCTAGAAAATATTTCAGCTTTCCAAGACAAATCCGATTTTAAGATCAAAATTGGAATTTTGAAAATAAACTAGTAATTTCGAAAAAAATGAATTTTGAGGAAAAAAATTTGAAAAAGTCGGAGTTTTCAGTAAATCATATTAAAAATAAAAACCTAACCTTTCCCAGAAGCTCTAAAAATGTCCAAAATTCAAAATAGTTAAAATTTTCCATGGTCTAATTTTGCGAAAAAATCGAATTATCATTGTTCTCAAAATTTAATTTTAATTTAAAATTTAGTAAAGATGTTGAATTTATAAATCTATAATAAATCTTTTTCTCTAAATCCCAAAAAATATTTTTCTCTACATTTTTACTAAGATTCCGATTTAATTTGACAACCACGAAACATCACATTTTGAGATAAAAGTAAAAATTTGTCGAAAAAGACAAATATTAAGAAAATATCCAAATAAATAAACGATTTTTGAAATAAAAGTTCTAAAAATAGAATTTTGACAATAAAATCGAAATTTCAAAAAAGTCCAATTCTTAGGAAAAGGTAAATTTTAGGAAAAAGACTACTTTCAGAGAAAAATTAAAAGTTTCGAGAAAAAAGACGAATCTACCAATAAAATATTAAATATCGAATATTGAAGTAAAACTCAACATTTCATAGAAAAAAACCAGTCGAAATTTTCAAAAAATCGTATTCTAAATTTTCAAAAATAGCTAAATGTTGAGAAAATTACCGATAGTTGATAAAAACTAAATTTCCAAAAAACTTTGAAATGGACAAGAATTTCAAGATGTTCCAGAAAAAGTTAAATTTGAAGAAAAAAGTTGAAATTTTGAAAAAAAAAATCTAAACTCTGAGAAAAAAAGAAATTACCAGAAATTGATCGAATTTCTGCAAAAAAGATCTAAATTTTGAGAAAAAGCCGTTTTTTTGGTAAAACTTTGAAATTTTCCAGAAAGAGTTAGATTTTATCAAAATTTAGAAAATAAAGCGAACTAAGAAAAAGAAATTTTAAGCAAAAAATGGAAATTTACTGGGTGAATATTTATTATCTCTTGACTGCTCGAGTGAGAGGAAGATAGACGCCCTACCTGCCTCATGTGGCATCAGAAAATGTCCAATATCGTGATACACATCGAAATTTTGACAAATTGAAACTTCTAGAAAATTTTTTCGTAATTTTGTCACAAAAATGTCAAAATAAAAAAAACATACTTTTTTATCAGAACATTGACCAAATTTCGAGGAAAAGGCAAATTTTAATAAACCAGCTGAAATTTGTAGAATCAAAAAAGTCGAAACTTTCAGAAAAAGTTGGATTTCTAGAAACGGCAAATTTTGCAAAAAATGACAAAACGACGAAAAACTTGAAATTTTGATGCAAGTTATGTTTAATAAAATAAGTGGAATTTATGAATAAATGTAGGATTTCAAAAAAAGACACGTTTTTTAAAAAATACCAAATGTGAGAAAAAGTCGAAATTTCGAAAAAAATATTTCAAGGAAAGACGGAATTTAAAGCTAGAAAGAAAAGTTTTGGTTTCCCAGTTAAATACATAAAGTTTTGGTTTGCTGCATGAACTAGAGGGAAACAAGCGCCCCCACCCAGCTCTATTCTTGCTACGCCTATGGTTAGCTAGGATATGTTCTTTAATATTACGTATAAAATGTGATAAAACAAAACGATAAAAAAACAGGTAACAATTAAAATTTTATATAATCAGCTCTCCAAAGTTGCAAACAGTTTTGCAATTTCATGGTTTGTTGAATTAAAAGAGTTCGATTTGTTTTGTTTTACATATGAACTCGATAACACCACAAACATTATTTTATTTCTGCTAGCTGCTCAGCCAAAGCAAAAACTAGAAAAAATAGAGAGCCCCGCAAAGGAAAATCATGAGCAAAGCTTACCAAAATTGATTTCACGTTCAAACTTTTTCTACAATTTTCTTATTTTTTTTTAGTAGGTTTTAATTCAATTTGGTTAGAAAATTTTGTCTTTAATTTGCCTAATTGACTAAATTTGAAACATTTTGCAATTACTCAATTTGAATCCAGGTAATTATTAACGGAGACACTCAGAAAAAAGGAAAAGGTAATAAGTATAAAAACCAATAAAATAATGACCCTAAATTCACTGAAAAACGAATGAATGAAATAATAATTAATGACAATTTAATGATTATGAAACTTGAAGCACTTGATTAAAAGTAAGAAACTACTCTTCTCCGAGCAAATAATAATTTAAATCATTTACTAGTAATTTCCAGTAGATGCATCAAAATTTTCAGTTCTTAAATAATAATTAAATAATAGTTTCTCTAGTCACCAGTCATTCTTTGGCATTTTTACGTTAAAATTAGTCTTCAGAAATGCAAATATGTCAATTACATTTGAATTCATACCGCGTGTTAGTTATCACCTTGCTTTTTAGCGAAAATATCGCTTTTGCCAATATTTCCAATTGGATTTCCTCCTTAAGTAAACGAGTCGGACTACCAACTTACTGACTAAGCTAGCAGCTTACCAGCGGAACTACTTCGGGCCAAACGAACATTTACGTGAATTGTACAAATTCCGACGTCGATAAACAAAAAAAAAAAACGACTGAATAGAATTCCGGGGGCCGCTAACTCGGTTAAGAATCCAGAACGGAGACGAGCCACTCTGATATTGAGCTTAGAAAATGGAAAAGGACTAATGGAAGGGATCTGCTTTGCATTCATAAAGTCTCGTTTACGCGAAGACGAGTGCCGCTGTCACGACTGCATTAAGAGTCTTGTTTAGAAAACAATATTCCACTTTTGCTAACGTTTCGCTTGTTGAATTAGGACGGCCCCCCTTTTGGTTTAAGCGCCGTCAGGACTGCTTCTTCGTTTTTCCTTTGTTTTAAAAAGGGGAAATTGGGAAAAGTGTAAAACTCTATTTTGCTAACTAGAATCGGACGGTTGGGGGGTATACTTAACTCAATCACAAGTCACAAATGGTGTGTACAGAAAATTCAATCGCTATATATGTCGACTAGAGACACAATAACAGCATCATATTAAGGCTTCATACTACGTAATTTCTATTTCTGCGTCTCCTTATTTAAAATATGAAACATGCTAGTCTAGCTGTCCTTGGCGTTAAAACACTTTGAAGTTAATAAACAAAACGCGACTTCACTAGCTCGGAAAAGAGAAACACTTTTGACACTATCGTCGATGGAAAATAACACAATTAGTTTGGAAAACCGAGAAAAGAACGAAACGGGAAACGTTTATTTGCTGACGCTTTGTGAGCCGAAAGAATTATAACGGATTTGCTTGGGGCAATGTGAAACTTGGAGATGTATTTTTTTTTTGTAAAAATGGCAAAAAAGAACGTGGGAAAATAAATGTGGTCGGCGGCTATCCAGATTATTGCAGGTTGCCCGAGAATCGATCAAATGACACACGACACCCTTCAGTTGGATTTTCACGAACAAGCGGCCGAGGTTTTCAACACGAAGCACAAAAGAATAACCGATAATTAATGATTCGATGCTTAGTAATGCACTTTGCTTGTATCGGGGCAATTTGTTTTTTTATCCTTGAAATTTCACCGATAAAATTTGTGTAGCAACTTCTTCAAAAATAAAACAAAAAAATTAACAAAGTAGTCCTGTTACATCACGATAAAATTAAAAATACATAGTAATTCAAAGGCATTTTACATTAAAAAAATTATCCTAAGTTCGTTCTTTGCTAAGAACTCTTTTTGGTATTGAAAATACACATTTAGATTACACAGTTCTGCAAAAAAAAAAAAATGTTTGGTGCCGCCGAAATCTAAACCTAAGTTGAGCGCATAGTTTGTAGCACTTCAGTAATTTAATTATCAAAAGTACATGGGTATTCAGTATCTTTTTAGTAGCCATTTAACCAATTTGTTTCTGTGGTTGGTTTAATTAAAAAAAATTGCAAATAAAACCAGCAAGATACCATCGTCGAAACGGTAGTATTTAAATGATCCCTACACTTTTTACGCCTGTTGTAAGTATGGTGTGAAATCGTTTCGAAAACCGATATCTAAAATGCACATTTCCTTACTTTAACTTGAAAATCAAAGAGTTTATAAACCATGAACTCCAAACAATGTGTGCAAAATAGTTAGTGAACATTTAAGGCAATGGATGAATGGTAAAAGAAATCTAATGAAGTTCGATGATTTGGAGGGAATCAAAAAATTACTATTATGGACTGTTATTTTTTTAGTCAAGATATGTAGTATACCGTATATGCCCTAGATCATGTTTTTGGGTTAATAGCTATAGTTATTAACTCAAAAACATAATCTATGCCGTTCTAGAATCTGGTAAAAAACTAATTCTTATTCAGAATACTTCCCTGTTCCTACTTTTCGTGGTTTTTTAGGTCTTTCAGAAGTAGAATTTAGTGCATTTGATGATAGTTAAGCTTGTAGGGGCGAAGAGAGTAATCGTTTTGAAGATACGTCACCAAAATCTATACTTTTTGTTCAAGATGCTTCAAATGGCCTTTATAAGAGACCTCGAACTTTAAAAAAAAAGATTCAAAACGTTGGCATTCAGAGTCAAAGAAAGCAATTTGCTTTCTTCATATATTAAATCGTGCTCAAAAAAACAGAACTGCTTTCATTTTTCACCTAAAAAGTGTTGTTTTTTGTAATTGTCTTAGTGGTTTTTTATTAAACATGGGTTCCTCGAACTACTGAATTACCAGTCAAATGATTGAAAACTTTTAATAGACAGTTACAAGCGATAAAAAGGGGCTAATTTATCAGAACCTAAAAAAGAATGAGAAAAGGTACCAGGGTCGACTGAAATGAACACAAAATAGTTGACTACTGCTGGAGTACTATGCGTCGGTGTCTGGAAGAAACTCAAGTGAAGAAATCAAGAAAAGGAAGCTTTCTTCAAGTTCAGTGATAGGTATAATGAAGGGTCGAAATAATCTTATTTTTCGACACATATCAAACTTGAAAACTCCATTTGTATAACCAATATTTTATATACCAAAACAAGAATAAGGAGCCTACATAAAATCAGTTTTAATCTTTTCTTCATCAAATCCAGTGTAGATCTGTGTTATTCTAGAAATGATTACTTTTACACTAATCAAGTCAAATCTCGATTCTAAAAATATTGCCTTCCTTCACGATTTTGAGTATACTTTTTGAAATTATTTTCCTTTTCTCGAAATTTTCACTTTTCTTGACCAATTCATAATGTTTAAGAACATAATTCATTTTGAAAATTTGAAATTTTTTCGAAAATTATGCCTTTATGAATGATTTGATATTTTTAAGTGAAAACTATTTGCGTTATCTACAAGCACTAATGTTAACAGTATTATATAGCTGATAATCGCGTCTTCGTCTGCGTTAAAGAAAAGAAGGAATTATTGGTTCACCTATTTAAAAATTCATACTTTTTTGAACAATTCAAATTTTTATTGCAAATTTTGAATTATTTTGAAAATTTCGAACTTTCCCTTAAACTGTTGACTTAATTTTGAAAATCTAGACATTTGACTTTTTTTGAAAATCTCAACTTCCTTAAAATTTTGGTGATTGTGTTCATATTTTGAATATTTTTGAAAACATTTTTGATAATAAAATGTTTTGATTGAAATGTTTGTTTTTTTATTGGACTTTTCTTTTAAATTTCTTAAAATTTTGACTTTCTGAAAATGACGATTTTCTAAAACAATCTGGCCTTTCAATTTTTATTGAAAATCTTGAATTTCGACTTTGTATTTTAAAAATTGAAAATTTCCAATATTCGGCTTTTTATTTCCGCTTCTTTCTAATTTTATTTTATATCTTTCAAATTTCCACCCTTTCACAATTTCACCTCTTTTTAGAATTTGTTCTAAATTTGAACTTTTTTCTCAAAAATTTGATTTTTTTTTTCATTTTTAAACTAAACCTAATTATATTGAAATATCGTTTTTTGAAAACTTTTATCTATCGAAAGGCGTTAAAGCAACCTTTGTTGTGTTTTATAATCCTTCTTGGTTTCAGGAGACAAGATTTGAATTTCAGTTTTTGAAGACAACCAAGGACCAGTTCGTTCCACAAAAAAAACTTATTTTAAACATGTTCACCTTTGTTTAAATCTTTGACTATTTCCCAAAGTTATGACATATTGGGAGTTTTTTTAAAAATTTTTGACTTTTTCGAAAAAGTGTAAAGTTTAATTTTTTTGTTGAAAATTTTCACATTTTTGAGAAATTGTTTTTTTTTTCAAAATTTCGACTTAGAAATTTTTGCAGTTTTTTCATAGTTTTTAAACTTTTTTCTGAAAATGTCTACCTTTTATCATTTTTTGACTGGTTCTTTAATTTATGATTTTTTTCAGAATTTAAGCTTTTTCAAAATTTCTATTTTTTTCAAAATCTTAACTTTTTTGTGAAAACTTCGACTTTTTTTCAACATTTTTTTTTTCAAATGTTGGTATTTTACTAGAAACTTCGAAATTTTGTAACTTTGATTCATTGAAAAATTTGCATGTTACTGAATATAATTTTTTTTTTTTTTCAATAATCTAACTTTCTTATTTAGAGCTTTAAAACAAATTGAATAAAAGAAATCTTAGCTAAATTTCCATTTTAAATTTCGTATTTTAAAAACGATTATTTTTCAAGTTTTAGCTGAAAAGTTAAAATAGTCAAAATTAAAATGAATTTTCAAGATTAAAATCAAAACAGGAATTTCGGAAAAAAGCACAAAGCAAAATGTCGACTTTAATTTAAAAATTTGAATTTCCACAAAACTGTTCCGAGAAATTTTAAGTTCCAAGGCAAAATTTGGAAAAGATGTCGAAATTTTGATAAAAATACTTCAAAATATCTGTTCCTCAACATTTAGACAAAAACATCCAAAGTGTCAAATTAAAGCCGAAATTTCATGTTTAAGACCTAAATGTTTAGAAGTTTATATTAAAAAAAAGGACGCGTAAAAATACAAAATATGTACAGATCATCTGGAAAAAGGAAGAACTAGTGTGCAGACACATTCATCAACAGCGTCAGCTCTCAATGCGTATAGACAACTTTAAATACAATCGCGTGTACTCTTCATTGCACACATTTTAAGTGATTTTGAATGCCCACTTTTACCATCTCAGAGGTTGAATTTTGAAGAATTTCCTCCTACCTATTACGGCGAACATGTGTGTAAAATTTCGTGCTCCTAGACCTACTGGTTTAGAGTGCAGGTTGTCTGTCAGTCAGTGTTTAGAGATTACCTTTATATCAATTTATGAATTTATTTATATTATGTGAAGTTTTTTTATGTGTTAGGTATTCTAGTTATTGGGCAGATAGTCAATAGTAAAGTAGAAAAATAGAATATTTATTTACTTCGATTTTTGAGACTAAAAAAATGCTTATTAACTTATTTCCTTTAACCATCTACAGAAGTCAGAAGTAATTTCTTTTAGTCCACAACCACATAGGGCGCTTGCCGAATCATGAAAATTAAGTGGGACGTGATCGCTAGATATTTATGAGTAAGACGTGTAATAGAATTGAAAAACGCATGATTGACAGCGACGTTTGAACCCTCGAGCTATGAAGCCAAATCTGCCGCCTTAACCAACTTAGCTATGCTGACCAGCAAAGAGTAAATAATATTCTTAGTGAAAACTGCAATTAATGATTAAAAATTGTTACAGGATCTACACTAGATACTTATTTAGATTGAAATAAATAGTTATCTTAATCCTTATTATTACTATATTTGGTTATTTATGCTATAATTACTACTGTAAGTTAACCCTTTCAGTTATGGCGTCCGCATATGAGGACGTACCATATGTAGGGTTATCGACTATTTGGTCATTTTTACTATTTTTTAAATTCCATCCCCAACTTAACTGAAACAATGGAGAAGTTTCATAATGTTATTAATACTATGTTTAATATAATGAGATTAAAATATTGATCAAAACTAATAAATCACTGCCAAAATTTTTGAAATCCGTTAATAAATGACTGAGAAACGTGACGTGATTTGACCTGTCCCGAGATCATCGCATCACAAATCACTGAACAAGAAGAAAAGCTTGTGGATTTTGCTAGATTTTGAATATGATTTAGACGACCGAAATCTGAGAAACACGTATATTTTTATCGACTGATAAATGGTTTTAAGGGTAGTTTACCCCTGTGGATTAGGTCAAATGACGCCACACGCGTATTCTTACAAGCGCAAATTCAAAGGTTCATAACTTTTTCATTTCTAGAGATATTTTAATGATTCTTTCAGATATTTGTATCATTTCACTTAAATATTTATAATTAATTAATAAGAAAAAAATGGAAACTTCTCCATTTTCACAATTTTTTATCAAGTTGTGTAGCTGCCAAAAAAATGTGTTTTCACTCATTCACTGGGACCCTGTTATACCATCTTAATGTCTTTTGCAAATCTAGGTAGAACTGTTAATTTACAAGTAAAATTATATTTTAAGTAGACAAATGTCTTCTTAATACGAGGGTAAATCAAATATGAACCGGAGTTTCTGTCATGTCACCATGAGGGCGTAGGGAGTGTACGCATACTCTTAGACATGTTAGATGGGGATGTCACAAAACTTCCTTCCTTAATTACGTTCTCGTCGTTCTTCAGTGGTAAATACAATGAGTGAGCAAGAGGTTCATCCGCACGTTGCGCAGCGCATTATTATTAAATTTCTTGCCGTTGAAGGTGTCAAGCCCACCGAAATTTTTCGTAGACCAGAGACACAGTTTGGGGATACTTGTCTGAAGAAAACTCAAGTCTTTGAATGGCACAAAAAATTTTTGGAAGTACGAACTAAAGTTGAAAATAAATCCCATGCCCGTCATCCTCGGACCAGTGTTGAATGCGGACAAAATTAACGCTGTACAACGCCTTTTGGAAGGTGATCGCGGTTTAACTGCTGGTGAAATTGCACCTCAGATAGGGATAAGCTTTGGGAGAACTCAATCCATCATTTCAGATGAAGGTTTTGAAAAATTTTTGCCAGGTGGGTACCTTGTCTTTTGACTGAAAAACAGAAACAACAACGTCTGAAGATTTGTCAGAGCCATCTTGATGTTTTCAACGTAAGGGTGGTGGTTTTTTGCAATGTATCGTTATGTGTGATAAGATTTGGATCCCCTGTTACACCCCTGAATCTAAACAAACAAGCATGGAGTGGAAAAAAAGGGAGAAAGTTCACCCGTCAAGGCAAAAACCCCCCTCTCAGCTAAAAAAGGTTATTGCGACAGTGTTTTGGGTATTTAAAGGAGTTGTTTACGTCTATTTCCTGCATGAACGTCGTACGGTTCATGCTACTACTACTGCCAGCTATTAGATGAATCAAAACGTGCATATCGGCAGAAGAGGTGCCAATTTTAGGTCAGAAATGTGATTTTGCTTCACGACAATGCCCGGCTCCGCTCAGCCAATCTGACACATCAAAAATTAGAACAAATACATCGGGCAACATTAGAACAGCCTCCTTATAGTCCCTACTTATCACCATGAGATTATCATATCTCTGGGCCACTGAAAGAAGCCCCATGAGGTCAGCGATTTCATAATGATGCTGCTGTTGAGAAATTTGTGCGCAACTGGCTGCAAACACGCCTCCCTTTTTTATGATGATGGCATTAAAAAACTCCCAATCCGTTGGGAAAAATGCATAGCAAAATCGGACGATTATGTAGAAAAATAGTTAATAACTTTTATATATGTATTTTGTACCAATAAATTTTTAAAAACAAATTCCAGTTAATATTTGATTCACCCTCGTAATATGTACAACTTAACTTTATGGTGGTCCTCATTTGAGGATATTGCGGGGTAAAATTCGTGATACCACAAACACTTTTTTATGTGTTTGTCATTTGGTTTTTGTAGGCTTATTGTGTAGTAATTTCGCAATGTTTAGAGTTCGAAGGCGCCCTTACGGAAGAAAAATTTTACTTTACTAACAATTTATTCAAAAGTTAAGATCTGGTTAATGTTTTAGACGATCATTTTAAAAAAAGCTCCATGGCACAGGTAATATCACTACTTCAGTTTTCTTTTTGTGCAGTTTTTTTGTAAATGTTGAGAGGAACTATTGAATGTTTTGAACACAAAACAAACCAAAAATAATTAAACCAGAAAACCTTCTTTCGAACAACGATTTTAAAAATATTATACAAGCAAATAACTAAAAAAACACTAGAAAGAGCAGAATACTATAATTTTATATAATATTAAGAAAATCATTAAATGGATTAAATAAAAATGAGACAATTTATCTGTTTTAAAACGTTGCAACTAACGGCACTTTTGACTACTGACATTTGCAATAAGCGGCCAATAATTGATATAAACAAAGATGAATAACATCAAACATCATGAAGTTGTGATAAAAATGGAAAAAGGTATGTATGTGGAAGAGAAACATCCACAACTGAAACAGATAATAGGCAAACATTAAGTCAAATATATTCGTAAAGTTATAAATCATCTAACTCACCTCCAGTGCCACTCAACCTCGATCTAAACAAGGTAAGCAATGTGCATCAATTTTGATTAATATCTATTTTAATACTACTTCTTCCGGGATTGGACTGTGTCAAAGCACTAATAAAAGTGTTCGACGTTTCGCCCACCATCGTAGGAGGCTTCTTCAGGAACAAAGAAATAAAATACAAGAAAATATACAAAAATGAAAAATGAATGAAAAAAATTTCAAAACATCAGAGCACGGTAACTCAGTATGTTTACCATACCAGAGGCGACACTCTTCTAAAGAAGAGTTTTGCCTCAGCTATGGTGGACATATGTATGGTGGATTTACTCAGTTACCGTGCTCTTCTGTCTAAACTTTCTTACCCTTTGTACCAAATTTTCAATTCAGAAGAGTTTCGCCTCTGGTATGGTGGAATACTGAGTTACCGTGCTCTGATGTTTTGAAATTGGCCCCTTTTTTCATTTTTTATTTTTGTATATTTTCTTGTATTTTACTTCTTTGTTCCTGAAGAAGCCCCCTACGATGGTGGGCGAAACGTCGAACACTTTCAGTAGTCCTTTGACAAGGTCCAATCCCGGAAGAAGTATATCCAGTACTGACTCTGGCCGTGGAAGCCTTCGTTATCTATTTTAATAAATTACTAAAATTAATTTGAAAATAAAAAAAAAACAATCTTATTTTTTAGTCTAAGTTTTCACTTGTGTCAGCGGTCACCAGACTGCCTATTTTTTTTTAATTACAAGTTTTTTATTTAAAAACTATTAAGTTTTTGAAAAGTTCATTTTTTTGGAAATTGGGGCATTTAAAAATTTTCAATTTCTAAACATTTTGACTTTCTCTCAAAATGCTGACGTATTTGGGAACTTTCGGTTTTCAGAAAGTTTGCTTTTTTAAAGATTTTGATTTAGTTTCAAAATTTTGAAACTTCCAAAAATTATCATTTCAAAAGTTTTTTTTGACCTTTTTCTTTAAAAGATTTTTTCCATAATGTTGTTTCCTTTTGCAAATTTTGACTTTTCTCAAAATTTCCATTTTTTTTTTGAAAATACAATTTTATTTCGAATTATAAATTTTTCACTAAATTTCCAACAAAATTATGTTTTAAAAATTTTTAATTTTTTCAAAATTGTGACATTTGAAAAAAAAATTGATTTTTCTTTAAAATTTCGTATTTGTCTTTATATGTTGACTCCTTTTGTAAGATTTGATCATTTTTAAAACATCATATAATGCACTAATTTTAAAAATTTTCTAAATTTTATTTTTGACTTTTGAACATTTTGTCTAATTTTTTAGAATTCTTCACTGATCTTTTAATGTTTTCAAAATTCTGATTTTCTAAAATAAATAATATTTTCACAAAATTCTAAAATTTTTTGAACAACTTGGTTTGTTAAAAATCTCGAAAGTTTCTAAAAATTTTAACCCTTTTCAAAATTCTGAATTAGTTTGAAATTTTTGACTTGAAAATTTTGACTTTTTTTGAAAGTTACAAGTCTTTCAAAATTTAGACTTTCTCAGAATTTTCCTTGAATCTAAACTTTGTTGAAAATGTAAACCTTTTTTTCAAAACTTCGATTCGTCTCTAAAAATTTTCCTATTTTTGTAAATTTTGACTTAAAAACTAAAACTGTTTTGAAAATTTTGAATTTTTAAGAATTTACATCAGGTCAAAATTTTAAAAAGGTTCTAAATTTAGAGAAAACGCCTAAAATGTCAAAGTGTTCTGTTCAATTGTGACTAATATAAATATTGGAGTGTTCTGAAGACAATTTTCAAAAAAGGTGGAATTTTGAAAAAAGTAAAAATTTTGAAATATTCGATGTTTTAAGTCAAGTTTTAAGAAAAATTAAACATCTTTAGTAAAAATAAAAAAAATATCAAAATTGTAAAATATGGAAATTTAAATAAATGAAAATGTTAAAAAAGTGTAATTTTTAAAATGTCAATTTTCAAAATAAATTAAAATCTTCAAAAAAATAAAAATTAAAGAGAGAAAGAAATTTTGATAAGAAAAGTAAAATAAAATCGAATTTCAAAAAGAGCCCATCAGAAAGTCGAAATCCTCAAAAAGTCGAAATATTTAAGTGATCAAAATTTTCAAAAAACGTCAATAATTTGACAAGGTAAAAATGTTCATAAAACAATCAGACATTCTAAGTAAGGAAATTTAAAAAATATTTAAATTTCTAAAAAATCTAAATTATCAAAAAATCTGTTTGCCTTTGCAATATAATTTTTAAAAACATTTGGCAGTTGTGGGAACTGTCGACAAAAAACTATGCTTGTTGTTGTTAAAATCTTCCATATTTTCAATTAGATTATTTGGCAAGTACTTCAAAGTGGCATTTTTTGGTAACGCGAAACCATTCGTTTGTCCCATATCTTTAGTCACTTAACGCTCCTAAAGAAGTTTCCACTTCAAAAAAAGTCTTATGCCCAAGAAAATTGCTACTAATTTTCAACAACTTTACACTAAAAAAAGTCAAAAATGGAACTTACGTTCTCTTTAAATAAAAATGATACACATATAGAGCATAAATACATATATCCCTTTAAAAAGCAAGTCTTAGCATATATTCTTTAAAGAAAAACTTATGTAATGTTTTCTGAACTGCTATCTTGCAACTTGGAATTTTCCCAATTACAAGAAAAAATAAGTGAAACGTTTAACTATTAGTCGTAAGTGAAGGTGGCAGGGGTTAGGGATTGAGTTTAAAAACTGCGGAGGGCACTGAAAGGAATTTAAGTTGAAAATCCCAAGATAAAACGGGAAGGAAAACATATTTTGCAACTGACATAATCGAATATCTCACTTAAAACTTCTTATTAAAGGTTAAAGAGGCATCTTTGTAATCTACTAAATCTAATTTTTGAAGCTGACCTGCCAATACCACTCGAATCAGACGGCCTGCTACCTTATATAACATTATAGATTTTCTCTTTCTTCTTAACTTGAAAATACTTACGACGCAAGCTGGGAAAATTATCGAGGACATTCGTAAACTCCACGCCCTTTCTTTATAAGGCCTGAATAGCAAAGTGTAAGACTAATTTTTTTATTAAGTATTTTTAGAATTTCGAAATTCGTCTTTTTCTACAAATTACAACATTTTTTTCTCGAAACTAGATTCAGATTTCATTAAGAAGGGTTATAATTTCTCCTGATGTTTTAATTTTTCTGAAGGGGACACTTCTTTAGGGCGCTAAGCGACTAAAGATAAAAGACAAACGAATGGTATGGTCATATATACGTAATCACATTTATGGGTATTGAATTACCAAAAGAGGCTACCTGCCAGATAATCTAATCGAAAATATGGAAGATTTTAACAAAATTGCAGTTTTTTTTTAGAATTACTGCATAATTCCGGTAATCCAACGCCCCGCTAATCGAAACCTCGCTAATCTGACTTCCTGCGAATCCGAAAAGCAGTAAATTGAAAACATATTTTTTTGAAATATGTTGAAACTTGCTATGCAAATATAAAATTTAGATACAGTGGGACAGGGGTTTTTTAATATGCAGTAACTCAAAATAGATAAGATCAAAGACTGACTAGATTGTATACAAATATAAAAGGTATAAAAACTAGAAGTAATAATTATAATTTACAAATTACGAAATTTTTATTTTTGATGTTACAATTTGAAAATTAAAAAAAACCTGTTATATCATAGTTTTAAGTATTCACTTCTATCGGCAGTTCCCATAACTGCCCATTTTTTTTCTCAAAATGTATTCTTTTTGTTTCCGGAAATTTTGACTTTTTCCACAAAATTTGCCTGTTTTTGGAAATTTCAGATTTTTTTCTCAATATTTATCTTTTTTTAAAATTTGATTTTATTTAAAAATTTAACAATTTTTCAAAATTTGACTTGTAAAATCTTTTTTTTAGGTTTAGTCTCTTTGTGAAAATTTAGGTTTTTTTTTTCTAAATTCAACTTGGTGTTTTTCTCGAAAAATTGATTGTAGTTTCAGTCTTTTTTCAAAATGTCTAATTCATGCTTTTTTATTGGGAAAATCTAACTTTTTTCTTAAAATTTCGATCTTTTAATGGAAATTTCGATTTGTTTTAGAATCTACCGTTGTCTTTTTCATCATTTTCTCAAGGTTTAGCTTTTTCTGAAAATGTTGCATTTTATTCCAAAATTCGACATTTTCTGTTTGGTGGAGTGCCTGGATCATTAAAAATTTAAAAACCTCGGATTGTAGTTAGTGACAAAGACTGAAATTAAAAAAATATATATGAGATGTTTAGCTAATAATATCTATAAAAAAGTTTACCTATTAAAAAATTGTAATCTTGATTAAAAAAATTTTATATATTATCAAGATTCTCATCTACAATTTCGGGTGTACAGAGTTTAAGTACATTCCATTTTAGAATATTACAATTTGCTATAGCAATTATTTGTACACAAATCCTGCCTATCTCTTCTTGTCCAATGTTAGTTTTCTTGTGTCACTTCAAGACAGGCCCCGTTCCAGTTTCCGAGAGGTCTTCCTCTTCGTCTATTTGCGTGTATTCGGGCTTCCCAGATTCTTCTCACTTGTCTTTCGCCGTGCATTCTTGTCATGTGGCCCCACCATTTTAACTGATTTCTCTCTGTAGTTGTTACAACGGGTTCGTTTTCTAGCTCATGTCTGATGTTCTCATTTCACTTTCGGTATCTTCTCAATATCCCTAGTACGCTATTTCATTTCCGTCGCTTGTAATTTCTTATCTTATTTCTTATTTCTAATTTTTTGTGCTCTAGAAAGTACCTATGATTCACTTTTAAAAGTAAGTATTGGCCAAAATATTGTTTTATAGATTGACATTTTTGTCTTCTTTGATTCTTCTTTCTTGCTTGTGTAGGTCTTGTTTAGAGCATAGTACAGCGTCGCTGCTGATGAGATTCTTTCATTTATTTCAGTTTCATTTTTCTCTTTCTCGTTTATTGGCACCCCTAGGTATTTATATTCTCGAACTTTTTCTAATTTTTAGTCTCCCATTTTAACGTTTATATCTTTATTCTGATTTGAGATGATCATTATCTTCGTTTTTACTAAATTAATTTTTATATTGAATTCTTTCACAGCTTCGTGCCAGATATTTAAATTTCTTTTTATTACTCATGCGGGATAAGTAATATCTTTGCGCCCGTTGTTACGGGTGATAAGTCGCTATTTGCCCATTTTAAAATTACAACATGAGTTTTGAGTAAACCACACTTCATTTGAGTGCGACAAGTAAACTTGGAGCATGCAGATTTTCCTTGTCTTGCACAAATTTTCCTTGGCGCACGCAAATTGACGAGAAAAAAAAATGAATAACTAAAAAAAAACAATCCTAGTTAACCTGTCACATCTAAAAAAGTGAGATTGACAGTTACAAATTTCATCTTAACATTAAAAAAACAGTTAAAAAAATCTGTAAATGAGTGCTAATCCCGACCTGATCCCAGAAACTGATGAGAGTGCTGATTAGGAGTCCATACCACCTGAGATTCTTGCGAAAGCAAATAAAGTAATAAATAATTTAACTCCTGTCACATCACGGCCAAAATACGAAGCGGCATATAAAAAATTCAAAAAAAAATCGTAATAAAAAATAGTATCTGCAACTCGTGCGATGTTGTCGATTGTTCGCTCTCGTGGGCAATCGACAACTTATCGCACTAGTTGCACAATATACTATTATAGATCTTCTTCACTGGAGCCAAATATCAAAAGGTCGTCTGCAAACGCGTATTCCAAAATCATTACTGGTGTCATGTTCAGGTAGCCCAATTTCACTTTCTTTACTTTTTCTTATCTTCTTTGCTATGTCGCCTATCATTATTATAAACAGTTAAGGGGCTTAACATTCCATTTTGTCTTAAACTATCTCGTGTATCAAAATTTTGGAATTTGCCATTTCTACATCTTACATAATTTTGTGTTCTCGTGTGTACACTTGTTATTGCTTCGATTAGCTTTGGGTCTGCGTTTCTCCTTTTCAGGCTTTTCCATACTATTTTTTTAGATACTCTATCGAAAGCTTTTTCAAAATCGATAAAAGCCATATATATCTCCAAATTTTTCTGTAAGGTTTTGTGTCAACTCTTTAATTGTAGAGATGTGGTCTTGTATGCTATGCCCTTTTCTAAAGCCGCTCTGACTATCTAGTATTTCTTCATCCACTTCTATTCCTAATCTGCTTTCTAGTATTCTTTCATATATTTTCCCCACAACGCTTAAGAGTGTTATACCTCTGTAGTTCCTACATACCATGCAATCTCCATTTTTGTAAATTGGCAGAATAACTCTCATTTCTTAATCTTTAGGGACTGTTTCTTCAGCCCATGCTCTTTTGAAAACTGTTAGTAATAATTGCATACCATTTACTTCTAAGTATTTACTCATTTCAGGTGTGATTTCATCGTGTCCTGCTGCCTTTCCTGGTTTCATACTCCCAATTGCTTCTCTAATCTCATCGATCTTTATTTCTTTACTTAAAATTTCTTTTTAATTTTTTTTTTCTCACTGGCGTGTTAATTTCCATATTGTTGTCATCACATTTAATTGGGTTTAGCAAATCTTTAAAATATTCTTTTCATCTCTCCATTTATAATATTCATCAGTTCTCCTTTTCTGGATTTGATTTCAGTTACTTGTACATGGTTTTTCTATTCTGAGATTTTTCAGTATTCCGTACAAGAATTTTTGATTACCTTTTTTGTTATCTTCCATTTTTCTTCCAAAATCTTCCCATTATTTTTTCTTCGCATTAATTATTAGTTTTTTAACTTATTTCCTCTACTTTTTGTAGTCAGCATAAGCTCCTTCCGTTTTCCTAGATAAGTAATTTTTCCATTTTTCTTTCTCGGTTATAACTTGTACATTTTTTTTGTTCCACCACGGCGCTTGTTTCTTGTTTTCATTTTCTCTACTTGTGCCATATGTTTGTTCTTTTTGCGGCGTCTTGGATTATAGCCTTAAATATTTGCCAGATTTCCTCTATGTTCATATTTACTCGCTGCTCTGTTATGTTTTTAATTTTTCCATTTACATAGGCTTTATACTTATTTGCAATTTCTTTGCTATCTTTTAATTTATACGTTTTAACTTTTTCGTATTCAATCACCCTATTTTTTCGTCGGTTTGTCCTTATTTCTTTTCCTTTCTGTCCTTCTAATTTGGCCATGAGCATATAATGGTCGATATATAATTCAGGATCTCTCTTCACTTTTGTATCCTTTATTGCTCTTTTTTTTTACTTTTCTCTATTACTATGTAGTCTATTATTGATTTTACTGCTCCGGTTGCTGCCTCCCTAGTGATTTTGTAAATTTCTTTGTGTTGGCAGAATGTATTTGCGATAATTGGCTTATTTTCGTTACAGAAGTCGATTAAGTCTCTACCATTTTTGTTTCCGGCAGTTTATTCTTCTTTTTCTATAACTTCCATAGTAGGGCCATTCATTGTTACCACTCTAGCATTTAGATCGCCGACGATAATTATGGTGCTGTTACTATTTTTTACTGATATTGCCATATCTTTCCAAAATTTTACTTTTCCTTTAACTTTCTCATCTTCATTTGGACCATATGCAACAATGATCGTTTTCACAATGGTATCCTCTTTTACTTCGATTATTGGTATTCTTTCTGAAACATAGTTCCATTTAGATATCTTTTTTGTCCATTTTGGACTCAAAAGGCATCCCACTCCGGCTCTTACTCTATGTTCGTTGGCTACTCCGCTATATATTAGTAACTAATCACTAGCTACTAAAATGATTTCATGCCCCTTTTTCTTTGTTTTTGTAATTACCAAAACATCATTTTCTGCTTTGATACATTCTTACACTAGTTCTATTTTTTACCGTTTAGTCCCTTAATATTTCATGTTGTCAAGTTCCAGTAGCTCTTTGTTTCATATGTCTAAAAGTCTTAAACCAATTTCATTCCTTGTTGTCATCATAGTTCCATTTTTGTTTTCTCTTTTTACTACTTTTTTGAATCTCTCGATTTCACTAATTTAAATAATAATAATAATAATAATATACAGAGTAAGTGAAAATAAGCTGCTAATACTTAAGGAACATAATCCTTATGCGTTCATAAAAAAAACAGTTTATATCAACGTAGGGCCGGAACCGCTTAATTATTAAAAATTCAAAAAAAATGTAGTTATTCCTTAAATACTATGAAACCACTCAACATCTTTTTTCAAGTTTTGGTAGATACTAACTAGGCGTAAAGATGCATTTTTTTGCAGGAAAATTATCTGCTATTCTTCCATCAGTGACGTTCGTGCTAATATGTTATCGAGTATTCTTAACGAAAAAAAAGGGTGCGTCACTCCCTTTTTTTAAATTAAGTACCAATTTCATAAACAACCTTCATTTCTTGATAAAAAAGTTTCGTTGATTTTTTTCATCGGAAAAGCGGTTTTCGATTAAAAAGGTTATTTAGCTGTAACTTACTTCGTAAAATTTATTAATTATTAAAAATAGTTATTTCCCAAAAGCATATACATCTAACTTATTTAATATAACTTTTCATAAAGAAATAACAATTACCAAAATTGCCTTAAAATGAGACATTAAATTTACAGAAAAGAATATAAAACTTCCTTCGAAATGCAAAGAAATACATTTAATTTTTTTCCTCGAAAACCATTCGTTAGGTGAAAAAAGTAAGATTAACTAAGAATAAGAATTACTAAGAAATAAACAGTCCTAATAAAGGCCACATTTATTTTGAAAAAAAGACAATGGTGTGATTTATTTTAATTAAAAATATTCAAAGATATGTTAATCGATTACCGTTTGCCGCATAAAAAAAAGTTAGGGGACATAAAAATGCCCCTTCAAAAAGGTATGCTAAAAATCAAAAAATGAAGGCTGTTTATGCAACTAGTACTTTTTTTTTGTGGAACGGACTGGTCCTTGATTATCTTTAAAAATTGAAATACAAATCTTGCTCCCTGAAACCAGAGAGTTACTTACTTTCTAAAGATGATAACTTGGCTAAAGAAACGCGTTAGAGCAACCTTTGTTGCGTTTTTTAATCTTTCTTGGTTTTAGGGGGTAAGATTTGTATTTCAACTAGTACCTACTTATTTAAAAAAAAGCGTTGGCGTGAAATTGTAATTTAGCTATCTTATGCAGATTGAAGAGTTTAAGACGTTAGGTAAGGTGGACTTAGTGAGGTAAGTTAGCCTAAATTGAACCCCTTAATTTTTTTTAATGTTTGAGAAAATAAAAAAAAAATAAGGGGTTCAATTGAGGGGGCGGTTCACTTTGGGCTAACAAACCCATAAACACATAAATATTGCAGCTGCACAAGAACTAAGCCGCGCTTCACGTTTACTGCCACTGTAAGCTCCTTATGACCCTTCATACATACACGCATTTTTGAAAGATGTTCTTCTATGTCTATTTAGGCCAAATTCTACCTATACATAAAACAATTCAATCCAAAAAAAAAAAATTGAAATACAAATCTTGTCCCCTGAAACCAAGAAATATTAAAAAACACAACAAAGGTTGCTTTTAGAGCAACTTTTGTTGTGTTTTTTAAGTTTTTTAATCTTTCTTGGTTTCAGGGAACAAGATGGTCCTTGGTTACCTTTAAAAATTAAAATACAAATCTTATCCTCTAAAACCAAGAAAGATTAATAAATACTCTAATGCTCTACGAGTAACCTTTATTGTGTTTTTTAAGTTTTTTAATTTTTCTTGGTTTCAGGGGACAAGATTTGTATTTCAATTTTTAAAGATGGTCAATTACCAGTCCGTTCCACCAAAAGAAAATTATGTGCTCAAATAATAACTTTTTATAGCTTTTTGTTTATATATACAGGATGGCCCACACTGAACGCTGCGGCCTCTAGGAGGTATGGGGTAACATATTGTAAAAAATAAATATAGCAGTTAAATATTGGACGCTAAGGTGTACATGCTAAAAATATTTTCAAATATACAGGGTGTTTCAGAAAATTGCTACATATCAAAGTTGTGATTTTTTAAAGGAGACTATGTTTTCTTTCTCATTTTTAAATTCAGTGCAAAAAAGTACGTCAGTTTTATTCAGGTTTACCTGCACCAAAACCTTACCCTTTTTAAATTAATCAGGTTTTTTTTTAAAAGACGAGTTTTGCAAAATGTTAATCTTACTCCCGAAAGTGAAAAATTTTAATGGTGGCGTATTCAAATTTTTATATGGCATACCTCTTGCTAGAAAATGCAGTTGGGGCAAATACCTAACTTTATAATAGGACGTTTCAAATTTACCGAAACATTTACTCCAAGTTGGGATTTCAATTTCTTTGTAAATTTAAATGCAACACCCAGTATATTTTTATTTTAAATACTAAAAAATTTAATTCTCTTTCAGATGATATGCACTTTTTCCACTTAAGTTCAATGGTTTGAGAGATAAAACTCATTTCTGACGAATTATGCTGATATCCAAGATAAAATAACATTTGATTATAGTTGGCAGACGTCAGTGAGCTGACTTAACTCTTATAATAAGTTAAATTGCACTTTCTTAATTCAAGAGAGTTTATGTGACTTCTTTATTAAGTTAGTAGTTGAATTTGCTAAAATGGGAGGATATTCTGTTGACGAAAAGGTCAACAGGATTTTGACAATAGGTGAAAGTTACGAAAACTGTTTATTAGCATCCAGAGCATACGCTTAAAAATTTCCGGATAAAAGGCATCCAGATAAAAATGTCTTTCAAAGACTGTTAGCAAGATTTCGTGAATCAGGTACCATTGGTTATCAAACCCGTAAAATGTCAAAACCTGTTGCGGGAAACGAAGAAAATGAGTTTCTTATAATGCAGTTAATTACTGAAAACCCTAATGTAAGCAGCAGAATTCTTGAAAAAGAAACTACGATACGGAGAACAAGTATACGAAGAATACTTAAGAAACATCAATATCATCCATATCACTATGAAATGCACCAACATATGTACGGAAGAGATTTTGAAAGACGTTTGGAATTCTGTGTATGGTTTCTTGAGAAAGTTGGAGAAGAACCTGACTTTTATGGTTCTATTTTATTCACAGATGAATGGACGTTCCATAATACTGGCCTAGTTAATCGTCACAATTTTCATTATTATAGCACTGAAAATCCACATTTATTTCGTAGTCAGGATTATCGTTGGAGCGTTAATGTCTTTGGTGGAGTTATTGGCAATAACGTCGTTCAGCCATACTTTTTTGATGGCTCCTTAAGTGGGCAAGTTTTTTTTTAAGATTTCTAAAAACACATTTCTGGATTATACTAGAAAATGTACCCTTAAATACAAGGTCAAAAATGTAGGTTCAGTTAGACGGAGCTCCTGCCCATTTTCACACATCCGTCAGGGAATATTTAAATAGGAAATTTCAAAATAAATGGATTGGTAGAGGCGGTCCCCATAGCTGACCACCCAGATCGCCGGACCTAACCCCAATGGACTTTTTCCTATGGGGGTATGTAAAAAACATTGCATACAATGTTTACCCTACCACCCCAGAGGACATGAAAAATCGAATACGAAATGCTTTTGAAACAATTGATGAAAGTATTTTAACAAAGTTAAGAACTCTTTTGAGAAAAGAATAAGACTTTGTGCAGAACAAAATGGTTCCCACATTGAACATTTGTTGGAGTAGAACATTGTTTTTTATTTCTGTTGGATATTAGTTTCGCAATTTCATTGAATACTACACTAAGTATGTAGTTGTCTTTTTTAAATAAAACTATTTGTAAATTAAGCTAGGTTAAAATAAAACAAATGAAATTACCTTACATAAGTCACTACAGTTTAGCAAAGCATGCCATCCTTGATTAAAATTTGTTTCTTTTTGGATAATGATGAGAAATAGCACAATTCCTGAAAACAGTTATATCTCTTAAACTACTGAATTTAAGCATAGAAAACGTACATACCAACTTAAAGACAATTAAATATGTCATTATTTAAAATTAAAAGATACTGGGTATTCCATTTAAATTTACAAAGAAAACGACGTCTGAAGTTTAAGTAAATGTTCCGGTGAATTTGGAACATCCCGTATAAGTTTTGAAACTTATCCAAGCTGCATTTTCTAGTAAATGGTATGCCAAACGAAAATGTATAGATGACACTGTCAAAATTATTTACTTTAAGGGATAAAATATTTCTTTTTGTAAACCTTGTATTTTAAAAAAAAAGTGGATTTTCTCAAAAAAGGTTAGGTTTAGGTATAGGAAAACCATATAAAAATTGACTTTATTTTTAGCGCTGAATGTACAAATAAAAAGAACAATATGATGTCCCATTTAAAAAATTACAACTCTTATATGTAACTATTTCCTAGAACATCCTCTATATTTGAAAATATGTTTGACATGTAGATTCCAGCAACTCATATTTAAACATAATATTTATTTTTAAGAATATGTTATCTTATAGCTCCTAGAGGCCGCAGCGTAGAGGTTGGCCCGCCCTGTATAATCAAAACCTTTTCTACCGCCAATAGGTGTAAAGGTAACTCATATTATCTTGTTTGATATACAACTCTAGCCCATTCCCTCTTATTTTCTGCTAGTTTCTTTCCTTTTTTCCATTTCATGTTACGTTTTTTCAGAACTTTCACTATTTTGTCATTCCATATCTTCTTAGGTCTTCCTCGTGCTCGTTTGCCTAAACTTTTTGTCTCTTATATCTCCTTTACCGGTCTTTTATCGTTAATTCTGCAAAGATGACCGAACCATTTCAATTGCTTTTCTTCTATTTTTTCTAAGACAGGTTTCACTTCTAGTTCGTTCTTCTCTAATTATTTCATTTCGTATCCGATCTCTTCTTGAACTTCCTAATCCTCTTCCTAAATATAGCATATCCATTGCTTGAATTTTACTCTTCATCCTTGCTGGCAATACCCAACTTTCACTTCCATATTTCGGTAATGGTCTGAATATTGTTTTATATACAGTCATTTTTGTTTTTCTTGATATTTCATTCCTTCCGATGAAAGTCTGCTTCAATGCATGGTACACTCTGGAGGCGCTATTCACTCTTTTGTTAATTTCATTTTCCATATCCCCTATTTTGTCTATAATCACTCCTAACTATTTAAATAAACTGACTTGTTCTCCTTTCGCGCCACTAATTTTCACATCAATTGTGTTGTCTTGTTTTCCAATTGCCATTACTTTTGTTTTGCATGTATTTATTTTAATATTTCTTTTTTCCAATTCTTCTTGCCGCATATTTAAATTCTCTTGTAGCTTTTTCTCGTTCGTTGCGCATATCATAAGATCATCCGCAAATAAACATTCGGTCACTTCTACTGCTTTAAATTTTCTGTATCCAGCTTGCATCTTATGCGCTCTACGTCGTGCTTCTTTTGTTATTTCATCTATTATTATAGTGAACAATATTAGACTTAAAACTGCTTCTTGTCTCAAAGCATTATTCACTAAAAATTCCTTTGACTGCATATTATCGGTTCTTATGTAATTTTTATTTTCTTTATATACACTTTGTAAGGTTCTTATTAAATTATTACTTACTCCTCTCTCCTTCAGAATTTTCCACATAATTTGCCTTTGTACTCTATCAAAAGCCTTTTCTAAATCCACGAAAGCCATTTATATTTCTCTATTGGTAGCCGTTGCTCTTTCTATTAATTGCTTCATTGTAAAGATGTGATTCTGGGTGCTTCTGCCTTCTCTAAAACCACTTTGTGATTCTTCCATCTGTTTTCCTATCGCCGTTTTTAACCTTTTCTCTATTATTCGTTCGTAATTTTTTGTTACCACACTCAGCAGGGTAATTCCTTTATAATTTGTACATAGCCTTTTGTTCCCCTTCTTCAATATTGGTACAATAATGCTCATCCTCCAGTCCTCTGGCACATTTCCTTCTATCCAGGCTTTCCTGAATATTTCTGTTATCATTATTGTCCCTTGTTCTCCCATACTTTTTAACATTTCCGAGGTAATGTTGTCGTGCCCAGCTGATTTTCCTTTTTTTGTATTTTGTATAACCTCTGCAACTTTTTCTACACCGATCACTTCTTCATTTTCTTCTTCATGTACAATCGTCCTTCTTTCTAACTCGTAATTTTCTTGTATACTGTATTCATCCGCACTTAAATCCTGAAAATATTCTTTCCATGTTTTCATTATTTCCTTATTTTCATACAGAATATTTCTATTTTTATTTTTAATTTGTTTCACTATTGTTATTTTTCCTTTTCTTAGTGTTTTAATTACTTTGTAAAGTAACTTCTGATTAGCTTTACTATCATCTTTCATTCTCTGTCCAAATTTTTCCCATGATTTTTTCTTAACTTCCTTTACCATTTCTTTTACTCTTGTTCTTTGTTGTTTGTATTCTCTATAGGCCTTTTCTGTTTTCTTCCTTAGATATTTCTCCCACTTAACCTTTTTAATTTGAATATTTTCTTTTATTTCCGTATTCCACCAGCTTGTTTGCTTTTTTTCTTATCTATGACTGTTATTCTACAGACTTCCTCTGCCAATTTTGTAATAATTTCTTTAAATTACTGCCATATTTTGTTTAAATAATGATAAAATCGTGAGTACCAAAAAAACAAAATTTCACTTCCCTTATATAAATTCATTCACTGTAATTATATACCGAGGTCAAAACCTCTAGATACTCCACTAATTTCTTGAAATTAGATCCAAATTTTATTAAAAAGGGTAAACATTTCTATCAAAATTTCGCCTTTTTTTCTTAAAAATTCTTCTTAGCTTATTAGCTTTTATTTAAAATTTAGAATTTTTTAATATTTGCTTTTTTTTCTTCGTGCTCTTTAAAGTTTAGCTTTTTTTTTCCATCGAAATTTGTCTTTCTCGAAATTGTTTTTTTTTCAAAAACTATATTAAAAAAGGTAAAAGTTTCTCTAAATTTCTAAATTTTGCTTTTTCTCTTAAAGTCTTACCCTGCATGTTTCTGCAAATTTCAACTTTTTCCTCAAAATTCATCTTTTAATAAATTTTTAATTTTTTCTTAATATTATTTTTTAGTTCTTTTATTGTCAAAGTTTGAATTTTTTTCTTAAAATTTGCGTTTCTCTGAGATGTTTTTTTATGTTTAGTCTTCATTTGAAAAGTTGGAGCACTTTTCTAGATTCGATCTTTTTTAAATTGTCATTTTGCTTAGTTTTAATTTATTTTCAAAATGTCAATTTTCTCAAAATTCGACTTTTTTCGCAAAAGTGACTTTCTATTGGCAAATGTGACTTTTTTCTTAAAATGTCGATATTTCATTTGAAACTTCGACTTCTTAAAAACTGTCATTTTTTGCTTCATTTTTCTCAAAGTTTGCCTAAGTTTGTCTGAAACTCTTGATATTTATTACAAAATACGAGATGCTTGTGTTTCTCGCAATTCTACTTTTTCTTAACATTGGTCTACTTTTTAAAATTTGATGTCTTCTGAAGATTTTGAGTTTCTAAATTCGACTTTTTAAATTGGACTTTTTCTAGAAATTTCAGGCTAATATCAAAATTCGTCTTTTTTCATTTTTTTTGTATTTCCATAATTCGACCTTCTTCTGAAGAACTGCCATTACCTTCGAAAATCTGACTTTTTTAGAAACTTAAGAAATGCTATTGGATTATCTCTCTGTTCTATAGTCTAACGGGGAGTCCCCGGAGAGCCGCTGTACACAGTTTGGGAACTACTGAATTTTACATATTATTCAAGGTGTATATTAACAATAACTAATAGTCTTTTGCTGCAGAAATAATATTTTTAAAATAAAGCAACAACCTAACCTTTAAAGAGATGTTTAAATTGGGAAGTTGTAAGGATTGAAGTAATCGACTAACAGTCAACGAAAATCACAAATATTTAGATATCTTTAAAATTCAAAGGTAGAGGTTACCAAATGAAAACCGGGGGGCGAATATTTAAATAGAAACGGTTTATGTATTTTATATAACTTGATGTTAAGCTTTTGCTTAATGTAGCAAAAGGGTTTTAAGTGCTACTTATTTATTTAAAACCTCATAACCTAAATTGCGAATATTCCGATTAACTTTCCTAAATGAAGCATTTAGTAAAAATTCAATTAGCATCCACCCCTATCTTAAAAATGGGTCTACACCTGCTGTTAATCATATATTCATAGTTTCTCCATTTTATTTCCACAATTTTTTCGTTATAAATAACGCATCTAAGCCCCATTTCTGATCCTTGGCACTTCACACTCGAGATAAAGAAATGCCTAAATGGAAAATATATTCAAATAAAAACTTCGGCCCCGAAAGCGGCGTCGTAAATCTCAACACACAACTCTCAGAACCTCATATATTCCCGAATAACCCTTATTTACCCCCATCTGGTCGAATTTGTTGCTTTTCTGCATAGACACCAGCTCTATCGCAAACATATTAAAAAAAAGTTCGATCGACCCAAAGAGCCGGTAAATCGGTTATCGCGCCCCACGAAAGGGGTAATTTTAAACGTTCCGCCGCTAATCAGCAGGTTGTGGCACTCGACGTAATTAAAAATCGAAACCTGCGGAAGCGCAGAAATTTCGAGAGATTATTGAAAAGCTCTCGGTCGACAGGTCCATCCTAATTAGTTCTTTTCCTCGGCTCGAAACCAATTTTATTTTAACCGATTCGCTTTCATCTTTCTTATTGGGTGGAGCGTTCTTAGTGATCATCTGTAATTAATTAAGTTTGGACGGAAATGAATTCTGAAGTTTTAGACGCACCGAGACGTCATTTCTTACATACAAATCGCTGACTGTTTACCGCTTAAGGCTTAAGGTATTAAAAATTGTGAAATTGAAATTTAGAAAGCTGTTTAGCCTTCTAAGGCCTCAGATTATTGTTATAGTATTTGTTTACGCAAAACTGGCACATGTAATAGTAAAGCTAAAACTTTCCCTTTTTTTTCAACATTTCGTGTTTAAATTTTGATTTTCAATTTTCTTCTTAGAATTTCGAGTTGAATCGCAAATTTTCGGCTTTAATTCCGAATTAAGAGAAAGAAATTAATACATTTAAACATAAATTTTGACTTAAAATTTGAAAGTTTGATATTTTTATCGAAATTTTGAATCTTACTAATTAATTTTATTTAACATTTCTGTGGCCCAGTTTTGAAATATTTAAAATTTTATTAATGAAAGTTGACAATATTCTAAGATATTACTAAAACTTGAAATATTTCCAAATTGGGTCGCAGAAATGTTAAATAAAATTAATAAACATAATGTTTTCGATCAATAAGAGTCTACCATGAAGAATGATTTTGATAATTTAAGATGAAAAGTTTCAAAAAAAATATTCTGAGAAATAAATAAAATTTTGGAAAGGACACTGAAATTTATCAGCAAGTTCCAAATTTAAATTTTGGGACAAATTGGGCCTAAAACAAACTGCTCACAAACATTTTAAGAAAAATTAGATTTGACCAAAAAAGAATAATTTAAAATTTAAAAAAGAAATAAGAAATTCCGAAATGGAATCAATATTGGTAAAAAGATTAAAGCTCTTAGAAAAAGGGTTGATTTTGGATTTAAAGCAAAATATTCAGAAAAAGAAAGAGACTGAAATTGTAAATAAAAATTTTGAAAAATAATATTTAATATTTGGAACAATACTTCTAAATTAATAAAAAAGAGACATCTGACAATTCGAAAAGTTCTAGAAATTATTTATAAAGTGATTTTGCTATTTGGAGTTTTAATTTTAAAAATAGAAAAAATATCAAAATTTTGAATTTAAACGTTGAGTAAAAACTTTAAACCAAAACTACCATAAAAAATTCAGATTTTTATAAAAATGATAACAATTTAAATAAATTTGAAAATTCGAAATGACAAAAAATTTAAAACCCAAGAGAAAAATAAAATTTTGAGCACAAGTTAAAAAAGTTGTTTAGCGAAAAAACAGTTTTAAATTTATAGTCTAATAAAAAAACGTTGAATTTTTAAACGAAAATTTGAAGTTGCAAAAAAATTAGAGCTCCGAAAAAACAAATTTTTGGTTGAATTGAAAAAATTATTGAAAATAGTTGCTTAAAAAATTTTTCAAATTGAGAGTCTAATATAAAACTGAGAAAACTCCCTTGCACCTTTTAAGTCTCTCATGTTTCATGTTGCCTCCCTTTATCTTACCAATTCATTAAGTTATGAATAAGGTTAAACACGACACTAGGGCGTTTAAAAATCAATTCACCTAACGCGTCACTGCCCCAATAAAAATTTTCTTTTTGTGTAAAATCTCCTGCAAAGTTTATTTTTCTCTTCCAAAGTGGGAATATAATTTAGCGCCGTTTCCTCGAGGAGAAAAAATATCGTAAAAGTAGGTAAGTTTCGAAAGTCCGCCTCATATTCAAAGTTTAACGAAACGCCTTTGTGGCCGCTTATGCTGCGTAAACACAATAAAAAAAAAGAAATTCCTTTGTCGGTTGCATCGGAACAAAGTTTATTTTCCGAGGTCTATTCGAAGTGACTTGGTCGATGAAACGAGTTAAGGAAATCATTGTTTCGCCGCTAACTTGGCTACACTACGGTTGACAGTAACAAATTTTCACTTTACATTTTCAGGACGTTTCCTCCGTTCTATTTTCCCTTGCTTACTCGTTTCCAATAAACATATTTGTCTGGTCTGACGGACGGTTAAACGAAAGATGTTTATAACAGTAGTTAGATGCTTCGATTTAAATAAATTTTCAGTTCGATTTCAGTAAGTTTTATGTCACTTTAACTTTATTATTGCGATCGTATAAAAGTTTAATACATTTAATTTTACTGAACATTTTTATATTCAACGTTTTCTTACATTCATTTTAAAATGATCGGACTAGGTAACAATTTTTTTTAAGTTTCTTGGAGGAATTTTAAATTTTTATTTATTTTGTGAGACAAACTATTGATGGAGATTGGAAATATTTTAATTTTACATATTAAATGCTTATCATGGAACGTTTTAAAATATAAATTGCTTTAATTGCCTAAAATCACATTCTCGAAACATCAATATTCATTTAAAACGATTCTCGAGAGCACTTTTATCTAACATTTTATTTCTGCTAGTAAAAACTGTTTGTGTTATCGCAAAAATATTTTTTGCGGAAATAATATTGCAGGAAAACAAGTTATCTCTAGTCTCTATCGCACACAAAATCCTTACTTATACAAGTTACAATTTCTAGTTATAATTTTCTACGAATTGATTTTTTTCCTTGAAATCCATATAAAGTTTGAGACAGTTGTTTTTATTCTCGATCTGACACCGCAGACGCAATATATTTTAAGTAAGATTTTGTTTGGAAGGTTACTTTAAGTTCCCATCCTCTGAAAGCGGCAAGCAATGCAGTCATTATCGTATTAAGTTTAAGTTAAGTTTAAACTTAGTTACTACTTGTTTCGTTTCCACATCACATCTGTACTAAATTTTAGTGAAATTTTCAATCTCTATTCCCAAGAATATCTAAAGTTCTTTTTTATTGTACGCCAAATATTTACATCAGGGGATAATACAACAAACATACTCGTGGACTGTAAAATCCTCCCGATGGGATCTAATCTGTCTATCCTGAGAGTGAATACAAGCACTAATCTCTCTTGGGACGACCATGTGCGCCCCATTACCAAGTCCACTTCTCAAAAGCTAAGTTTTCTTTTTAGAGCTAAAAGATCCTTTACATCTTATCAGCTGCTCACTCTATACAAAGCTCAAATTAGACCAACACTAGAATACTGTTTTCATGTTTGGAGCTGAGCCCCAAAGCACACTTTGGCTCTTTTGGATTTAATTCAAAAAAGAGTGATTCCTCCAATCGACGAAGAGAGTTTGACCAATTCTCTTGAAACACTGGAGCACAGGCGGATGATTGGTGACTTGTTTCTTTTCTGCAAGTACTTTTATGGGAGATTCTCGCAGGAAATGATAGGATTGATCTCCCAAGGGCAAGAATTCTGAGGTATACAAGACAGTCAGAGACAGCAATATCCTATTGCGTCCAGTTTGACACAGTAAGGACTTCTATCTTTAGGGATTTTTTTTTCTATAGAACTTTCAAGCTATGGAATTCGTTACAGAATAAAATTTTCACTAAAAAATACAACCTCTCTTTGTTTAAGAAGGTGGTTCATTGCCATCTATCCTTGTTTCCGCATCTTACTCGCGGTGCTTTAAAGGATAATAGGGCTATCCTTTGCAAATGGATTGAACGAATTTTCCCCAAAAATTACAACGTATCCTTATTTAAAAAGGCGATTCATCGTCATCTATCATCTTCCGCATCGTACTCGCAGTGTTTCGAAGGCATAATAGGGTTGCCCTTTGAGAGTGGATTGAACTTGCGATTTGGTCGCAAGTATCTCTGTGTCTTAAAATGACAAGCAGTATAACCAAAATACGCATTAAATTTTAATCAAAAAATTAGGTGCAGTTGCTTTTGTTTCTTTTTTAAAATTTAAATAAAATTAGTATAAATACATTGACTTTATATTCCCTATAAATACTGAAGTTTTTTTGCAAGCCAAATACAAATTAAGTTTTAGGTAAGCTTAACAACTTTAATTATTTCTGAGCTTAAACTAGCATCGCCGATAAAATATGTCTCAAGTCAGCTTCAGTTACATTTAACAGCAAATACTTAAGTTTTCTAAAAGTGATCAACACTGTAAATAAATCGGTGAGATTAAGAACAATACATGTCCAAAATTTGACATTTTCATCTATTATAGTCGTGTTATTTTAAATACGAAATTGCATCGAATTAGTATTAGAAGAGCACTAAATCACAAAGTCTTGTATTTGTTCTATTCTTATTCTCAACACATTAATCCGGGCAATAAGCCGAGAAAAAGGTTAAAATAGATAAAAACAATATAGTAAGTTAGATTTTCAAAATTCCTTCGGCATTCGATTTCTCATGGCCCAAGGATCATTCACTGCTACTAACAAGGAAAGGTCGCGAAGTGTCCGGCGCCGATTTTGCTAATTTTTGGATATGTTTTAGATGATCAAAATCTAAGAGACATGTATTTTTTTTTATCGGCTGATAAACGGTTTTAAGGGTAGTTTTACCCCCTCAAAGTTGGGGCAAAAAATACAGATTTTGCTGTTTTTCACATACCAAAAATGCTATTCGAGTCGTTTCTTTTTTCAAAAGTTTTGTTTTAATGAGAAATAAAAGAAAAAAAAATTCAAAATTTTCTCACTCCCCTCATGGGGGCAAACTACCCCATTTAGAAGTTTTTTAATCATAGAAATGGTAATTACGTCAGTAAAATTTTGAAAAAAATATATGTTATTTTATACACCAAAACTAATTTTACCTGTTTTTGGATTTTGTCGAAAAAAAAATTTTTGGGGGTAAACACCACTTACACGAATACGTATATGATAGGATGTATTTTTATGATTTTTGTTTTATTTTTTTTTCTGAAGAGAAGTATTTCGACGAGAAACTAATAAAATAATTTTTTAAGATTTGTTCGGTAACCCCTCATCCCCTCTCTCCACCCTTCCCTAATAGGAGGCTGAGCTACCTACTTAAAAAACCGGAAAATTCAAGATTATTATAATCCATCTACTATCTATATACACCGAAAAAAAATTTACCAAATTTTTTTACCCCCCCCCCCTTCTGATAGGAGTAAATTACCCCCTTATGAAATCTTTAATTAACAAGGAAATAGTCATTATAACAGCCCAATTTTGAAAAATAAATGTTATTTTATACATCAAAATTAATTTTACCTGTATCTGGGTTTGGGTGAAGGAAAATATTTTGGGGGTGAACACCCTTTAACGCAAATATTTATATATAATAGGAGATATATTTGTATAATTTTCGGTTCGTTATTTTTGAAACAAAGTATTTTAAAGAAGGTAGAAAAATATTATTTTTAAATTTTGGTTCTATCGTTCCCATCGTTCGTGTTGGCTTACCAGTAGAATGAGCCAGTTAGCTATCTACTTGAAAAACTGGAAATTCAAGATCATTGCTGTCTCTCTAGATACCACAAAACAGAGTTTAGAAAGGTTTTACATTTTTGCATTTCCCATCCCAGGTAACTTATCCTGATAGAAATAGGACGCGAGGTGTGGCTGGAAAAATTCGGAAAAATTATTTTTATTGTTTCTTGTTGAAATATTTCGTTCCAAGAAAAAAATAAACGAATATCTTTTTTATAATAATATACACTTAAATGTTTTGGTAAATTCCCATATTTCTCGTGTAGGTATATCTAATATACAAAACTTCTCAATTTTTATAAAGTTCAGAGAACTGACCGCAGTTTTTATATAGATATTTTATACACATATTTGCTCTAAAGGGTGTTTACCCCCAAACATTTTTTTTCAACAAACCCCAAAAAAATTCAATAAAATAAGTTTTGGTTATAAAATATAGTGTTTTTTTTTTCAAAATTTTGCTGTTATAATGACAATTTTTTGAATACTTAAAAACCTCAGAAAGGAGTAGTTTACCCCCTTACGAAGGTGCAAAAGCTTAGAACTTTTTTCGGTGTATAAAAAGGGATCGTAATGATATGGAACTTTCCGATTTTTTAAATAGATGACTCACCCTCTGGTAAGATAAGGTGGAGAAAGGGGAAGAGAGATGACTGGAATAGTTCAAAAAATTAATTTTCTAATTTCTCGTTGAAATACTTCGTTTCAGATAAAAAACGAATTAAAAATCATAGAAATACATCCTATTATATACGTGTTTGACCTAAAGTGTGTTTACCCCTGAAATATTTTCCTTGACCAAAACCCAAATAAAAGTAATGTATAAAATAACATTTATTTTTCAAAATTTAGCTGTTATAATGACTATTTTCTTGTTAATTAAAAAATTCATAAGGGGTAATTTACCCCTATCAGGAGGGGTGGGGTTAAGAAATTTTGGTAAACTTTTCTTTTGGTGTATATAGATAGTAGAGGGATCATAATAATCTCGAATTTTCCAGTTTTTTAAGTAGGTAGCTCACCCTCCTATGAGGGAAGGGTGGAGGGTGGGGATAAGGGGTCACCAAAAAAATCTTAAAAAATTATTTTTTTAGTTTCTCGTCGAAATACTTCGCTTCAGAAAAAAACTAAAACAAAAATCATAAAAATACATCCTATCATATACGTATTCGTGTAAGTGGTGTTTACCCCCCAAAAAAATTTTTTTTCGACAAAATCCAAAAACAGGTAAAATTATTTTTGGTGTATAAAATAACATATATTTTATTCAAAATTTTGCTGACGTAATTACCATTTTTATGATTAAAAAACTTCTAAATGGGGTAGTTTGCCCCCATGAGGGGGGTGGGAAAATTTTGGAAAATCATTTTTGTTTCATTTCTCGTCAAAGCAAAAATTTGGAAAAAGGAACGACTCGAATATCATTTGTGGTATTCGAGAAACAGCAAAATCTGCATTTTTTGCCTCAACGTTGAGGGGGTAAGAGTACCCTTAAAACCTTTTATCAGCCGATAAAAAACAATACGTGTCTCTCAGATTTTGGTCCTTTAAAACACATCCAAAAATTAGCAAAATCGGCGCCGGACACTTCGCGACCTTTCCTTGTAAGACAAAGTTGCTCTACCCTTCTTTACCCCTTAATCTTAAAAACAACCCCCCAAATGGGCGTTTCGCTAAGGAATTCCTGAAGTCAGAAAAATTAACGCAAAATGCATCTTAGAAGGTTATTTGTGTCGCTGATCACGAATCCGTGGCTTGTTTACCCGGAAAACTCATTGCTTGTATGTAGTAAAATTTTAACTCTTAACGGTGTCCTAGGGGTGTTCGGGGTCGAATAAAAATCCGAGATCTGTTTTTCCAAAAAACTCAATTCCAGGCCTGAAAATCATGAAAATTTTTAATATCTTAGTAGGCTTGTTGGGGTTTTAAGACAACATGATGAACGTTTATTTCGAAATTGTGTCTCATGAAGTATTTTGGGTCACTGATCTAGAATTGGAGACTCGCTTCGCAAAAACTAATTTTTCGGTCAAAAAATTAGGAAAATTCCCCATTTTAAGTGTTTTGAGACAATGTAGTAAAATTTTTACCCAAAACGGTGTCCCAGGAGTTTCCGGGGTCTCTGATTAAAAATCTGAGATTTGCTTTCACGACAAACTTATTTTTCTGTCGGAAAATCAAGAAAATTTGACATTCAATCCAAACACCTTTTCATACATAATTATACAGGGTGTTACAAAAGTCCGGGCCGCTACTTCAGGAGCATATTCTACACATTAAAATATGAAAAATGTTGAAATACATTTTTTTCTTTAAATTGCCTCCTAACGGAGATATGACCATTTAAAGATGGCGCCCCTAAAGTGGTTTTTTTACTACAAAAAGTTAACGGTTAGTAGCAAAGTCATGAAATTGGGCAAGCAGTTAAAGAATTGGATTAGGCATATTCTCATGTAACATATTTTTTAAATAAGCAGTAGCGTGGTGTGTAGGGGGTTGCCCGCGATTATTTTTTGCCGTAACTTTTTTGTATTGCAATATTTCAACACAAAAGTGCTATAATCGTAAAAAGCAACATTTTTTATACAAAAAAGGTACTCTTTCTCAAAGTCGCTAAAAGTAACCGTTTCCGAGAAAAAAGCATTTAAACAAAATTGTTGCATTTATTAGAATTCGTTTTGCAAATTTCTAATTTATCCACTACTAACTGCATTGATATAAAAATAGTACAAAATTAAGAAAAAAAAATCAAAGCAAGTGTTCGAAATTACTGCCCCCTGCAGCAATACATTGCTCGGCTCGTCTTCTAAGGGAACTCCTTACTCTTTCGCAAATGCCTGGTGTATTGTGAATCTGGTTGAACCCATTTTCAATTCGTTCA
The DNA here is from genome assembly GCA_028583605.1 of Dastarcus helophoroides. Taxonomy (NCBI): domain Eukaryota; kingdom Metazoa; phylum Arthropoda; class Insecta; order Coleoptera; family Bothrideridae; genus Dastarcus; species Dastarcus helophoroides. The sequence continues at coordinate 16,173,707 of CM053328.1, forward strand.
CGAAGATCATTGATATTGTCAACTGGTGTAAAGTAGATGATCTGCTTTAGATGTCCCCATAAGTAGAAATCGAGTGGGTTGAGGTCAGGAGACCTAGCTGGCCATGGTATCGGACCTCCTCGACCTATTCATCGTTGATGATAGTTTTTATTCAAAAATTCCCTAGCAACTGCACTAAAATGGGCAGGTGCCCCATCGTGCATTATCCACATTCGCTGTCTTGTTATGAGTGGAACATTTTCAAGTAACACGGGTAACTCTGTTTGCAAAAAATGTCTATATGATGCTCCTGTTAACCTATGAGGTAAAAAAAAACGGTCCAATTATAGAGTCCCCTATTATTCCTCCCCAAATGTTAAGTGAAAAATGTTGCTGATGTCTCGACTGAATAACTGCATTGGGATTTTCAACTTGCCACTGATGCATGTTGTGAAAGTTAAGTATCCCGTTTCTGGTAAAACCCGCTTCGTCCGTAAATAATATGAGCGATGGAAAGTTCTCATTTTCAGCGATCTTATGCAATAGCCAGTTGCAAAATTCTATTCTTGGAGGATAATCAGCAGCAAGTAACCCTTGCACTCTTTGAAAATGATAGGGGTAAAATTGGTAAAATTTCAAAATTCGCCAGATAGTTACGTGAGTTACTCCTTCGGCTAAAGCAAGTTGTCTAGTGCTGACACATGGATCTTCTTCAACTCGCTGAAGCACACGCTCCTCTAAATTAGCATCTTCTGCGTTTGGCCTTCCAACACGTTCGCCTTTGAAAACAAAATTTCCTGTTTCACATAAACGAGCATGAATTTTCTGGAACAATTTTTCTCCTGGTAGGTGTCTATTAGGAAAACGTTCAGCATAAAGCCGTCTTGCTTCAGCACGATTACAATTTGCAAGCCCGTACATTAAATGCATATCGGCCATTTCTTGATTTGAATAGTCCATTTTATCAAAATAATGAAAAGTTAAAAAACTACTACACTTACTATTGACAACAAAAACTGCTAAAGTTTACAGCTTACGACCAAATTTTATCAGTGACACAACGTCAATCTCTGGCAGATATTGTCAAGTACAATTGTTTTCTTTACGATCAGTTTGCATGACCAACTTATTTTTTCTTATACAAATTAGTTAGAATTTCGAAGACGGGATAGGATTATTTAAACGCCTTTTTCTCGGAAACGGTTACTTTTAGCGACTTTGAGAAAGAGTACCTTTTTTGTATAAAAAATGTTGCTTTTTACGATTATGGCACTTTTGTGTCGAAATATTGCAATACAAAAAAGTTACGGCAAAAAATAATCGCGGGCAACCCCCTACACACCACGCTACTACTTATTTAAAAAATATGTTACATGAGAATATGCCTAATCCAATTCTTTAACTGCTTGCCCAATTTCATGACTTTGCTACTAACCGTTAACTTTTTGTAGTAAAAAAAACCACTTTAGGGGCGCCATCTTTAAATGGTCATATCTCCGTTAGGAGGCAATTTAAAGAAAAAAATGTATTTCAACATTTTTCATATTTTATTGTGTAGAATATGCTCCTGAAGTAGCGGCCCGGACTTTTGTAACACCCTGTATAAAAATAATTAGTTGTATTATTTCCGAAGAACATTAAAACGACAAATTTTCTTGATTTCTCGACCAGAAAATTAGTTTTTCGGAAGAATAGATCTTAGATTCTTAATCAGCGACCCCGAAACCCAGTTTTAAGTAAAAATTTTACCTTTGTGCATTGACTCATAACACTAAAAATGGAAAATTTTCATGATTTTCTAACTGGTAAATGAGTTTTTCGGAAAAGCAAGCCTCGGATTCTTGATCAGTAACCTAAACAACTCCCTAAGACACCATTTCGAAAAAAAGGTTCATCATATTGTCTCAAAACCCCAACAAGCACACTAGGATTTTTAAAAATTTTCATGAGTTTCCGACCGGGAAATGAGTTTTTTGAAAAAACAGATCTCGAATTTTTAATCAGCGACCCCGAAAACCCCTAAAAATCCGTTTCGAGTAAAAATGTTACTACATACAAGCAATGAGTTTTTTGGGAAAGCTAACCACAGATTCGTGATCAGCGACCCAAATAACTTCCTAGAATGCATTTCCGAGACAGTTTGCGTTAGTTTTTCTCGATTTTAGGAATTTTTTAGCAAAACATTTTATTTGGCAGGTTCTTTTCAAGATTGACGGTTGAGGGAGGGTCGAGCGACTTCGTCTTAGTAGCAGTGAATGATCCTTGGGTTATCAGAAATCGAATGCAGTAGAAATTTTCAAAATCTAACTTACCATATTTTTTTAATTTATATCCCAGCTTATTGCCTGGATTACACAGCTTTTTGGTATGATTTATCATCAGCTGTTTTAGTGGTATTTCATGCTGCAAAAAAATTAACCAGCAAATGTGATCGTATATACTTTTTAGAATAATATAAGGAAATGATTAAAATTTTCAGAAAAACCATTTACTACAATTATCACTTCGTATGGAGGTACATTTACTTGATTTTACGAATTGTGAATATACGCAGTTTATGTATGGAACATCATTTCCAAGTTACGTTAAATTCCTTAAATTTATTGATGAAGTTAAAACGAATATTTTCAAGTTATACTAAAACAAAATCAAAGTCCGTACATCTCTACCTTTAAGTGTATTCTAAACCAGCACCAAAAAAATTGGATAATATAAAGTACATCAAAAAATAATACATTTACATGCATAGAGGAAGAAGAGCAAGGGTGCCTTAGGGGTCTCTCCTATCTCCTACTCTGTTTCTGTTACACATAAACAATCTCTTAACTTCAACTTTCCAATCCAATATACAGTTACGCAGATGATAGTAGTCTGGTGTCATTTTTTTTCTCAGACAAACCATCATCCGCCGCTGCTTCAGATCGACTAAGGGGACAGCAGATACAGATGATTAATCGGGATCTCGAAATTATTCTGGAATGGGGTAAAAAAATCTAGTCGACTTCAACGCCTCAAAAACGCGGTTTTCTCTAAGAAAACATCAAGGGATAATGCAGCAAACATAATCATGAACGGTAAAATCCTCCAGATAAAATTTAATCTGTTTATCCTAGGAGTGAATGCGAGCACTAACTTCTCTTGGGACTATCATGCGCGAGCCATTGTTAAATCCGCCTCTCAGAAGCTAGGCTTTGTTTTTAGAGCTAAAAACTACTTTACATCTCATCAGCTTTTTTGTATTGCAATATTTCGACACAAAAGTGCCATAATCGTAAAAAGCAACATTTTTTATACAAAAAAGGTACTCCTTCTCAAAGTCGCTAAAAGTGACCGTTTCCGAGAAAAAAGCGTTTAAACAAAATTGTTGCATTTATTAGAATTCGTTTTGCAAATTTCTAATTTATCCACTACTAACTGCATTGATATAAAAATAGTACAAAATTAAGAAAAAAAAATCAAAGCAAGTGTTCGAAATTACTGCCTCCTGCAGCAATACAGCTCGGCTCGTCTTCTAAGGGAACTCCTTACTCTTTCGCAAATGCCTGGTGTATTGTGAATCTGGTTGAACCCATTTTCAATTCGTTCACGAAGATCATTGATATTGTCAACTGGTGTGGAGTAGATGATCTGCTTTAGATGTCCCCATAAGTAGAAATCGAGTGGGTTGAGGTCAGGAGACCTAGCTGGCCATGGTATCGGACCTCCTCGACCTATTCATCGTTGATGATAGTTTTTATTCAAAAATTCCCTAGCAACTGCACTAAAATGGGCAGGTGCCCCATCGTGCATTATCCACATTCGCTGTCTTGTTATGAGTGGAACATTTTCAAGTAACACGGGTAACTCTGTTTGCAAAAAATGTCTATATGATGCTCCTGTTAACCTATGAGGTAAAAAAAAACGGTCCAATTATAGAGTCCCCTATTATTCCTCCCCAAATGTTAAGTGAAAAATGTTGCTGATGTCTCGACTGAATAACTGCATTGGGATTTTCAACTTGCCACTGATGCATGTTGTGAAAGTTAAGTATCCCGTTTCTGGTAAAACCCGCTTCGTTCGTAAATAATATGAGCGATGGAAAGTTCTCATTTTCAGCGATCTTATGCAATAGCCAGTTGCAAAATTCTATTCTTGGAGGATAATCAGCAGCAAGTAACCCTTGCACTCTTTGAAAATGATAGGGGTAAAATTGGTAAAATTTCAAAATTCGCCAGATAGTTACGTGATTTACTCCTTCGGCTAAAGCAAGTTGTCTAGTGCTGACACATGGATCTTCTTCAACTCGCTGAAGCACACGCTCCTCTAAATTAGCAACTTCTGCGTTTGGCCTTCCAACACGTTCGCCTTTAAAAACAAAATTTCCTGTTTCACATAAACGAGCATGAATTTTCTGGAACAATTTTTCTCCTGGTAGGTGTCTATTAGGAAAACGTTCAGCATAAAGCCGTCTTGCTTCAGCACCATTACAATTTGCAAGCCTGTACATTAAATGCATATCGGCCTTTTCTTGATTTGAATAGTCCATTTTATCAAAATAATGAAAAGTTAAAATACTACTACACTTACTATTGACAACAAAAACTGCTAAAGTTTACAGCTTACGACCAAATTTTATCAGTGACACAATCTCTGACAGATATTGTCAAGTACAATTGTTTTCTTTACGATCAGTTTGCATGACCAACTTATTTTTTCTTATACAAATTAGTTAGAATTTCGAAGACGGGATAGGATTATTTAAACGCCTTTTTCTCGGAAACGGTTACTTTTAGCGACTTTGAGAAAGAGTACCTTTTTTGTATAAAAAATGTTGCTTTTTTACGATTATGGCACTTTTGTGTCGAAATATTGCAATACAAAAAAGTTACGGCAAAAAATAATCGCGGGCAACCCCCTACACACCACGCTACTGCTTATTTAAAAAATATGTTACATGAGAATATGCCTAATCCAATTCTTTAACTGCTTGCCCAATTTCATGACTTTGCTACTAACCGTTAACTTTTTGTAGTAAAAAAACCACTTTAGGGGCGCCATCTTTAAATGGTCATATCTCCGTTAGGAGGCAATTTAAAGAAAAAAAATGTATTTCAACATTTTTCATATTTTAATGTGTAGAATATGCTCCTGAAGAAGCGGCCCGGACTTTTGTAACACCCTGTATATAGTTTTTCTAAAATTTTGACCTTTATTTCGAAATTTTTATTTACATAGCTTCTACTACCAACATTTCGAATTTTTTTCGAGATTAGCAAAATAGGTTACTTTTTAAAATTTCAACTTTCTTAAATTTTCAGCTTATTTTTAAAAATGTTGACCTTTTTTTAAATGTTCCTTTTTATTCTATAATACACAGACCAATAGGTTTGAACATTTATTAGATTCGAAGTTTGGAAACCAAATACCGGTTTCGATCTTGTTAGATCTCATCAGTTTGGTATATCCAACTCGAATGCTAACAAATGTTCCAACAAGTAAGTACTAAAATATTCACAGGCGTCAAGCGAGTGACTCTTAGTACTACCACCTATTGGTTCATACAGAAACTATGGCCATCGCCAACAATGTCGTACGCAAGAAGAATGCAACCTCGACTACAAATTCATGCAGCCCTCCAGGCGTGTATAGTGAATCATAGGTAGCTGAACTACCAACAGTTGAAACACTGCCACCTAGCGAAGCGGTTGCTCTCTAGGAGAGTTCCCAGAAGACAGGGATTCTGTAATGCACAGACCAATAGGGAAAGTTCCTATTAAGAGACTGGTTAGTATCCTCAATTCGGATTTGCTGAATTCTAAGTAGACCTTTGTCTTTTCAAGCGTTCCAGATATACATTTTTTCGCCTATCGCAGTCCTGGAAATAATCTCTAGTGGGAAATTGTTGACTTTGCTTCCCATTTTTTGACCTCATTGTTGATTTGACTTTTAGAAAAACCAAAAACCGATTCAGGTCTAAGAAAAGACGATGCGGGTCCTTCTTTAGCGAGTTGGTTCGCAACTGTATTTCCTTGAATTCCTTTCTGGCCTGGCATCTACTTAAGGTGAATCCTGTTGTGTTTAGCCAGTTGCTTTAGACTTTGTTGGCAGTCCCAAACTTGGATTTGACAATGCAGCTGCTGAGAGCCTTTATTGCCGCTTGACTGTCAGACTTAATATAGATCTTTGTTCCTTTCAGGTTTCTTTGAAGACACTCGTAGACGCAGAATTTTGTTGCATGCATTTCAGTTTGAAAGACACTAACGACCTTTTCCTGAGGCTTTAGAGAACCATTCGTTAGGGCCATAAATTCCCACTTCACTCCCATGTGCTGTCTTTGATCTATCTGTAAACCAGGTGGATAATTTGTGTTTTTCTTCAGGTGCTGATTGAGCGTCAGTGCGGCTATTTAAGTCCACTTCAACGGAATGATCAAATTCGTACCTGGGATGCACATAATCAACCAATCTTGCTAAAATCACAAGGCTACTGGAATGGACATTTTTCGCGAAATTGTTGTAACGCATAACACATTGTCAGCTTTATTCTTAGAAACTTTCATAATAGTAGTTAATTTAAATAAACGTGAAATAAAGTTAAAAATATTTCTAAATTTGAATGGAGTGCATTTTTCGCGTGACAAATAATTTTTTTGTTTTGAAAATAATATAAGAATTAGATTTCGGTTAAGATCGGATGTATTTGTTTCTACTAATATGGCAGTGTTATTAATCTTTAACACAATTTGGGACAATACTGAATTTCTATTCTTAACGAATGTGAAATCGTTTTTTATTGCAAGCAAAATATTACGTAGTATATGTCGGGCAAACAAAACTGCTATTTGGCAATTACTTTCAGTTTTTATCCTGCACCATTGACAAAATACGTATTAAGGTAAGTCCTCTCGTTCTCTGAAAATAACAAGTTGTCTAGGCAAAATACTTATGTTTCAGTAAATTTTAGGCAAAGTAATTTCTACTTTGTATTTAACGAAACATTCCTAGTAAACTTTGGTACAATTTGAACAAATATTTTTATTCGGTAAGAACGTTTTAGGCAAATTAGGTAATAAGTTTTCCCTGGTTTACTTAGGCATAGTTACTTCTAGTTCAACTAGCGTATTAAAGTTTGTTACAATTTGGAACAATACCTTCAGTTTCTATTCTCTAAGCGTTATTAGGTTATTTTTAATTTCAAGCAAAATACGTATTGGGTTTAACTTAAGTGTGAACGTAGTTAATTCTACATTCTAATGAACATAATAACATGTCAAAGTTTAATATAATTCTGTGGATAAATCTGTGTTCTACCTTGTTTGCTTCTATAAAACACGTTGCTAATTGTAAACTGAATGTCCTTTTTTAATAGTGCATTTCTCGTATTTAATTTTTGATTCGACCTATTTATCTCCTTACTGAATGAATCCTAAAGCTTTATTTATCTTTTAAGAAATTTATGTTTCTGTATTTTGATGGTTTGGCTTCCAGTATGTAAATTCTTTAAACCTTTGTCAGTTTATAATAAGAGTTAAACATGTTATTCTCTTAATAACATGCTTTGCATAACTTTAAAGAAATAAAGAAATATTTAATATCAGAGCAGTAATATAATATCCTTTGATATAAAACGTAAAAAAAATGAACAAAGTATCTGTAATTGTTTGTTCTCCCAACAAATTAAAAATGTTTTATGTTATTAATAAGTTAAATTAGTTTTCTAACAAGGCATAACGTAAAATCAGTGTAACAAAAACAGGGAAGTGCAAATTTTCCAGCTCTTTTGAGATATGGCAAGGCACACGTGTATTCATTAAATCTCATTTAAGCCCCTTTCCAAAAATAACTTTTTGCGCGATCCATCCCTATAGAAAATAATACTTTTCCGTGAAAGAAAACATTTCTAAGCCAGCGTATTGTTTTCTAACTCGCTCAAACTCCTAAACAATGGGTTTCGCGACTCGGAAAGAACGTTCGAGCTTAACTCGCCTAAAACTCGTACTACATATAAATTCTGAAAGAATAAAATAATCATTTCCAAATCGGTCACGAAGTTTATTCTTTTACGACACGATATTCCTTTAACATTGTGTGTATAGATGGATACTATAAAAGAGAGAATAACGACGGAGTGGCCCTTGTGCTTCCCACCTCATTTTGCGAAGTGACGATGTAAGGAAAATGATATTTTCCGGACAGTTTTTTATACTTATCCACATACAACCTCAATCGATTCAAATAGTAAAACCAAATTCATTGTAGCAAAACATTTAATCAATTTTTCATACGAAATCACTTAGATCACTGGCATAATCTATAGGGCGAAAGGCGAAAGTCTCGAGAAATCTGCTGCCATGCTTCAATTTGACAAGAAGCAGCTGCCATTCCAACTTTTATTTGTATATATTACGACGAAGAACCGAAACTGTGTTTTATCTAATTTATTTGGAAGTTGGACGGTCGCGCGGCGCACTCGGTCGCTTTTCTAAGAGTTTACTGGGACCGAGGCCATTTCGAAACCACCCCGGGGGAGCAATCGACTGTTGTAGAAGTCATTCGGTATTCCACGACAATAAAAGTTGATAGAGATTTTCATCTCGGCGCAAATGCTCCGGACGAAATCCACAGTTATGACGAATTTAATTCGGCGGCCGAACTTCGTACGCGGATTTACATTTTAATCTGCTCTCCGGTTCTGCTCATTTAGCCGTTTTGAGCTTATTAATTGAGCCATGTACGAGGCGCGGCGGTAAAAAAAAAAGAACTAGTAAAAAATGTGCGCGATTCAATTTTGAATATTGAAAGCTAGGATATTGTGTATCTAGTAGTAAAAGCAATACATTCTCGGACGACGATGAAAATTGTGGGCCGAAACTAACGAACATCCGGGAATGTGCTTTTATTATGAGGTACACATATTATTTTTTCTGAAATAGCAATCAATATTACTTAAATTAAGAAACTTTTATAAATTCAGGACATTTTTCATAGTCATTTAACTTTCTATGAAATCATTTCCTTGACAATCTCTATTTGTTTCTAATCATCCGGTTCGGGAAAATTACCTACTAGAGACCTCCACGAGGAAGTAAAAATGTAATCGGATTTTAATCACCGATTACTTTTCCGAAATATGTAATCAGGGGATTGGGAATTGTTTTATATATTTCTAAAAGAATATTAATTGTTCCAGACATAATATTCTCCTAGATATAACATTAATGAGAAACCTATGTTTTATCTCAGATTTTAAAGAACCTCTACACCAATTTTCTTCAAAATCGGTTCAGTGGTTGGGCCATGAAAAGTCGACAAATAGGCGGACAGACAAACAGATTTTCGCATTTATATTTATTCACGATTAAAATTTACACGCATGTTATAAAACCCATGATAGTAAATTCAAGAAAATATAAGCATTCTAGATAAAATGTTAATTTGGATCTATCTGACAGTTTTTCGTCATAAAAGTATGTCCATATTTTGGCGGGGGTTTCAAGAGAGCTATTTTTGTCGAAATAGGTTTAGCAAGTGAGCCGTGACAAGTCAACAAACAGACGGACAGACAAATACATTTTTGCATTTATATTTAATTACGGTTAGGCTTTACATGATTAAATATAAACACATGCTAGAAAATCCATGAAAATTTTAGTTTTCTAAATTAGTTTGGATCTATCTGAAATTTTTCCGTAATAAACGTGAGCCTATGTTTTATCTCGAGTTTCAAGGGACCTCTACACCAATTTTCATTGAAATCGATTTAATAAGTTAGCCGTAAAAAGCCGACAAACAGACGGACAGACAAACATATATTTGCATTTAAATTTATTTATTTATGGTCAGGATATGTTAGAAGATCCAAGAAAATCTCAATTTTTTAATATATTTTTAGTTTGGATCTATCTGATAGTTTTTCGTAATAAAAGTGAGCCTCTGTTTTATCCCAGGTTTCAAATAATTTCCAAATCAATTTTTGTCGAAATCGGTTTGGTAATTGGGCCGTGAAAAGCAGACAAACAGACGGGCAGACAAACACAATTTCGCATTTATATTTAATTGCGGTTAAATTTTACCTAATCTGATAAAAACTTCTAATAGAAAATGCAAGAAAATCTCTGCTTTCTGGATATAGCATTAGTTTGAGCTTATTTGACAATTTTTCAAGATAAAAGTAAGTCTACAAAGAAGCTCTATGCTAATTTTTATCGAAATCGATTCAATCATCGAGCTGTGAAAAGCTAACAAACAGAAGGACTGAAAGATAGACAAATTAAACTATTATATCAATTTTCGTTAAAATCGCTTCAGTAATTGAGTCATGCCATAAGTGTGAGTTAGAAAATAGAGAAAAAATATGGCAACGCTGAAACAAACAAACTTTCGCATTTGTTTATCCGTAGTTTGAAGAATTTTATGTGTTATTAGCAAGTATTTGTATAGTTTACTACATAAAAGTCGAAACTTTCGAGAAAAAGTTGAAATTTTGAAAAAAAGTCGAATAAAAAAAAATTAAAACCTCGAGAAATTGTCAAATGTTTGAACAACCCCCTAAATAGTTTGATATTTGTTTAAGAAAAAGACACACGTATATGTTCTAGGTACACGTAAAATTTTAAAAAATAGTCACTATTTTCGAAAAAATATTAAATTGAACATGTCCAAAAAAGCGAGAATCTAAAAAAGTCGAAATTAAGAAAATATTATTATTTTGAAAAAATAAGAGATTTTAAAAATGAGTTTACATTTTAAAAAAATTCAAAATTTAGAACGAATGAAATTTTCGATGAAAATAAGACCAATTTTTCAAAAAATTCAAGTTTATAAAAGAAGTCGAAATTTTAAGAGTTAAAATTATCACTTAAAGTTAATATTGAAAAAAAAAAGTTTGAAAAAAGTCGAAATTTTCAAAGAAGTTACGATTTTGAAAGTCGAAAATTTTGAAAAAAAATTTTTAAAATAATCGAAATTTTAAAAATTACTAAGATTTTCATAGAAAGTTTAAATTTTCAAAAAAAGTTAAAAGTTTCTAAAAAGTCCAAAAATGTCAAAATTTTAGTTTTCTTCAAAAAATTCGACTATTTCAAAAATTGACGAAATTTTCAAGAAGAGTCAAAATTTTAAAAAAGTGTCGAAATTTTAAAAAATTGAGCAATTTTTTCAAAAAACCTAAATTACTACATTACTACAAAAAGGCAAAATTATTAAAAAAGTCAAATTGTTTTAAGAACCACAATTTGAAAAAACTTTAAAATTAAAAATAAAGTCAAAATTCTAAAAAAAGCTAATTTTCATCAAATCGAATATTAAATAAAGTCAAAATCGTCGGAGTAGTCAAAATTATCAGAAAAGTTGTAATTTTTAAAAAAAGACCATATTTTGAGAAATTAATATTTGAAAAAGGACGAAGTTTTGGATAGTTAAAATAACAGTCAAACATTTTTTAAATACTCCAAATGTTCAAAAAATTTAAATTTTGAAAAATAATCCAACATTTTTAAAAAGTCCAAACTTCCAAGAGTCACAATTTTGAAAAAAAGTCGACATTTTGAAAAAATAGGAAAACTCAAAATTTTTCAAAAATAATTAAAAATTTCAAAAAAATTTGGCATTGAAAAAAAAGTGACGCCTTAAAAAACTGAAATTCTCAATAAAAGTTTAAATTAAAAAACGAAATTTTAAAAAATTGAAAGTTTGCAAAAAGTTGAAATTTTGAAAATAAATCAAATTTAAAAAATAGTCGACATATTTAAGAATCAAAATGTTGAAGAAGTTACAAAAAAGAATTGTATGTTTACAAAAAGGGAATTTTTAAAAAAAGCCATAAATTTTAAAAGTTAACATTTTGAAAATAGTGTAGCTTTAAGAAATGACTGGATATTTTTTAAAAATGTCAGATTTTTCTTTAAAAAGCCAAGATTTTAGAAAGGCTAAATTTTAGAAATAAATTGAAACCTTGAAAAACCGAAATTTTCAAAAATCTAGAAATCTAGAAATTTAAAAAAAAAGGAAATTTTTTCGAAAAAGGCAAATGTTGAAAAAAAGTCCAAAATTTTCAAGAAAAATCGGTATTTTTAAACAAGAAAAAGTTTTGAAAAAGTCTAGAATATAAGAAAAAGTCATCTTTAAAAAGAGTCTAAATTTTGACAAAAAGTCGAATTTTGTGAAAAAAAAATACGAATTTTGATATAACATCAATTTTGGTGAATGGACTGGTCCTTGGTTATCTTCAAAAATTGAAATACAAATCTTGTCCCCTGAAACCAAAGAAGATTAAAAAACACAACAAACGCTTTAACGCGTTTCGATAGCCAAGCTATTATCTTCAGAGAGATACTGATACTATCTAGATTGTTTTGGTGCTTCGAAGAACCTCAAGTTTAGAAGTTTAATTAATATCATTAGAGCTATTTCGAAGAAAGTATATACATAAAAAAAATATATTTCAAAATTACGCTCCTTTCTATCTCTCCAAACGATGCCGATTACATAATCAGACGCGATGCCGATTATTACTCATACTCGTCTCGTGACGTGACGATTACCATAATCGGCATCGTTGTACTCGTCAAACGAGTATTTGTACCTGTAATCGGACGATGCCGTACTCTGGTGGTCTTTATTACCTACTTTCTAGGTGCAGGAGGGGGAATAGTAAATTGATATTCGTAATGATTTACGAGTCCAAAATCGGCTTTTCCCATGCGCGCAAGACTGCCCCACACGGGAAGTCTTGCAAGTCTGGGAAAAACATTTATGAACGAGTGATGAACGATATTTTTCATTATATCTCCCTGAAAATAAAAAATTCTTTTATATTTTAAAACGAATATCTCATAAGTCTAAAACACGGATTCTACAGGTTAAACCAAATTTGATTTCCAGCTATAGGGATCTCGTAAACTATTAGATATACAAGAAAGCTTAAATGGGAAAAGTAGTGCACAATTTAATGCATAATATTATTCCTCTGGGAAAACAATTTAATTTCAATTTGTCTTGGTTTTATTTAGAAAAAACTGAAAATCACCATTATTAAAAATCAGCTTGTTTATTTGAAATCCGATTAAAAAAATTCAAAAACTATAATTAGTTGTTTTTTGAGGCCCTTTTTAATGGCATACGTTAATTTTTTTCTAAATTTAACTGTTTCTGAGGAAATTAGATCAACTTTGGTATTTCTTATAAACGCCATATTTCGAATTTTCGAATTTGGCATATTCTTTTGATAAATCTGATATATAATATGCCATACTTCTAATGTGGCAAAGAGGGTTAAATGAACTATTTATTTTTTATTTTTAATTATGTAATTATAGTAGGCGATGCAAGTGCTATAACTATTAATAGTAACTAATTACGTAACAATAGGTTTTAAAAAACTAAAGATATTGTAGCAAACTGTGCAATATTTAAAAAGTATTAGTATAATCTTCACGTGCATGCACCCCTTTAATGCAATTCTATGAAAACGTGTAGGTGTTTTGAAATTTTGTCGGCAATTTTTACAAAAATTCTGTTAACATTGAATATTTATTCATGTGTGAAATATCTAACAATTTAACATTAGAAATGACTCTAATATTTATGCACATTATTCATCTTAAAACATTAAACTTCTAGAGAAGTCTAGAATGCACACTTCCGTATGAGTCATGGGAAAGTCGTCCTTAATAAAGCCCTTAGAATGTTCTGATGAGAATTACGTAATTTAAAGGAAATCATACATGTTAATCAATATTTCAATACTATACAGTTTGTTATAATATTTTTGGTTTTTAATAATAATTATTACTTTTTTAGGAACTGTATTTTTTTATTATTAAAAGATTATGGCACTTGCACCGCCTACTATAATTTTTTTGTTTAAAAATAAAAAATTAGTTCATTTAACCCACTTTTACCACATTTGAAGTATAGCATGGCACACATCAAATTAATCAGAAAAATATGCCAAATTTGAAAATGATAAAATCCAATATGGTGTTCATAATAAATAGCAAAGTTGACATAATTTTTCTCGGAAACAGTTGAATTTAGACAAAAATAAATGTCCACCAGTGAAAAGGCCTTAAAAAGCAACTAATTACTTTTCTTGAGTTTTTTCAGTCGGACTTCAAATAAACAAGTTACAGCTGATTTTTAAAAATGGCATTTTTTTCTAAATAAAATCAAGACGAATTGGAATTCAGTTGTTTTTTTAAGCGGAATAATATAAGGCAATAATTTCGGCACTATTTTTCCCATTTAAGCTTTCTTGTATCTCTAATGGCTTACGAGATCCCTGTAGTGGAAATCAAATTTGGTTCGACCTGTAGAATAGGGATGGTACACTCCATATATTGGCCATGCAGGGGAAAAGGGGAACAGAGTCAACCATGGGGTACATTCAACCAAGCCTATTAAACTGTGTCTTGATTTGAATTTGATGGCATAAAGCTTATACACTTTTGGACATTCGTCAAACTACCGCTCAGAAAAGTTACGCTGTCTAGGTGTTCATCTTATAGTATTTATTTCAAAACAAGAGAAATTCGGATTTAAAGGTAAGGTTTTGCTTTTCAATTTATTCAGACAAAATCTACTGTTCAGCTGTAGTATAAGCTGCATTCGATACTAGCTGGATTGTAGATTCTTAATAGTTGAAACATTTTGACTTTAAAAGCATTGACAGCGGAAAGAAAGTATTTTTATTTAAAAAAATAGCATTGGACAGATTCAACCATCGCTGGACGAGGCAGTTTTAATGACTGGCTGAATGTGCTTCAGCGGTTTTATTGCTGATTATATCTCATGATTTATTTTACCCGGGTGTTGTAATTATAATATTTCAAATGGTTAGAACTTATCATAAAAAGACTAATAGGACATACCTTGATGAACTTAATTTTAAAAATGCAATTTGTGAAGTTTTACGCCCTAATATGTCGGAGAGAGTAGCTGCGAAAACTTTTAATGTAAAGCGAAGCACCCTACATTATAGAATTGCAAAAATAGTAAAAAAATATCCCCTAGAATAGTTGGCTAGATGTACAATGATGATTCTGGAAATCAAAGCCATGGGCAAAACTAATCTATTCCAGTAAATATACTGTTTCTTAAGTTTTCAATATGGATCAAGAAGAGAAGCTGGTAAAATAATAAAAATATGTTCTGATAGGAATAATGGTATGACATACAAAGAGATTGGAATATTAGCGTATGATTATGCAAACATTCTTCTCGACTTTAAGTTTCCAAAACAATGGACTGAAAATAGGAAGGCTTGATCTGACTGGTTAAAGTACTTTATGAAAAGAAACCATGATAAAATTAGTCTATGAAAGCCTGAAAGTAGCAGTATAGCGCGGGCACCAGGATTTAATAAAAATGCAGTAAAATATTTTTTTTTTAAATTATGTTGCAGTTTTAGAAAAAATATAATTTTAAACCTAAAGAAATTTTTAATGTTGACGTAACAGGGATTTGAACAGACTCTCATAAGTTGTTTCCTCAAAGGGAAAAAAGCAATTAAGTTTGGCAGCATCTTGAGTGCGAGGTGAACTGACCACTTTTGTAGAAATAGTACGTGGGTAATGCTCTACCTCCAGTGTACATGTTTCCTAGAATACGCCATCCTGAAGAATATCTTATTAATGCTTCACCATCAAATGTTGGGTTAGAAAGGAAAAATGGTTGGGTTACATCTGAGCTATTTTTGAGAGTATTGGAGCATATCCAAAATCATACATAACTAAATACTTATTTTAATAGATTATCATGAGACACACGTAACTATACAAGCCATCAATTTTTGCCGTGAAAATGATATCATCTTGTTATCTCCCCCCCCCTACACTTCTCACAAGCTTCAATAACTAGATATTGAAGTGTATGGATCATTTAAAACATATTGTGCTACTTCTCTTGACGACTGAATGATAATTGACATTTCCAACCCTTACTTCGTGGAATTCTTTAATATTCATAACTATTAAACTTTATTAACGATAAGAATGCAGCAAAATTTGAAATTTCCCCAAGGTTTTGATAAATATTTGCTAACACCGGAGCAGGTTTCACATCACTGCATCATCGGCGGTCATACCAGAAATTTGTTTAATAGTTGTTATGCTAACTAGCTCCATGGGTCACAGACTTCTACAAATATTTACAATCTAGTCAATTCACACTTATGAACGAGCAGCCTTGATCTTCTAAACACACCTCTAATTGAAGCTCTGGACGAGAAATGGATTAGATGGAATATTCGTTGGAGTCTGTGATCCATGGAGTTTGTTAGTATAACAACGGTTGAACAAATTGCTAGTATGACCGATGATGATGCAGTAACGCAAAACCTGGTCCGGTGTTAGCAAATATTTATCAAAACCTTGTGAAATTTTTAAATGTTGTTGGGTTTTTATCGTTGATAAAGTTTAATAGTTATGAAGATTGGATGATAATGAACGTTGGCAAAACCATAACTGTAAAACAAATGGCTCAATTAACTAAATCCTGCATTGCAATGCGCCTTTTCTCAAAAAAATAGATTAAAGTCATTTTAGAAACCAGGTTTTTGACCTCTTTACAGATTTTCTTTTAAAGACAAAGATTTTGCTGCAAGTTACGTTAATTTGCCCAAAGATTATTTACCAACAGAATTAGCAAGACCCTCGACAACTAAGATAAAAACTTCTAAATAGATTGAAACATCTTTTGTTCTAAAGGGTAATAGTATTTTCATGTGGCTCCGACTTTCTTGTATATTTAACTATAATATATTTTAGATTCTGCTCAATCAGAGTTTTTTCAGGATAAGTTAGAATAACACAATAAATTCAATTTTCTCAGTAAAGTAGCTTCTTCTTCTTGCGGTGCCTGTTCGTTCTAAATGTTATCGACCAGCTTGGCTATTCTTACTTCATTGGTAGCTGCGAGGAATAGTCCAGTCTTGGTCAGGTTAAACAATTTTTTTAAGTTCTGAAGCCATGAGATTCGTCTTTGCCCGTACACTTTCCCTAGCGGTATTAGTTGGAAAAGGCCATATTGTTGTTCGTTTCTCATAATAAGGCCTAGGTATTTCAATTAACGTTTCTTAATTGTAGCGGTAATTTCGCATTCCTTTTTCATTTTGCCTAGGACATGGTCAATCTAGGAGATTCTTAAAATGTGTCTATAGCACCACATCTCAAATGCTTCAAGTTTTTTTATTTGCACTTTGGAGAGTGTCCAAGCCTCCGCTCTGTCGAGCAAAACTGGAAAAGTATAACATTGCAGTACGAAGATCTTGGTTTTCAGCAGCAGGTCATGACTTCTGAAAACAATACTCATTGACTATTTATATTAGTGCTTAGGTATTAGGCTTTCAATTGGTTGTTGGTTGATTATCAGTTGTTATTCAGGATTATGCGTTTACTGATAGCCATGTATTTTATCTTTTTTGCATTTAGATCTAATCCATAACGCTGGTTGGTTTCGGTTATACGTGTCATTAATGTTTATAGTCCTTCCATACTGTCTGCTAATACTACTGCGTCATCTGCGTACCTAATGTTGTTTAGGCGTTTGTCGTTGATTAGTATTCCTTCATCACATTCTTCCAAGGCTTGTTTAAAAATATGTTTGGAGTATATATTAGACATGGGGGATAATATATACCCTTGCCCAGCTCCGCACTCTATTCAGATTGCTTCTGTCAACAGATTGCCCACTCTTATGTTAACAGTTTGGTTATAACCATTTAACGTTAATTTTAAGTCATTTCAAATTAACCTTGTCTCTGGAAACAGTCAGATCATTTCCGAAACCAAATGTAAACAAAAACAATCGCGGAAACAAAGGACGTAGAAAATCAAGAATTTACACTGAAACACCACAGAAAAACCGTTTAGAGGAACTTGAAGTGGAAAAAGAGAATCATAAAAAAACAACAAAAATGCAAGCGACGAAAAGTCAGGAAACAAATATATTCTGATCGTAATTCTCAGTCTTAAATTATTAAAAAAACGTAAACAAATAGTTCAAACAGTTCTAACTCAGCTGGGTTAGTTAGTTCAGTCTTAATATTTTTATATTATAGTATATTTCTTTTGAGTCTCTTATTTTAAATATATTTAAAAAATTACTTTATTCAACAGTATTGTAAAAGTGTTCCTATAAAGGCAAATTGCACAAGAAAACTATTTCAATACCTATATATTTCAAACCACTTTTTTATATATAAGATTATATATAATACGTTTTTATTCCATGGTTAAAGCTACCCCACCATTTGGTTAATGTTCCCACTAGTGAGGCGGATGGAGCCATTGATTAGACTTTTTTATATGGCTGCTTATAAGCTATAAACATGTTTTTAAAACGCTGAATGTTAGTCAGGTTTGTAAATAAAGGTATATAAAACACTGCTTAATGAGTGATAAACAGATTTTTCTAATACCAATTAATATATGACATCTTCCAAATAAAAAAGATTGATTCTGCCCCCCTTTCCCCTATAAAAATTTCATTATAATGCGTCTAGAAAGTGGAGTAGCTCTGACTATTTCTCTCTCTCTCTCTCTCTCTCTCTCTCTCTCTCTCTCTCTCTCTCTCTCTCTCTCTCTCTCTCTCTCTTCCGTTAAAAATCATTTTTCAATGGGCATGTAGAGGTGCATAACCGTTGATCAATCAACGGCGAAAGCCACCGGTTCTCAAACTTTTTTGTTGACGAAACCCTTTTAAAATTAAATTATTAACGAAACGCTTAACCTTAAATTAAAAGCAAAACCAGTTTTTTTTAACCCTTAAATGTGAACATTTTATTTTTACAACACCAACCTGGACATGGGGTCTCACAGACTCCTATATTTGAAAGAAAATTTTGACTCCAAATACTAATACAATTGACAAACTGGGGATAGAAAAAGATACATAGTTCTTAAGTGGAAGGATTTACAGTATAAAAATTTAACTTTTATAGTGGGGAATTATAATTATTAGAAAAAAGCCGTAAACATATACATTATATACATAAACATTATATAAAAGCAACAAAAATCCCAGTTTTTCTTAAACTCTACTAAAAACTAAATAAAAAATATATAAAAAGTTGCCTCTTAACTACTAGGAAAAAAAATAACCGTCGATTAATAATACTAAAATTATTCGCATTTATTACAGAATGGCTTTGAACATTGAACATGGGATCTTATAGACCCCGCCAGAACTTTAAATAGGCATAGCTTATCTAAAACACACCAAATACATAATTTCTTTTTACACCGGCCTTTTGGTGACTAAATTCGAATCTACTGAGACTCTGGGGCACAGGCGGCCACGGGATGTATTGATTCTCAAAAATCACAGAACCCATGGGATCTGTGAGACTAATTGTCCACAGTTAAAGGTTAATAATAACTTTCCCTATAATACATGTATTATTTTTATTGTGACTGCCGACGAAGCCCTACCGAAGGCTTTGCGGAGCACCAGGGTTCAGCGGAGCACACTTTAAGAAACGTTAGCGTAAGATATCATAACAGCAATTGCAGCTAAGTTAATCTGTTAAAAGACTACAAAAAACCCCACCCAAAACATTTTTAGATATCTTCTACATCATTTTTTTTTGTAAAAGATATGAATAAATATACTCAGAAATAACATTAAAATTAAACAAAATTGGCATATTTGGACTTTTTGCAAGAGTTGCTTAATAGCAATATTCATTTACTTCGTTAATAATTAGTAGTAGTTATAAAATTCTACGACGTTGTACGAGTACGTACTACCTACTTTCTAGAAACTTTTTCAACACCGTTTTGTACGTTTATTCCCTATGCTCATTTTATAATCCATGGTCGAAAAATTATCATAATGAATCACAGTATAACTATTTAGCGTTGCTGAGAAAGTCTATTAGAAAATCTTTTTACATAAAAACCAATTGGCCAAACGTTAAATTCGGGGTAGTTTAAGAGCTAATGATAGCGTGCAAGAAAATTGTTTCCTTGCGACCGCATGGGAAATGTTAATTTTCAGGAACGTTCAGTAGACAAAAAAATGTAGTATTTTTACAGAGGTATAATGAAAAAAAAGTTTCTCGGACTGTTGGCTAATGGCTCCTAAGCAACGGACTAAAATACTGGAATAAAGTATTTCGGGGTCTTAAAAATTGGGCCGAAAAAGTAGGCATTCTCAAATGATTTTATAAAAAAGTAAAGTACTGTTGCGTGTAATCAATTAAAAAATTAAAACTTCATGAATTGTAACACTTTATTTTTAAATTTATTTGGGAAAACTGCGATTATAATTTACTTAACTAGCAAGCTATCTAATTAACTGACTATTGGACTAACTAACTGGCTACCTGAGGAAAAGGGGACCGCGTATTTATACCGTTCGGGTTTTCTAGAAGGGATCTTTGTTCAGATAAGATTATCGCTTGCGGAAAAGTCTGGAGCGCTTACCTGCCCTATGATACATTCTTGCGGCCGCTTTTCATTACCAATGGTGTCCGTTTTTTACGCCTCTTACGCGCCATCGCGGTAGTTATTTGCACTTTACGTGAACCGTAGTGGAAAGAGTTGCTACGAAAGTTTTGTGTGCATATGTTATATGTAAAAGACGAAAATATTGTAAAAAACAAAAATGAAAATGTGGATTCATCCGCTGCTGTAGACAAAAATTGCTATCTCAGCTTTGTGCGTCCCTTTTACCAAATTAAATGAGATGAATCAAATGTTTTAAATTATTTTTGAATGTCTAATTTATCGTTCGATTTGTTGCTTAGGCAATTTAAAAACCAAATATGTATAGTATATAACAAAAGAGTAGTTAGATTATCGTAAACGACTAATAAGAGGAGTTTAGAAATACTATACAACAAAAAAATTTAACAACAATCAAACAGGAATTTAAGAGAAGTTTTAATGCGGCTCTGATATCTGCAAAATATTTAGCCCGGCGACGGTTTTGTCGCCGTTTGTCTGCAAACCGACATAAGCTGCCAGATTTAGCGACGGTAAAAATGCTGACCGGCGACTGTATGTTCGCCGTCGATATTTTAACCTTTGCGGCAACCGGTCGGTCAAATTGCCGTCGCCGCTGTTGTGTGTAAAGTTGCATTAAACTCCTTGTTATTTAAAATTTGGTCGGTTTTTATGGCGAAAACCGCTTTTGTGTAAGAGGCGTTACACTACACAATCGCTAATACAAATTTTATAAATACATTTTGTTACAGTACTTATTCTGCTACTTTTTAATGACCTGTAATTCAAATACATCATGCAATAGGTGAGATCTTATAAATAACTTTATTAAAGCAAAAAAATAAGCATTTGAAATTTTCCATCCTACTTCCAAAAACAGTGTCATTTATCATGTTGATACACAAGTTTTCTGCCAGAAAATAATTTGCAGTTTCTTAAGTAATTGTATTTGAAAAAGAAACTGTTGAATCAGATTAAGTTCCAAGGATAATTCTAAATATAAAAACAGACCATTAGGGCATTTTCACTATACTTTCTAAAACAGTGTTATTTATCCAGACGTATTTGAGATTTTTATTAGCAGATCATTGGCACTTGTCAAGGCCACTATACTTGAGAAAGAAGTAAAAGCTAAGGCAAAGAAAATTAGAAAATAGGTCTTCCAATTTGAAAGCCATTAGATAAAATATTAAGGTTTTTTCTACTTGCAAAAATAGCCTTATTTAACATGCTGCATGTATCCAAGAATTTTTATTGGCGGAGAATTTGTTTACCTATCAAATTGTACTTAAAAAATGTTAATAAGAAGAGCGTTTTAATTCAAAGAATAATACTCTTAGTCACAACTAGACTAACAAAAGGCAAGCACTTTGTTCGATTTCTATTCAATTCTATCTACTTTCAAAAAGAGCAAATCATAAAATTATCTGTGCACTTTGGTTATATTTATAGTAAATAATTCTTCTTTAAAAAACTGAACTTGATAAGAAAAAAAATACAAATAAACCTCTAATTGAAAATAAGTAATAATTTTATATTTAATTTTCAAACACAAGATTTAGAGAATGAATTAATGCTGTTAATGTAAAGCGGTGTTGTAATTAAACTGATATCCAGTCAAATTTATAATTACATGTTTATTTCTTGGCATGTTTCTTAACCCGTATTCAAAATGTTCCCATTTTTCATCTTATTTCCAAAATCAAGGTTATTCATTTTCTACAATAGTTATCTTTTGACTTGATTTTTTAGGCTTTTCTTGTTGACAACGCAAGTCTGAACTTGCTGTAATATGCAGGTAATCTTATTAAAGAACACAAAGAACAAATTGGAAATGTCAGACCTTTCTAAGTTTTTTGACATTTCTATTAAAGCCTTTTATTTAATTTGGAGAAATACGTCAAACCTCCTTTTCAGTCTTACAACGTGTAGAAATAATCGGAAATTTCAAGGCTATTTCCAAAGATAAAAGAGCCAACATACAGATATAAAATATTTTCCTTCTACTTAAAGTTTATTTCAATAATAAGCGTACGTTTACTAAGTTAAGAGTTATCGCTCTTGTGTTTACCAAAGCTCTAACTGTTATGTGCCCTGTGCACTTTTCCGCCTTTGAGCCGAGGGCAAAGACATTATTAGAAAAACGTGTCGACCCCGAAGTTATAAACACGAAATATTTAGCGGACATTTCGTTAAATTTTGAAAATCATTGCGCCCCTGAGATGGAAACTCGCTTTTGCCCCGAGTCGGATATACGGCTTCCACCGGTTAAATTATTCACGGGCCCAACATTTTTCTCCCAGTTCGTATACGCGACACAAATCGGCGCCCCTTTACGCGTCGTCTTAACGCTTTCGATGTAATTTCGATCGACGTGGAGAGTTTTTCGCCATCGAGAGTCGTAATTAATTTGAACTGCGACCGCCGAAGTTTAATTTTGGAGCGCCGGCGATGTACTTAGGAATTAAATGTTGACACAGCATCCGAGCTAAAGTTCGGCTTACTCTCCGTTTATTCAATATCTAATTTAATGTGCATTACGTTAATATGGGGCGTAGAGTGGTTTCAACTCGAAGGACTAAGTGCTTTCTGTTCTGGACTTGCTAACTCACTTAGGTACCTACCTAACGGCCGCATTTCAATGGCAACCGCCGCATCTGCTTTCCATTATCGAGCAAGATGCCGCGACTTACAGACGCCTTCTTCCAACTATGAAAGATCGAAAGATTGCAGCTTTTCAAAATTATTTTCATTGTGCTTTTTTGGAAACGTATTTCGGTCATGTTCTGGTAGATATTTTGCAAAAACCAAAAAACAGGATCGTTTTCAATTTCGCTTGATTTGTTGCATTGCATCACGGTCAACAAACAGGGGCAAAAGAAGAGATTTTAATTCTTATATCAATATTTTGGCGACCATCTTTTTATTTTTTAGACATAATCAAAATGTTTGTCCCAGTAAACTTATTTAAAAGACAGCTTTAGACAAGATTTAAGCAATCAAAATAAACAAGTTCGAGAGAACTGAAGAATCATATAATTCACAAATCAAAAGTAAACAAGCTTTGAGAAATCGAACAAGTTATTTGGTCTAAAATACCAAATACAAATTAATGCAATTTTGGTTAATACAATTTTGTTAATCATTTTGGAAATCAGACTATACTCACAGCACTTAAAATTCTGATAAGATTGAGGAACCATAAGTTCTGCTTTTTCTGAAAGCAAACGAGATTCAAAAACTGAAAAACTGAAACGAGCTTGAAAGCACAATTTTTTTACATTACCAGACATAACTTAGGAATCAACAACAAATGAGATCGAAGGAATCTAATTAGCAGTATTTAAGCTTGTAGTAATTTTAGATGATAAAATACTTTTATCCGAAGCTTGTCTAAATTTTTTAAAGTATTTTAAGACTACTCTTAAAAACAAGACCAGGCAAGAAAACTAAAAACTGTCGTCTAATGGCAGTCCTTATTTCTTGTTGGAAATCAGGCATATTTTGCTAAACTAGTTTACTAAGGATTCTTCCACTTGAAGTTTTCTTAAAGAAAAACAAGTTCAAAAAAGTAAACTTCAGAAACTCCTTCAGTAAATTGCTAAGAAGGCAAGGAGGCTTTAATAATCTCATGACGACAGGCTCAAAGGAATCACATTAACAGACAAGAGTTGAAAGTTTTCCAATAGCAAACTAACTTTAAGAATCTTAAACAGCTTCAGTTTCTTTAAAGAACAAACCAATTTTAAGGATCAGGAAGAGAAAAAATTGAATTGAATTGAATTGAAAAAATTTAATTCTTTTGCGTGTCAGTTTAAAGGGTCAGGATCCTTCTAGAATAACATTTTTCAAGAACAACCTTTGATGATAAGAATAACTCATCCTTAAGATTTAGAAACAGCAGGAACATCTTGCAAGTTCTAACCAGATTTAAGAAAGAACTTTAACGTATTTCAGGGGCAAGTCAGTTTTAGGATCAGGTCAATTCTCTAAGTATTTTGAGAAAAAATGGCTTTAATTGTTAGAAAGGTCTTCAACTTCGTTTCAGAAAATTTTAGCTTTAAGAATCAGAAAGAGATTAAACTTCTTTTAAAAACCAATTGACTTTAGGGATTAAAAACAGCTTTAGGTTTGTTCTAAGATAAGGACTGGAAAGACCTTCAGATTTTTTGGAACAAACCATGTTTAAGGATCTATAAGGACTTATATCTAGAGCAGGTCATCTTTCAAGTTCAGAAAAGGTTTTATGAAGTTTTTTTTAACAATCAATCATCTTAGAGTATCAGAAGGTGCTTTAAATTATTTCAAAAACAAACAATTGAGCAAAAGTACAATTTGTTTGGAGAAGAGTTAAGATTTAAGAAGCCGAAAGGAGTTCAGCTGATACCTGAGCGGTAGCTCAAACTTTCACTCTGATGACATTCGCTTTGTCGAAATATTAGGTACTTTCTTCTGCGTTTTTCATTGATCCAACTATTTACGATCATTCACGTTGACGTCGCGAGCTGCTTGACTATGAAAATAGCTACTTCTGTTCTACTTGCCCCCTCTGTCTTTCCAATCGTCACCGTAACAACAAAATTGCTTTAACTGCCTATTATAGTTGACCAAGTTTTTTGTAACAAATTGATTTCCTCCTGCTTTGCAAGTACACTCCGTCTACAGAGTCTTTTTTAAGGCTCTTCTTTGTCGACCAACAAAAAATTTATCAACTACCGATTCCTGCTTTCCCTATTTCTTCGATTGCTAAACTCGGTTAGCACTTCGAACGTTTATTTTCCGGCGAGCAAAACAAACGACCTATCACGCCATTATTCAAGGTTAAAAACGTATCTAAGTTGTTTTAAAATCTTTGAAATGTTTTCACATTTCACGGTAATTTTTAAATTTTCCCCATTTATTGATTTCACTAGCAGAGTTTCTCAATGTCCGTCTCTTAAATATAAAAACGCGTGCTTGTTCTACAAGTAATTCCTAGGCAAAATTCGGATTTTATTTAAATTTCACTCGTAAAACAAATTTCTATTGTTCACCCTTTAACTTTCTTTTTTTATAAAACATTTCACCGCTGAAAATCCCATTAGCTTCTTAATTAATCTTCGCATTCTTTTCCGCTGAATCACGGAAGTTCACGGTTAAATTCCTCTAATTCAACATTTTCAAGCAGCGTAAACATTAGCCGCCATATTTTAATACCGAAATGCTGTCATCTGTTAGAGTTTTTAAAAATAATAGCGCGACTATCACGAGTATTTAAGTTTTTTTTTCAATAACCACTCTAAAAATCTAAAAGATCTTTAAGTAGACAACAAGGATCAATGTCATCTTTAAAAATTAGGATTTGATTCGATTTTTTTAAAACAGTTCACCATTATCTCTCTAAAGATGATAGCTTGGCAATCTTTCATGTATTTTGTTATCTTTCTTGGTTTCAGGGACAAGATTTGAGTTTCAATTTTTGAAGATAACCACCAAAGGTCCACAATTTAAAATCAAATCTAGCCTTAACTTATTTGAGTAACAATCTAGCTTTAAAGATCAAACGGAGCTTTGGTTTATCTTAAGAACAATTTAAATTTTGGGAATACAAAAGGCTTAAAATTCATTAAAAAAACAAACCAATTTTAGAATTTAGGAATAGCTTCAGGTTTATAAGTTGGAGACAGTTTTAGCTTCTTTTAAAAGCATTTCATTTTTAAGGACTAAAATAAAAATTTCATCTCTCGTATCGGTATATCTTCTACAACCATTTGCAAAACATAGATCGTGAGTTCGAAAATTTGAACCTTGTGAAAATTCCCCAACTTGATCTCAAACCATGGAAACGAATGCTTTTTGGGGAGCAAGTAAACTTAAAAGTATTGTCTAAGGACAGAAAACAAAAACGCTTTAATGTTTTCTATAATACGAACATAACTTCATAGAAGTGCTTGATGCTAAAAAAATTCTTTGGTGGGTTTTGGATTAGATTTGGGAGAACCTCGTCCAAAGCCATACCTGCAAAATTTACATCTTTCACTTTCAACAACAAGTTCGAATCGTCAGAAAACCGTCGTGATGATTGAAATTTGTCATCCAAGCGATGGAATTTTTATATCATTGTTACGGCACAATGTTACGCGGTAAAATGAAAAGACGCGTTAGACGCCCGTCAACTGAGGCGAACGTATCAAGTTAAGAGTTGCCCTAGCAAGAGCATCGACGGCATGCGGTATATAACCAATTTAAAAGATTGGCAATAGGGAGCTAAAAGCTTTTCGCGTGCAAGCGGGTTGCAATCTCCGATCAAAATTCGATACAACACAACATATTTCTATCCGTATTGAATGCGTCTAACCGACCGTTTTTTCATATTCACTCTACTAAATAAATGCGATGAGCTGGGATAAATATAGTAGAGCGACGGAAGACCACACAACAGACAATTGACGCGGTTAAAAAGCGGAACTAGATATAAAATATTACCCAATTTTTTGTTAGTAACGTTTACGTCAACTACAATGTCATTTTTTACATGCAGCAAACAGTCTTTAGTATATTTCTTTAATATTATTTAACTCACAAGATCATTCTGAAGTCTAGTTGTTTTTATCTGCGTAAGACGTGTCTTACTGAAATAACGACAACCGGACTTTCGTCGAATCTTCTTGAGATTTAAGAGTTCGATATCAACCTTGAAGATATTTGAAGTATCGAGTAATATCCGTAAACAAGCCAAAAAAGCCATAAGGATCCTAAAACTGTAATATTGAGCTGTGAAAGTTTCCATTTAACTTTAAATATTTACCACTTACACCATCATCATTGTGAGTCATCTATTATGGACGTTAGCTAGCATCATAGCAATTCTGATTTTGCTTGCGACACTTCTAAATAGTTAAACAGATGTAAGTTCAAACCATTGGCGCAAGTTTTATAGCCAAAAATATCTTCTTCTACCTGAGCTTATTCTGCCGTCTACTTTTCCCTGGACTATTAACTGTAGGAGGCGATATTTATCGTTCCTCATAAATTGGCCGAGCTATTCAAGTTTTCTCTTTTTAATTATGAGAGTAATTTCATTATTATGTTCCATTCGACATAGCACTTCTTCGTTGGTAATAAAGTCCTTTCAGGATATTTGAAGGATAAGTCGAAACAGCCACATCTTAAAAGCCTCCAGCTTTCACATCAACACCTTAGTCCGCGCCCATACCTTTACACCGTACAGAAAGATTGGAAATATACAGCATCTGGTCAGTCTTATCTTTAGAGGAAGGAACAGATCTTTATTTACAAATAAAGTCTTTATGTTACCAAATGCTGCTCTTGCTTTTTCAATTTTAGTTCTAATTTCTATGGCCAGATCCCATCTTATGTTTACGGTCGTCCCGAGATAGGCATATGAGTCTACATGGTCGACTGACTGATTGTCTAGCAATATTTATCTGACGGGTTGATGGCTCCTACTAATCAGCATCCACTTGGTTTTATTTATAATAAGACTCAATCCGTGATCTTCGCTTGCTTTGTTTACCCTTTCAAGGAGGCTCTGTAACTCTTCAATACTGCTAGCGATGACTACTGTATCATCGACTAATTTTATGTTATTATTTATTTGCCATTTATCGTAATCCCCTCGGTGGCATCCTCTAATGCCTTCCCAAATCTTTCCTTGGAAAAAACATTAAAAAAAAGGAGATAAGATACAACCCCGCCTCACCCTTTTTTGATCTCTATATTTTCGATAAAAGAGTCTGTTCCCAATAAAATCCGCTACAATACAGATATGCCTGTCATCGATATCCACTCTTTGAAGGATTTCCAGTAGCTGTTTGTGCTTTACATTGTCAAAGGCCTTATAAAAACCTATTAA
The DNA here is from genome assembly GCA_028583605.1 of Dastarcus helophoroides. Lineage (NCBI taxonomy): Eukaryota > Metazoa > Arthropoda > Insecta > Coleoptera > Bothrideridae > Dastarcus > Dastarcus helophoroides. The sequence continues at coordinate 16,201,966 of CM053328.1, forward strand.
AGCTAGATATGCATCTTTGTTTATATCTCTACAGCGTTGGATAAGTACCTGTATACCAAAAATTGCTTATCTCGTTCCAAGGGCATTTAGAAAGCCAAGTTGACATTTTCTGTTATTTGCCTTACATTAAGTATATACTCTTCTTTAAATAAGGTCAGTAAAAGCTTTTGTCAAGTGATTAATTAGACTTATTAAGCAGTGTTGGTCGCAAGCTTTTGCATTCGGTTTTTTAGGGACAGCAACGAAAACTGATTCCAGCCATTTTTCGGGAATGTGTCCTGTGCTGTACATGTTGTTAGAGAGATTAGTAAGGAAGAATAATTAGTAATGGTATCAAGAAATTCGCTGCTTGTTTTGGACAAAATCTTTAATATTTCACCATAAATGTTGTCTGCACCTGGCGCTTTGTTATACTTAAGAAAAGAATGACATTTTCAATCTTTGATTTTAAAATATAGGGACATGTAACTGCTTCCTCAGTAATGTACTCAGCGCGATTGGTGTCAAAAAGCTACTCGACATTTATTTTTCAGAATCGTAGGATCTTTGAGGGTTCTAAGATAAGATTTCCGTTAGCATCTAATATGCTTGTGTAAGAGCTTTTTATGTTCATTACTTCCCTAATTTTCTGCTGCATACTATGGAAATCATATTTTTTCTCGTACTATTTAATCTCCTCACATTTTTCAGAGAGCCTTTTTTCCTTGGTTTCTCTTATCTTCGATCTGATCTTATTATGAGATTCTCGATATTTTTCTCTGTTTTTGTTTTTATAATTTCGCGTTTCTTTCATCATGTTTAGTGTGTCTTTGGTCATCCATTCCTGTTTCTTTGTCTTGTCCTTTTTTAGAGGGGATGTGCAAGTCGTCTGAATAGCTACCCTCATCTCATCCCATCTATCTTTCAAGTCATTTATGCTTTTATTTATGTTTACTGTTTCATTCTGTAGATGTCTTTGCACCTGTTATGCAATTTTAGGATCAGTAAGCTTCTGTACTTCTATTCGGTTGTTCAGGACTTTTTTTCTATATACGCTTTAATTTTACCGAGTAATAATCTAAGAAAAAATCAACTCCGGGATATGTCTTTATAAATTTTATCGAATTTTTGAACTTGTAATCAATCTGGTTTCTGACTACGTTGTCGACTGAGTCCACTGAAGACTTTCAAGTATAGGTTCTCCAAGGAGGGAGCTTGAAGAAGGTATTACTCAGATACATGTTATGCTTCTGCCAGAAGCTCACCAGACGATCTCCTCGGTCATTTCTTTTTTCAAGTCCGTAACCTCCTGCGACATTATTCACCTTGTCATTTGCAACTTTGGCATTAAAATTGCCCATTACGAGAGTCACTTTATGCATTTTGGTAATCCTAATCAAACTCTTCAGTTGTTCATAAAAATTTTCAATGATTGTTTCGTCCTTCTTGGCAGTTGAGGCTTATATCTGTATAATATTTACGTTTATTGGGGCTGCTTGTAATTGCAGGAGCATTATCCTATCTGATACAAGGTTAAATAACTTGACTGCCGGTTTGATGGTGCCACTATAATTGCAGTGCCATTTCTGCGTCGCGAGGTATCATTTCCTGAGTGATAAATTGTGTGTTTCAGTACTTTGAACTCTCCTGAGTTGAGCCAGTGAATCTCGCTGATACCCATTATATCCGTCTCCAATCTACTTATTTCTTTTACAGTGTTATGTGTTTTACCAATTTGGTATATACTCTGTACATTCAACGTAGCGATCTATAGGTGTCGTGGAACCGTGGTCCTTTTCGGGATGCAGGGGTTTCGTTGAATGATGACCTGGGAGGCCCTGCAATGTAGGTGTAAATATACCCCCCTGCCGGATCTAATTACAACATAGATATACCAAATTAAAGGAACCTCGAGTGGCTTTTTATCAGGCAGCACTTAATGCTGTTTTCGAAAATAAGGTGAAAAATATACAAAAATAATGGCGTTTCTGACTCGACCTTTCCTAAGTCTAGTTGTTTCGTTCTATGAAATAAACGGAATATTAAAAAAGTTATGCAGGTGTTGAAGATCCTTCTTTAAAATTATTGATTTCAAATAACCATCGGCATATGATAAAAAGCTTAGATATCTTTGAAATCCATTTAATATTTGGTATGTTTTACAGACACGTTGATTTAAATGTCTGAGTTACTAGTTACATGTGACTGGTAAGTGGGCTTTGTGTTTATAATAAGAAAATTGACAATCATATTAATTTATATATTGAGAAAAACCCTCTTACAGATTATTTAAGCAAAATTTATAAGAAAAGTTGCTTCGAGAGAACGAAACATTTTTCTCTAAAAATATATTTTAATTCACGTTAGGGCAGAGCATATTCCTTTACTTTTCCTATTTCATCTATACTTGCACATAATGAACCTGCAATGATTTCTGAACATATCTTTCATTATTAGCTTATTTTTCACCGTTTGTGACAAAATATTTGCAAGAAATCCGTGCCGCAAATCGACAATACGATTGTTCCACCTACTTTCATTTATGGTCAAACAAAGCCAACATTTAGTGTCGGTCATGTTCCACAAATGGATTCTGTCCGTAAAAAAGAGTAATAAAGTGAAAAACTACGAGTCGGCCGATTTCCTTTCCAACTTCTGACCTGGCGAATATATGAGGCGAGTTGCTTTAACGCCTTTTCGCACTGTTTAAGGCTGTTTATCGATAAATTCGTTCACGAAAACACGTCGCTAGCTGAAAGTGCCGTTTTTATTGACGTCTTAAAAAAAGCTACTGACATGAAACCGCCAAATCTTTGGATAAAGGTAAAAAAGAGGATTTAAACTTCTAAATGCTAGATGATGCATCTGCGGTTTTACGTAAGCGCGTGCAAGTGAAGTTGTTGCGTTTAAGAAATCAGATATCAGAATATTTTCACTTTAAATTCTATTGTGGCCAATTTGGAATTGGGACAAACAGCAGGGTTTTTACTGGCAAATAATTTACATCTTAGTGTAGCAAATTGAACTTATGAGATAAGTGAAAGTTAAGGCTGTGAAATTTTACAATATAAAATGGATTGGTCAAGTTGTAATTCATTAGAATTAAGTATAAGTAAAACCTAAAGAATGCTAGTCCCAATTCAAAACAAGATAATTTTAGATTTTTTATTTTATGTTCAAAAATGGTTCACTTTTAAATAAATTTAGGATTTTTGTTAAGAAGATAAGTTGTGTCTAATTAGAAATTGAACTTGGAGGATAGATGATCTAAAATACGATGATTTGAGAAAAAGTTTAATTTGCTTTTTGAGATTTCGAAATTTTGTATTTTTGACTTGATAGAAAATTTACCTTAGAAAGTTAGAGATAAAACTTCCAATTTTAAATAACAGAACAAAAAATTTACATTTTTCACACTTCATCTATAAACCGCATTTGTTGTCATGTGGTTTTAAAAATGTTTCGGTAAATAGGTAATTATAATTTTCCTTTTCTTAAAAAAAATTGATCTTCGGTTTACAAAGCAATTAGGTGAAGATAAATTAGGTAACAACTTACAATTTTAAAATCAAACGAGAACAATTTTTCATTTTTTCCAAAAATAACGTAATTTGACTAGTCGTATTTTAAAATTTTTATTAAGGATACTTTGATCTTGAACCTGAAATTAAGGGCAAAATTAGGCTAAAGAATAACAAAAAAACGTCTTTGTTTTAAATCAGACCAAAATAATTTTACATTTTCTGTTCAGTTTTTAAAAAACAATATTATTTATTCTCCGCAAAATTTGTCGATGGTTAATTTGTTTTAATAAAAAATTAAGAAGGAGAAGGGAAAGTTATATGAAGGAAATTCAAAAGAAAAGGTAAGTTTAATTATGAATGGGGTGATTTTACATTTTTTACCGTTCTTCCAAAAACAGCGCCAATGATTTTTTATGCTTTCATGACTGACAAAATATGTCATTAAATTGTTTAGCTACATTTAAATTTACAAATAACTATCTCATCAATTTCCAATGCAAGGTTTTAAACTCAAAAAGCCTTACGTAAATATTAATATTTTAGTTTAAATCGGCCAAGTTATAAGATCCCTCTATGTTTCAAATGTTATAAGGGGCATCTTTGAAATTCAAACAGCTAGAATTGCGGAAGTTTGCCCCAATTGCCACCGAAGCAATCCGCACAATTCCCCGAATTTATAAAAGATATGGCAGAAGTCTAATTGTCTTAAGTCCAGGCCACCGGCAACAAATTAAATTCATCGCCCGAGGTACCCTAATCCCGGCATCCTGCCCTGTCAGTAAAAATCCTGCCAGACGCCGCGCTGGGTTTCGCATCGCATATAAATACAGTCTCAATTTACAAGTATATTACAGGGAAGAGCGTCGCTTATCACGGGGGTTTACCCCGCGCTGAACGCATGACGTTGGCCGTGGAACGGCAGACGAGTCGGGCCAGTTGTGCCCGGAACCCGGACTCTTCCAGAACTCCGCGTGTTCGCTCCGGCATAACGAGGACACGCCCACAAACATCGCCTGCTCGATCGCGTCCGTTAACAACTGCCGGCGCGCTTTCTTGTGCGACAAGACGAAAGGTGACGCTTTTTTTTATTGCGAGAAAAGTGAAGGGGTTTTTTTCCGATTTCCAGCTCGAGTTTTACGGTACACTACATTTAAACTATTGTTTCAATAAAAAAGCAACGAAAAACATTTCACAACTGAACTTTTTAACAATTTTTTTCAGAAAGGTTTCAATGCACGTATTTTGATAAAATATAGGTTCTTGAATTTTTTAACAGTTAATAATAATTTTCTTCAAACCTATTTATACTTTAAACCTGTCAAAACTACTTTTAAAAAGATTGGTGGTCGCATTCTTGGAAATCGTCTTTAGGTGAGCGTTCAGTTTAACTAAAACATTACTCCGTTACAAATATTGCCTGTTTTCCTTAAATAACATTTTTTTCCAAATTTTCACAGACATTTTGGGAAAAATCTAATGTGAATAGATTTTAAGCAATCTCCAGATTCAACCTATTGGTATTTGAGGCTTGAAATTGAATAGTCTTACTATGACTAATTGAGTCTAAACGTGTTTTAAGACTTAAGACTAATTACTGTGCGTCAGTCCATTTAATTTACATTGAAGTAGCAACCTCTTCATCTTTCTATATGCGGCAAGCCTTATTTAGAAGAAAAAGAATGCGTAATTTAAAATTAGACAAAAACAATTTTGCATTTTCCATTGTAATTCCAAAAACAGCGTTATGTATTCTAAACTTTTATAGGTAAAAAATGTTCTCCCAACTAGCAAATGAAATTCACGGAACAAGTAAAATTGAGACATGCTTAGCTCGCTGATATTAATGTAAACTTTCTACATTCTACATTTTTCATTTTATTTTTGGAATTGCGATAGTAATCCATCTTATACTTTGCATAATTCAATATGCTAGTATATTATAGGTGACCCAAATGTATTGAAATTTTAAAGAAGTGTGAAATATAAATTTACATTTAAAAGTTATGTAATATACCAGTAATCTATTCAGGGTATAATTGTTATGATATTTTTGAAAAAACTAAACAATTTTTTATTGGTGCTGTGGCAGAGTCTTCGTGACATTTTTACAAAATATATTCAATATATTCATGTTTTATTTTCATAATTAAAATATACCAAACTACCTGATACCCCCAACTTTATCAGCAAACTTAAAGAAATTACTGCCAATATTTTAAAATAACTTTACTTTTAAATGAAATTTAAAATCAATTCTACTTCAAATTTTACCACAGTAACACAATATTACTGAAATCGATAATAGAGATTCCTACTTTTATGCTAATAGTTCAAGAAGCTAAGAAGAAAGGCTGATGTGAAAATAAAGATCAGAGAGTTGACACCATGACTGTTTGCATCTTCAAAAATTTAAATACAGAACTTGTCCCCTGAAACCAAGAAAGATTAAAAAACACAACAAAGGTTGCTCTAACGCATTTTGACAGCCAAGCTGTCATCTTCAGAGAGAAACAGTTTCTCTCTCAAGATGACAGCTTGACTGTCGAAACGCGTTAGAGCAACTTTTCTTGTATTTTTAAATGTTTCTTGGTTTCAGGGGAGAAGTTATGTATTTTAATTTTTGAAGATAACCAAGGACCAGTCCCTGTCATCAAAAAAAAAATGTTTACATCCTAAAAAAAGATTACAAAGATTATTTGAGGTTTCTAGATGTAATATGAATTTGGAATAAAAAGTAGTCAACTAACCATTCCGCATTGTAAGGAATAACCACATTAATTTTTGTCAGAATTGCTTCAGTAAATTGAACCGTGAAAAGCGAACAAATAAACAGACAAACACACTTTCACATTTACACAGGGTCTCCCAACGAAAACTTGACCCCCTCCTAAAGATAGAAAACTAAGAAATATTTTACAATTTGCCAATACTTGTTAATTTTTGCCCTTGGAGGCCCTTTTTGACGGTTAAGTCGACTTGATATGTTCATCGTCGTAACTTCTTTCAACCCCACTCTTAAATTTTGAGTAAAACTATTTGTGACAAATCATTTTAAAGCTCTTTCCATTGCAAATACGCTGGTGCATTGTTTCTTAAAAATTGGTTGAAAATTGAAACACAGAACTTGTCCCCTGAAACCAAGAAAGATTAAAAAACACAACAAAGGTTGCTCTAACGCGTTTCGACAGCCAAGCTGTCATCTTCAGAAAGAAAACAGAGAAAACAGTTTTCTCTCTGAAGATGACAGCTTGGCTGTCGAAACGCGTTAGAGCAACCTTTGTTGTGTTTTTTAATCTTTCTTGGTTTCAGGGGACAAGTTCTGTGTTTCAATTTTTGAAGATAACCAAGGACCAATCCGTTCCATCAAACTGGTTGAAAATTAAAAACAAAAAGTTAATAAGCTCAGATTTTGGTAATAGTATAAGACGCCAAGAGTGTTTATCTATTTTCTGGTCTTACAAAGTTGATTTCATAAAAATAATTAACGGTCATTAAATGTCAGATAATGTCTCATAAATCCAATAATTTCCTTATATACAGGTTGATTCATTTTGTAGGATCACAAAGCTTCAATATTTCTTTTTAATGAGAAAACAATTTTTTTCATGTCACAACTGTCGGTTTGCCAACTTTTCGTTGTTAATATTTAACTAATTTTTAAAAATGCTTCATTGCATTTGCAAAAAAAGTCTTTAAAATGATTTAATACAGGTCTCCTTTCTTTTTCTTTCTCAGTCGTTTTCTGTCCACTCCTGAACGTAGACCTCTTCCATGCTTCTCCATGCTGATCTGTCCTGTGCTAACTGAAACCACATATTTCCTGCTTGTATCCTGATATCATCAAGCAATCTTCCTTGTGGTCTTCCTGCGCTGCGCTTGGTTTCTCTTGGTCGCCAGTATGATAATCTAGACGTCCATTTACTTTGATCTTGTCAAGCCAAGTATCTCATCCAACGCCATTTCATTTCTACAATCCGTTATATTCTATCTACGACTTTAGCTCTTTGTCGGATATCTTTATTTCTCTTCTTGTCCCACTTTATCGCTTTTTGCATTACTATCAGTTGGATCGTGATCTTTTTGTCAATGCCATTGTTTCTAGGTCATTGGTCGCTACTGGTAATAAGCAGGTGTCAAAAACTTTTCTTTCAAGATTGATAGGGATGTCCTTATTTCTTAGTATATATTTTATTTTCCCAAAAGCCCCTCAAGTTGGTCTTATTTTCGCTGTCTGATTTTATTTACCTATTTTTACTATATGTCCTAAATATAGTTACTGTTCTACTCATTCTAATTTCTTGTTGTCTATATGTATGTCTTCAGTGTTGTCTATCATTTTTCTATCATTCTATCAAACATCACTGAATTCTTTTAGCATGTCTCTCAATTCCTGTATATTACAACCTATCAGAACGATGTCGTCGGCGAATCGCAGATGATTTAAATAGGATCCGTTGATGTTTATGCCCTAAGTTTTTCACTGTAGTGATTTGAAGACGTTATCTAGCGCCAGAGTAAATAGTTTTGGAGATATGGTATGGCCTTGACGTAATTCCCCTATTTATTTTAATTTTATCTGCTTTCAGAATGTCATTGATCTTGACGTGAAAAGTGGCATTGTTGTATATATTTTTTAGTAGATTTATGTATCGAGAATCTACTCTAGTCATCCATTACCTGTATGGAAGCCCATGTTTCGATAGAGTCGAAAGCCTTATGAAAATCTATAAATGTGAAGTGTAGAGGTATTTTGTATTTGGTTCTTTTTTCTATTAGTGTTCCAATGGTATATTATCAAGAGTTAATATAGATGAGAGAGAAGGCTAATTGGTCTATATTTTCATTTTCTCCTTTTTTAAAAAGTAAAATTACTTTTGCGTTTTTATACGTGTTTCGAATTTTGCCTTCTTGTAATCACTTGTTTAAGAGAATTTGTAGTGATTTTTCAATGACTGCTCCTCCCATTTTTAACATTTCACATGTAATTTTGTCTTCTTTTGGACTTTTTCTGTTTTCCATTTGCTTAAGAGTAGCCTGAAACATTTTCAGAGCCCACGTTATGAATAAACATCTTCGTAACTCTTGGGTCAGGTCTAATAGAGGTATAGAGGCAGGTATAGAAGTCTTTGATGTATTCAGCAATATTTCTATTGTCTAAGATTACGTTACCCTGTTGATCTTTCGTTTTGGTAATTTTGTGTTTGCCTGAGGATAGTCTTCATTTTTAGATCCTCAAATTTGCATTATTTTCTATTGCGTTTTCAATTATTTTGGTGTTGTACCTTCTAATGTCTTTTCTCACGTTTCTGTGATTTTTTTTATTTAGTTCTTAATATTCTGGTACTTTTCTGAAAGTTCTTTTTGTTTTTTTATAATTTGCAGTATTTCTGAATATATTTTAAAATCTTTTTTGTTCCTTGATTTAATACAAACCTTCTTGACCGTGATACGGATATTGGTAGTAATTTTATGGTTAAGTTCACTTACATTTCTTTCATCAGTTGGTCCTATTTTCTTTTCTAATTCCTTTTGATAATCTGTTTTCCTTTGTTTGAGTTCTTCGACAGTTGGAAACATGTCAGGGTAAATAAGAATTGAAACACAGAACTTGTCCCCTGAAACCAAGAAAAATTAAAAAACACAACAAAGGTTGCTCTAACGCGTTTCGATAGCCAAGGTGTCATCTTTAGAGAGAAAAAAAAGGGTAAATAAGTTTCTTTCTTTCGATTTTAAAGTTGAAGGTAAGAAATGACCTTGCCAGTGTGTGATCGCTATTTGTATTAAACCGATTTAGTACTGAGACATTTGTGCAAGTTTTTCTGTTAGATGATAGTTTGGACAACCGATTCAAATTACATTTGAAATTTTGTTTTGGGTATAAGTAATCAAAGAGGGGAACATGTTAATAAACTACTTAAATAAAGAAAATTTATACTGTCTGAACATCTTCTCTAAGAAACCTAAGCAAAGAAAGTGGTCTTGGAAAAGCCCTAATGGCGAAATAAAAAAACGAAATTGACTTCATACTATCTTGTAGCAGTATTACAGGTAAATAGTTCTATTTGATATCCTAAAGTGGGGGTTGACAGTGTTTAGGGGGATGAACATATCAAGTTGACTTGACCGTCAAAAACGATTTCCCTAAGAACATAAATCGATGGTTTTCGGCGAATTGTAAAATCTTTTTTCGATTTTCTAATTATAGGAAGGATTAAGTTTTTATTGGAAAACCGTACATTATATATGTATATCAATAAAGATTACCAAGAACATTCAACAAAAGTGATACTTTTTAACTTTTATGGGTACAATTTTCATGATATAGTCAGGAAGGTTCATTAGTCAAATTTTCTCATTGAATTTAAATGTAGTATTAAGTAGAACTGACGCTATGTTAACTTTTTAACCAAAAGTTTACAATTGATCTACACATGGTGCATGATATTATTTAAAAAACAGTTCAATATGTTTTTGGCGATTCAAATATAACAGTGTCCTCAAGAATTTAAGAAATTTGAAACTTCATAACATTCAACAAAAGCAACGTCTTTATATTAAAAATAACGCTAGCGATTTAAACGTATACAACGTTTACGACTATAGTTTAGAAAACTTAAGAATATTTTTGTTCTTAGCAGTATAGTCTAATTCAGCTAATATGAAAGAAATTGATAATTATGCTGTAACATTCAGTAATATTGAGGGCTTTTAATATTGCAGAAATGATTTTATTTTTATGATATTTTTAAGTGTTAGATATTTTTAAGTCTATGTTAGTAATTTTGCAGTTACAAAAACTTGGTAAATTTTCAGCAAATGTTTATAAACTTACATTTTACCACTGTACTATTATATACTTTTCTTAGAAATATCAATAGATCCATATTTTATATGCGAATTCAGATAGTTAAAACTTCAAAACATTAAGCAAAAGTGCATTTTTCTTTTCAGTGATAAAATTGCGATATTCACCCATCAAAATCATATTTCTTATGCGACCAGCCTCAAAACCAGTACGTTTACTGCTCATGATACTTCAAATATGACAAATTACTTAAAGGTATGAAACGTAATTCTAAAATACTTTTTTTCGTGTGTTAGATGGAATTTGCGACGTAATTCCAAAATATTTTTGTTTAATTTTTGACAATCTAAAATTTGGTGATTCAGATTTCTTATGATTACCCAATCTAATTCATTTTCTGTAAAAATCGCTTATAGAAATTCCCAGTTACATAAAGTCTGGCGCATCCACCAATTTTGCTTGTTTATTTCGATATATTCCTTAGTTTAATAATTGGGTTCTTACAAAACATGTTCCACTAACGTCATCTCCCAAATTTCCTGTAATAATAATGTTTCAACTCTAGCTTCAGTGGCGATAACTTTCTCGCGGAGTTTTACTCAGATGTAACATTCGCGAAACAAAAGCTGGAAATCGGCTGCAGTCTCTCGGCGAAGCATAACAGACAAGCTCGCTGACTTAATTCATTAGAATTTCCTTTAAACATAACACGAAATAATACCCCAGCTAGTGAGTCAAGGTATGAACGGAATATTTAATGTGGAAATGCATTGTTTCGCGATTTAGTCTCCTGTGAAATTGAATAGTTCGCAAAACTTCACCGAGATGTTTATTATAGACAATTATTATGGGAGCTTCCTGAGACTTTCTTCGCTGTTTATTTACATGAGTTTAACGCAGATATTCGGTAAGTACAACCCCTTTCAGCAACCTTTTGTTTTACAGTTGTTTGAGAATGAAACGCTACCGACATACGTGGTTTCAGTTTGCGCAGATTGTCATGACAATGAAACCATTAAGGTTTTCTGCTAACGTTGTCGGAAAAATCCTCATAAAAGGGAGCAAAATTACCTGGTTGTTTCAGCAGGTGTGCCCGCATAGGAAGCGAGGTTTTATTAGACAGCTGCAAAGGTTATTAGTTATTTTCAGTCAGCAGTATCTAATAATTGCTTGGAAAATTTAGCTCTTCGGGCAATGTAAATACCTAATGGAAATTTGTTTAACGACGGCACACACATGAATAAAAAGAAGTAGGCACTACCAGGCGAATTTTACTTACGAGTGCTTATCGACATAAATCGAAGCCTAGTTAATAGTGGGTAGTTTCGAGTGATGGATATGCACGAACTTTTTTTCTGGCAGAAAGTTTATTGGTTGTATTTTATAGCAGGAATTGGCACAAAGAAAATAATAAAAAATCACTAAATTCATTACAAAATACTTCTATAAGGGCTGGCTGACAATATGGCGTTACTTCTTAAAAGTCAATTTTAAGATTAAACATAGAAATTGTTAATCCTGTGAATGCACTTATAAAATTAAAATGTAAATAATTTTGTTATGAAATTACTAAATAGTTTTGATTAATACAATGTGTACTATTGGGTATGAGATAACATCTATCTATCTTCGTTAGTAGTGGAGATAAAAAATCGGTTAAAAGTAGCAGTAGAAAACAACTGAATACTGATTTGTTCATATTTTATTAAGAAAAATGTATAGTCAGATTAAGAAAAAATCTTGAAATGTTTTTACTTGGTCGCTTAACCGCTGTACAGGGGCGTAGTTAGTTACTTTTTGCGTTGAATAATTTCTGAGACAGATATGGCAACTTTTTTTCCTAATAGACACCATATTGTTTCTTTTATTTTAGAATTAGGTTTTTCAACCATGTCATTCTACATCTAGTGGGAACACTGTACAATTATATGACTGTAGAATCTCAGCTGGAATAGTGAGGAAATCAAAGTTTTAAAATACCACGACTTTATATTTTAAACCAAGATTTAAACTTCGTTTAATTTTAAAAGTGAAAACAGGGCTTTGAATTGGTTAAAACTAAAATGTGCTTGCAATGGCCAGGACATGACGGGTATAAAACCTTTGTCTATAATTAAACATTTTTAAAATAACAAGTTTTAAAATTAGTGGAAATGACCTGATTTGATAAAAAATTGCTGGTCGTTCTGCTGCTTTTAAATTGTTGAAACTGTTTACAAATTTCGATAAATATACATTTGTGCAAAAAAAAAGTAATGAGCGTCAAGTTTGTTCCTTTAATTGACAGGGCAAATGCGAACATTTTGTAATTTTTCAGTTTATTTGTTTTTGTTTCTTTTTTTCTCAAGTGTATCTCATTTTCATAAAATTTAAGGTTTGGCATGAACTATTATGAGAAAGGTCTAAATTAATTAATTTTGATCCGTAAATTTATGATCTATTAAACAAACTTCTCTAAAGCTTATCATTTCCGAGCTTCAAACTATTGGAGAGGTCCCAGTTACATGATGCTAACCATCTTTCCCTTTTATTAGCTTAGTCAAATTGTGCTGAAAAAAGCTTCTATCTTGCAAAAGGTCGGGCATTATTGCCAAAAGTATTGTCTTTTTCATTATCGTTGTTAAACACTACCAGGATCTTTGTTCAAGCTATCCAAAGAAGTATCTTTAGATTAGAGAACACTTCGGCCCCGATTTTCTGCAGCTGCAAGATCTGCTGCAGACTTTTTTTTACAGATGCCTTCAATTAACTTGACTAATGAGCTGGATTCTTTAAGGTTGTAACGTGAGTTAGGTCTTGATTGCTACGTTTTCATTTTCCATTCCCATTCCACAGGATCTTTTGCAATTTCAACCACGTTTGAACTTGATAATAAGTCCGGAATAAGTGGTGGTTGGCGGCAATCGAGCAAAGCTTAATTTATTTCTGGAGGCAGACTTGATAAAGTTGTAGCAATTTAAATCATCGAGTCTTTAGATACCTATATCATATCCAAATACAATACAGCTACAAAGGAACTTTCTCCAGTGTCAACTTTTTTGCACGGGCTTGTGTCTGCCTGTGTAAAAATTGAAATATTTTAAATTTGGGACCTCTTAAGCATAGAGCAATTTTTTCCCATGCACATACTTATATATTGTGACATCAGTGTTTTTTTGCACTCTTGGTGCTTTTTGTACAGCATTTATGGGAAATCCATCAAAGGTTATTAAAATATTGTCTATATAGTAATTTCCAAGGTACTTTACGTATGTGTTAAATATCTCAGTCATGGAATTATTTTCTTTCCACGTGACTTTGTGCAGAAGTCTTCCGTCAAGTACCACAAATTGTCAAATTTGGTGCCTTTAAATGCTTAACACAGTTCAGCGATGTCCAAAAAAGAGCTGGATGTTGACTTTGTTTCGGAAAAAAGTAAAATGAATTGTTATTACTTTATTTAGTACAATGTTATGATTTTTTTTTAAGTTCTGTAACTCAAGTGAAAATGAGTTTAGAAAAAAACTTTGTACACCAAATTGTAGATCCATTCGTGCTTATTAGAAATAATAATGGCTATTGTTATGCTACGTCGCTTAGAAGAAAGTTATTTTCGTTAAATTAAAATAGTACCAAATTTTAATCTTTTTTTTACAATTACGGATTAGGTACAGGGCTTCCAATATTAAAAACTTACCTTACTTCCAATAATATAAAAGAAAAATCAGCGTTACCCGACCTTTTGGAATGTAAAATGAATAATTTAACTGAGCGTCAAAGCAAACACTCTTGTTTTAAATTTTTGCAAGATATATTCACTTTGATCAATTTTAAGATGTAGATTCCGAATCTGGTAACCAAAATTGTTTCTAACGAATCATTTTTAAGTTTTGAACTCGTTTATTGGCTAAACCAGCAAATAGGTAAATACAATTTTGTTTGGTATAAAAAACTAATTTTGCTTTAACATTTACGACATTTGTCATAAATGTGGCCAATAGATACATAACTATGTAAAAAAAATCAAAACTATTTTAAAGCGCTTTGTTAAAGAGAAAAGTTTATGGTAATTTGATCAATATTGTTGCGCGTTATCGGTTCGAAAATTAAGACTTCTAGAATTGTAATCACTTTATTTCCAAACTGATTTCGGATCGCTACAATTATAATTCATTTAACTAACCAACTGACTAATTAACTGACTAACCAACTAACTAACTCACTGTTTAATTAACTGACTGAGGAAAAGACGACCGCGTATTTATAGGCTTCCGGTTTTTTAGAACGGAATCCGTATAAATAAGGCTTATCGTTTGTGGAAACATCTGGAGCGCTTATCTGCCGTATTAGCGCGGCCGCTTCCCATCATCAAATTTTTCTAGAGAATTCTTCACTAATACAAATTTTATAACTACATTTGGTTAAAATGTTTAAAATAGCACACTTTCGCCTTTTTGTTCTTTCGCTAGTTTTTAAATTTCTCTCCCTTTCATAGCGATTAAGTTTTAACATAAACAATTTTAAATAGGGCCATATCTAATTAATTGTGATGCGCATATCTGCAAGCTGCTAAAAAAATGCTTTAAGGCTTATCGTGTCTTGTGTCCAACCTTCTAGTTTTCTCTCCCTTTCATAGTAACAAATCTTACCTTAGATATTCTTAAAATGTATTTATTTTGCTTAATCTTATGTTGCAGATACCAAAACTGCTGACCAACATTTTTCTTAACTAATCATTTTTAAGGGGCAAGCTCATTAATTGGACTAAATTTTTGAATTCGCAAATTAAATTCTGTCGATTTTAATTTTGCATCAACGTTCTCGTTGTGTGTAAAAAAATCAACGCGATTAAAGAGAGCTTATTTTTTTTGGTGGAACGGACTGATCCTTGGTTATCTTTAAAAATTGAAATACAAATCTGGTCCCCTGAAACCAAGAAAGATTATAAAACACAACAGAGATTGCTCTAACGCGTTTTGATAGCGAAGCTATCATCTTCAGAGAGATACTGTGTGTGATGCTTGTGAAAACTTAGTCATCCATAAGGCTGGAGACAACCTTATGAATAGTTGCGCTGGGCTTTAGGCCACTCATCTCTGTTAAAAATAGTTAAGGTTAATAGATAAGTAAGTATGACTCTACGACGTGTATGATTAGATGTAACTGCGTGGTCGAATGCGGTCAAGCATACACGAAATGAATATTCTTAGTATATAAGGGTTAATTTTAGGATTAGGTGTTAGTATCTCTCTGAAGACGATAGTGTAAGTATCGAAACACCTTAGAGCAACCTGCTGTTTTATTTTTTAATCTTTCTTGGTTTCAGCGGACAATATTTGTATTTCAATTTTTAAAAAAGTTGATTAATATTCGAAATCGTACTTTTGTCTCTCCCTTTCATTGTGGCCAATTTTGACATAAATGATTACAAAGAGTGCCAAATTTGATAAACCCTTATCCGTAGATTTGTAAACAGCTGAAGAAGTTCCTCTAGACTTATTGTTTCCAAGGTAGAAACTCGAACTGTTCAAACTCATGCGATATTACTTTCCAGTTACCTTTACCTTGGAAATTTCATAGCAGACAAAACTTGCCTTGAATATATGTTTATAAAAGTATCTGTCCATTTTGGTCAACTTTGTCAAGTAAAATTCGAATTTTACAACCAAAATTGCTTTTCATTTATCGCTTTGAAGTTGCAAGTGCATTAATTGGATTAAACTCACGAATTTGTAAATAAAATTTTCTTGAACATAATGTTATTCTAAAATTTATGAAATTCGCCACAAATACAGCCAATATGTAGGCAATTATGAGGTTTTGTTAAGGAGAAAAGTTGTCAGTAATATGATCAATATTTGAAATTGTACTTTTTCACTTTTTGATGTTTGACTTCTTTATTTAGAAAAGCCCTCTTTAGAAATAAAAAGTTTACTCACTGAATTTTTTAAGACAGTGGTTAATTTGTTTACTCATTAGAATGACATTTGAAATTGTAATTTTTGACTTTTTAATTTTTGGTTAGTTTTTAAGTGCTTCTTCCTTTTATAACAGTCTAGCTTTGGCTTAAATTGTCGCAAAAAATAATTGAATAAATGAATTCTGAGCCGCAGATTTCTAGCCAAATTGCTTTAACGCTTAAAGTTCTTAAGTTACAGTGCCCCGAATAGTCCAGGTAAAAGATTTTACATTATTAGTGTCTCTCCCTTTCACATTAACTGCATTTGGACATAAATATTTACAAAACATATTTAATTCAATTAAATTTGTTAGCAAAATTTCTATATTTTGTACGATTTTAACGTTACGGAGACCGACATGGACTAAATAATAACGCGATTCCCATTTTTTGAATCTCTCTCCCTTACATAGCAACCACCTTTTGCCTTAAATAACTACAAAATATATTGATTGCGATTAATTTTGTTAAATTCATATTTGCTGACTATATGATCCTATCTGAGGCAGCTTTTAAGTTATAGCTACCTTAATGGTCTAAATAGCATGATTTCCTCTTTCAGAGTGTCTCTCTCTTGCATAGCACCCACTGTGTGAAGTAAATGGTCACGAAGTATTTCTAATGCATTTAAACTTAAAACACAGAATCCATATTTGTTAACCAAACTGTCTTATGTTTTGCAGTTTTTTGGTTACATGGTTCTAAATGGCTGCAATAGCAATAGCATTTCAACTTTTGGATGTTCCTTTCTCTCGTAGCGACCAAGTTTTGGCATACATGATTATATAATATTACATATTACAATTATTCTAAGACATAAATTACATATTTGTTAATCACATTGTCTTATATCTAACAGTTTTTGAGTAACAGCGTGGTGAATAGTTGAAATAATTTCGGCTTTTAGGTTTTTACGCAAATGATTTGAAAGTATTGTAAGGTTTAAGGAACTCTCTAGAAATATTTGATAATTTGAAACGGCTGCGAGAATGAATCATACAGCAGATAAGCGTTCTAGACGTTTCCGCAAGCGATAGATCTTACCTGCACGGAATTCCTTTCTAGAAATCGGAACGATACGTATAAATACGCGGTCGTTTTTCCCTTAGTAGTCAGTTAGTCAGATTGTCTGATAGTTAAGTGAATTCTAAGTAGTAGTGTTCCGAAATAAGTTTGAAATACAGTATTTACAATTCACGAAATTTTAATTTTCGAACCGATTACGCGCAACAGTACATTTAAAGCACTTAATGTTGAAACGCAGAATCCATATTTTCTAACCCAAGTGTCTAAATTTTCTAGATTTTCATGTTGTAGTGTTCTAACTGGTTGAAATAGTATTGTAACAAAAAGTAATTAAAAAGTTTAGTTGAGGATTTTCTAAAAAATTTGATAAGGGAAAGCGGCAGCGATAATAAATCAAACGGCAGATAAGCGCTCCAGAAATTTCGGCAAACGATAAGTCTGATCTGCCAAATCCTTCTAGAACCCGGACCGGGACCTATATAAGGCGGTGACTTTTCCCTCAGTTAGTTAGTTAGTTAGTTATTTCCTTAAACACTGTTACTAAATTGCAATTGCAGTGTTCCGAGTTCAGTTTTGAAATAAAGTGCTTACAATTCAGCAAGTGTTAATCATTCGAACCGATAACGCGCAACAGTATGATTTTCACTTTTTGGGTGCCTCTCTCTATCTTAACAGTTACATTGACGTAAATGTTTACAAAGTATATTGAAAGCAATTAATCTTAAACTGTAGAATCCGTATTTGCTAACCAAAACGTTTCATATTTCATTGTTCGTTGAAGTAGCCTGGTTTTTATTTTTGGGTGCCTCTCCCTCCTTCAGCTTTTACATTTTTCCATAAATAAATGCAAAGAATATTTCAAGTTATCAATTTTGAGACGGAGAATCCATATTTGCTAACCAAAATGTCTTATGTTTTAGGGTTTTCATTTTATAGTGCCATAATTGGCTAAAGTAGTATGATTTCCACTTTTTCAATATCTTTCCCTTCCACATTGGAATTCGATCCCGGTCCTTATTTCTAATCGCGGCATTTCGGTATTATATTTGGTCAATCCCGAAACCCCGGTATAATTTTGTTGTTAAGTACGAATAAAAGAGAACAAAATTTTATACAAGTCAGATTTTTAATTGACAAATCAAAATTTAGACAGCAATCAAGGTAATCGAAATTTAGACAAAAATCAATAATTTTCCTTACTCTTCTAACTAATCAGGCTCACTAGACCAGTTTATACTATAAATATTTTTTTTAATATCTCTTTAAACTTACATAAATTGAAAAAATCTTTGCGACTAACTATGAAAATAACCTTTGAAAATTCTCTTTTAACATAAACCGATGAGTTTCATTTAACTCGCTACAGTAGCTAACGAAAAGCAAAAAGTATTTAAAAATAATATAAACCAATAAAATTTCTATTAACTATAAAAGAACTAAGTTAACAAAAACATTCTAATTTGAATTACGAAAATATGATCTGATAAGTAACAGCGTCAATAAGCTTTTTAGTTCAAAATAAAAAAAGTTTTATTTCAAGCATGCATAGCAACGTCGGTGGTTTAATTTATGACACTTCCGCGTAGAATCCATATTTTGTAACAAAAGTGTCCGAGGTTTGACCGCTTTTAGATGATAATGCCTTAACTCGTTAAAATAGCTTGATTTCCACTTTTTGGGAGTGTCTTCCTGCCCATAACAATCAAGTTTTACTGTCAGTTACTTTAAAGTATACTTGTTTAGTTGATTTTATGACCTAGAATCAATACTTGTTAAGCAAATTGTTCTACAATATCTCGGTTTTGAGTTTCAACTCCGCAAATGTGCAAAACGCCATAATTTTGGTTTAGGCATATCGGCCTTTTATGGTAAATAAATTGTAATGTAAATAATAGCAAAGTATGTCTAGCTTACAATTAGTCCACTTTGGAACGCAGAACCGATATTTGCTAACGAAATTTTTCTACGCATTTCCAATATCAAGCAGCAGTTCCTCAAATGGGTGAATTCTGTAGTAACCAGATTTGGATATAAATAACAATTGTAAAATATGACGAATGCTAATTTCATGGTAAAAATTTTGTATTAGTAAATCAGAGCGCTCAATAGCTTGACGTTTTTAATCTACAACTTCCCAAATTGTTTCAAAAACATGAATTTACAAATTAAATACTGCCGAATGTATTGTGACTGCTTTAACTTCCAAAGCCATGAAACTCGTCATAAGTATGCCCAAAGATGGACATGATATGAAATGAAATTAGAGCCTTACGAAAATATTTTTCAAATATTTTTCTGGAGCAAAATTGATCACGTTCCTAACCAATAATTTTTAATTTCTTTGAATTTTCGCTTTTATTACCTAGTGTTCGATGATCAAAAAAATCATTCGAAAAAACCGGGTTTCATTTTGATTTTTTTCCAATTGATATATTGCTGATGCAGTGGAATTTTTTCACTAAATTACGCCGGGACCACCAATATGCCCCGACTAATTGTGACACAGCCCGTCGAAGTCCAAATTAGCCGTGGCAAGACAAATTTGCGCCGTATAATTGGTTATAAAAGTTTACCGAGCAAAACAAATGAGAATTTTATCTCTCATCGGGGCGAATTCAAATCGATAAACATTATTTATTGGTAACGTCGCTTCCTACAAGGCTAATTTACAATTTATTTCAATCATAATTTATCGAAGATCTAGAGACGATTTTTGAAATTTTTAACGCCTGTTAAATAATTCACATTGGTTTAGATACCGGCAATATTGACAATTCAAGAAAAGTTATGGCTCATAGCTGTCATGTGAACGAAATGAAATATTCCGGAACGGTGTCGGGAAATCTCAGAAATTGGTGGAATATTGAAAAATGTGCGTTTATTTGTCTCGTACTTCGGTTGAGAATAAGGAGAAGGAACCGGGCTTTTCGTGTCAGTTAACAAAAGGTTTGTACTTATATCCCCCGTTTTGTAGGTAAATTCGAAGCTACTAGGGCACCAATATTAAAAGTTTTTATTGCTTTCTTATCCCAACTTTGCTCCTTTAAAGCATTTCAAGCTTTCAAGTAGTTTCAAATCTATTTTAACTCTAACTGTTTGAAAAAGAAATAGTGACTGAACCATTCTCAAATTCCTTTTCTATTGTCAGCAAACTTCTGAAAAAAATATAGTGATGCAGATCGTTTACTTGTTTGAAAAGTTGTGTGCATTAAAATGATGCCCAAATCATTAATTTATGTTCGTTAATAAAGTTTCGAAGAAAAAAGTAGTGGGGAAAAAATTATTAAATTATTTATTCACTTGAGCAAACTTTTAAAATGTAAATATTGAATTCTTAATTTGTTCATTTATATTTCTAAATAAATTTTTAAATAGTGACACAAAAATTTTAAAATCTTTTGTTAGAAAAATGTTCTAAATAAAGTGCAAATAAAAGAATAACTGAATAGTCTAGAAATCTAAATCATCTTTCCCAGAACAAAGCAGTTATTATACATATAGTTCATTTACTTATATAGACATCCAAATGAAGCAAAAAAACAGAACTCCTAATTAATTCATCTAGAAACTCATATAATTTTTTCTAGAAAAAAAGAGTGACAAAAAAATATCGCTTACTTGGAAAGTAGTGCAACTGTAGTACATATAAATTATGCTGATTTTATTTATTTACGTACTTAAATTCGTCTATTGACAATGACCTAGAAATGAAACATAAATAAAATAATACTCAATTTATTTATCTAGAAATCCAAATAACCATTCCTGGAAAGAAATAGTGATCAAAAAATTAAAGAAATTGTTTACTTACAACAAAAGTTTTACAATTTTATGCTGATTTCGTTCATCTATACATACTCAAATAAATGTCTTAGAAAAAAAATAATCAGTATTCCAAAACCGTTCATTCACATGGAACAACTTTTAACTTTTAATAACTTTCATGTGAAAAACTTTCCAAAAAATAAATGATAACGCAAAACCATTCGCAAGTCATTAATTTGCCTAGAGGAACTTAATACAAATAAAACAATGCCTAACTTATTCCTAAAGGAATCAAAGCCAAAAATATTCTCTCATTGGTCATTTACTTGAGAAGCTGACCATCTGATGTACAACTAAAATGTGCTGACTTTATTTCTATATGAACCTCTTGAAACCTGGAATGCTCAAGTCCCCAGTCCCAAAACAAGTCTGTCTCCAGTAAATCTTGGTCCAGCAAAAAATATGTGCTCAGGCTGTCTCTTGCAAAAATAACGCATATCGTCTTTGAAGAAATAATCCCTCAGTCGAGACTTGGACCACCTTTGTAAATGCACGAAATGTTTGTATGCCGGTTATTGACAAGGCAAAAAGAGATTTTTATCGTAAAATGCGCCAGATGCTAATTAACTGTCCGAACGGTTACAGGTCCTTTTAAGGATTTGCAAAGTCGATTGAAAGGAATTTTACATCTTCAAATTGTCCACTTTTACTCGATAACAACAACAATATTGCGACAATGTCCAAGGAAAAGGCTGACCTGCTAGCCTTAATGTTTCCTGAAAATTTCAACCTTGATTCTTAAAACACAGAACCTCCTATTCTTCATAAGGTGTGCACTTCGATGCCTGACGTTGTTTTCAGACAACGCACAATCGGGAAGATCCTCGTCGAGCTCGACACATCGAAAGCTTCTGGCCTTGATGGTATCTTCGCTGTTGTTCTTAAGCAGTGCGCTCCAAAATTGACTCCTGTCCTAAGCAAATTGTTTACACTCTCTTGAGATCTGCTAGGATGCAGCCTGTTCCCAAAAAAAGGAAAAAGAAATCTTGCTAACAACTATCGCCCTATATCGTTGTTGCCCATTATATCTAAAGCGATGGAAAAGGTTATTAACATCGAGCAAACTTCTGAAAAATTCAGTTACGCAGATGATAGTAGCCTGGAGTCATCTTTTTTTCCGACAAAGCATTATCCGTCGTTGCTTCAGATCGACTAAGGGAACAGCAGATACGGATGAATAATTGGGATCTCAAAATCATTGTGGAATGAAGTCGAACTAGATTTAGTCGACTTAAACGCCTCAAAAACTTAGGCCGCGGCTTTCTCAAAGAAAACAGCAAGGGATAATGCAACAAACATCCTCATAGACGGTAAAATCCTCATATGGAATTTAATTTGTCTATTCTAGAAGTAAATGTCAGCACTAACTTCTCTTGGGACGATCATGTGCGCGCTGTTGCCAAATCCGCCTCTCAGAAGCTAGGCTTTCTTTTTAGAGCTAAAAAGTACTTCACAACTCATCAGTTACACAATATACAAAGCTCAAGTAAGGCCAACAGTAGAATACTATTCTTATTTTTGGAGTTTAGTCCCAAAGCCCACTTTAGCTTTTTTGGATTCAGTTCAAAGAAGAGCCATTGGCCTAATTGATGAAAGAGTTTGACCGATTCTCTGAAAACATTATATCACAGGCGGATAGTTGGTGATTTATCTCTTTTCTACAAGTACTTTCATGGGAGACACTCACAGAAACTAATATGATTGATCCCCCAAGGGCAAGATTTTTCAGACATACAAGACAGTTGGAGATAGCTAATTCCTGTGCGGTCCAACTTGACACAGTAAGGACTTCTGTCTACTGAGACTTTTCTATAGAACTTCCAAGCTATGGAACTCGTTACCGAACAAAATTTTTTCTTCCTCTCTTTGTTTAGGAAGGCGGCTCATCGCCATCTATCCTTGTTTCCGCATCTTACTCGCGGTGCTTTAAAAGAAAATAGGGCTCTCCTTTGCGAGTGGATTGAACATAAAAGAAAACCTAAATATTTTTTTAAGAAGTATTTGTATAGTGAATAAAATTCTAAAATCGTCGATATTCTTGGAATACATTTTATTTAAAATATGTACTTCTAAAAAAGTACATATCTAATTTAACCTAACCTAACCTAACCTAACCTAACCTAACCTAACCTAACCTAACCTAACCTAACCTAACCTAACCTAACCTAACCTAACCTAACCTAACCTAACCTAACCTAACCTAACCTAACCTAACCTAACCTAATCTAACCTAACCTAATCTAACAACCTAACCTAACCTAGCCTAACCAAAACATGTCCAAATTGCTCTTTGAATTGAAAGTTAAAATAAAAGGGCACTTAATACAGTTACCTAGAAACTTAAACAATCTTTCCTAAAAAGAAATGATGGTTAAAAATACTTAAATGGATGACTTGGAAATGTGTTTTATTGTAGTATCTATACACAGGGTGAGCAAAACTCGATGTTTCAGCTCTATTATTAAAAAAGGAAAAGCTATATAAGAAATCCGAGAAAAGGTTCTTCAAGCGGAATGAGTAAGGTCCATTTTAAGCCAAATTGGCATATTTTTGCATATTTGGAAACTGAAGTAATGATATCATTGAACTTTTTATTTCCAGAAACATACCTATATTTTTGCATATTTAAAAATAGCTTATTTTTATAAATGAATACTGTAAATAAAAAAAATCTTTTTCGGTTAAAAAATTGTAAGCAATATTTCGTAATTACTACGATTTATACAAATAAACGTTGGAAATGCAATAAATCAAAGCAGGCTTGCATCTGTCTGATTTTACTAATGGTTGACAAGCATTTTTTGTTGCCATTTGACTTTGAAAAATGTTCACGCAAGCGACATATTAGTTATTAGTTTATGGGGAATCTCAAAATAACACTAGATGAGCAGTTGAATACGCTCTGAGATACCCGGAGCATTATTTCAAGCCTAAAAATATTTAATAGGTTTGTTTCCAAAAGCTGTTTGATTAAATCCTAACGATTCTGAATTTAGGATAATATTTTTTTACAATAAATTTTATTATAACCTTTTAACGGAAAAATATACCAAATTTTTTAACTTGCAAAATTTATTTACAAAAATTAACTCTTTTTAAATCTGTAAAAATAGAGGTATGTTTTTGGAGAAAAAAAATTAAATATGAAAAAATATACAAATTTAGAAAATTGAAATACAAATCTTGTCCCCTGAAACCAAGAAAGATTAAAAAACACAACAAAGGTTGCTCTAACGCGTTTCAATAGCCAAACTATTATCTTCAGATAGTATCTACCTGAAGATGATAGTATCTATCTGAAGATGATA
The DNA here is from genome assembly GCA_028583605.1 of Dastarcus helophoroides. Classification (NCBI taxonomy): domain Eukaryota; kingdom Metazoa; phylum Arthropoda; class Insecta; order Coleoptera; family Bothrideridae; genus Dastarcus; species Dastarcus helophoroides. The sequence continues at coordinate 16,226,371 of CM053328.1, forward strand.
GTTTGGCTATTGAAACGCGTTAGAGCAACCTTTGTTGTGTTTTTTAATCTTTCTCGGTTTCAGGGGACAAGATTTGTATTTTAATTTTTTAAGATAACCAAGGACCAGTCCGTTCCACCAAAAAAAAAATACAAATTTGGCTTAAAATGAATCTTACTCAACTCCAATTAAGAACCTCTTTTCAAATTTTGTATATCGTTTTTCCTTTTCTTGCAGTAGAGCTGACACATTAGGTTTTGCTCAGCCTGTATAAATAAAATATGCTAACTTTATTTACCTATGTGTACTTAACTAAATTCCTTTAAAAAAAAGTCACAAAAATTCTAGAATTGTGTATTTACTTTAAATAACATTTAAAGGAAGTACATATTTCCCAAAAAAAATTGTGACGAAAGTATTACCCAATGTTTATTTACTTGGAAAAACTTCCAACTGCAGTACAAATAGAAGATATTTATAACACTTGTTTATAAACCTAAATAATTACCCGTAGATAAAAATAGAGATGAAAAAAATGTATTAGTTACTTATTCGAAAGGTTGTTCAATTGTGGTTTAAATAAAACACGCTGAGTTTGCATAAACTCAAATAAAGTTCTTAAGAAGAAATAGTTGAAATAATTCAAATATCCTTCATTGACTTAGTATGACATTTGTAAGAATAGTCTCTGAATCTTCTTCGCGAAAAAAGATGAACTGCTTGAAACGCTAAATTTAATTATTGTTTACATTTATCGTTAATTTCTATTATAATTTTTAAGTGTTTTTTAGTGAGTGTTGTCACAAACAGCGATTGAGAAACTAAGATCTAAGGCAATCGCTGTTTGGGACAGTCTATGAAAGATTGCCATTCCTTAACGAAAAAAGGTGACTGAAAATTTAGACATTTGGAAGAAGCAACTGGCGAAGAAAATGCCACTCAACAGAAATGGAATTCGTGTGAAGTTCTTTTAAAAAAGAAACAGTTACTAAAGTATTCCAGAATGTCCATTCATTTAAAAATCCTCCAACGGAATTATAAATAAAAAAATACTGTTTCTTCTTAAATAAATTTCTCTAGAAAGAAATTGATCAAAAAAATCTAAAATTGTTCACTTGCTCAAAAAGTTGTTTACTTGTAGTACAAATAAAATATGCTGATTTCGTGTATCTATAAACCCAAATAAACTTACTTAAACAGGAGTAGCGATAACAATTTTGAGATCGTTTATTTATAGAAATAACATTTAAGTGAAGTGCTTTTCAAGGAAGAAATAGTGACCATATCTATTTACTTATAAATACCTTCAACTGTAATGCAAATAAAAGAACACCTTGCCGAGAAACTAAAAAATCTTTCCTAGAAAGAAATAATGATGGAAAAATTCCCAACTTGTCCATTTACTTCAAAAGTTCAACTGTATCACAAATAAAACATTCCGAGTTCGATCATGAATAGTGACAACAATTTCGAAATCGGTTATTTCCTTGAAATAACATTTAGGGAGTTCTAAGTATAAGTATTTTTCAAAATATAAATAGTAACTAGAGACTTAGAAAAGTCTCTAACTTAAGTACAAATAAAAGAATAGTGGGAATATTTGCTTAGAAACTTTAATAATTTTTTCTAGCCAAGACAGTATGAACAATTTTTTAATCGTTCACTTATACAAAAACTAGTTCAATTAAAGTACAAATAAAACATGCTGAGTTTGTGAATCTATAAATAAAAACAAATTCTTTAAAGAAGTAGTGATAAAAATCTAAGACCGTTCACATACTTGGAATAGCAATTAAGTAACGTAGTTTTCAAAAAAGAAATACCGACAATACTATTCCCATATGTCCCTTTGCTTAGAGACGTTCCTTGTAAAGTTTTTTAATTGTAAAACAAATAAAATATGCTGAGTATGTGCACCTGTGAACTTCTTAAGAAAAAGTAATGATAACAGTTCCGAGATGGTTCATCAATTGGAGATAAGTAAAGTATACTTTTCAAAATCTAAGTAGTAAACAGATATTCTAACTTTTAAAAAAAACCTCTAACTGAATTACGAAAAAAAGAATACTAAAAATACTTGTTCGGAAACTTCAATAATATTGCCTCAAAAAAAAAGTGATATTTTTTATAAATTGTTTACTTGGGGTGTTGTTATTTCAAATAAGACCTTTTAATGTGTTTAGATATATATTCAAATACGGTTGTTATGAAATAGATAGTGATAAAAATTAGTTCACTTACCTGAAATATCTTTTAAGTACTTCCCAAAAATGAAATAGTGATCAAAACATTCTCAAATAGTTCATTTACTTAGACCTCCAAATGAAATATAAAAAGTGATCGATCCATGTAATTAGTAATTATAAAGCAGACCATCCGCAGATTGATTCCCGATGGTATACAGTTAAATCGGTCATGTATCAAAGTCAACATTAAATCTAACACTAATTAAAAGCAAACGTGACCAGATTTAAGCAATTGCAGTCTCTGTTTAAACGGCTGTTCCGTAGGTGCAACATCCTAATTCATGCTGCGTCGATTTCCAATATCAATGACAGCGCCCAGTGTCCGATTATGAGATGAGCCTATTGTGTAACGTATTTTTCTGAAATATTGACAACATTGATGGGGGAATGGTTATAAATTAGTCCGGTAATGACGCTACCCATTGTTGCTGCCGTGGGAGCCAAAATTAGCTTGTCACAGGAGAAATGAACAACTCTGGTTAGCAGAGCCGTGTTCCCGATGGAAACGAGCCAGTTTTCCCAGCTTTCATAATAGAAATGTTGCGAATATTACACCTAACGTTTCCGTCTCGCTACGTTACGCCTTCCTTTGGTAGTGAATTCAACCGGAGGAGTGTTCTAACGAACTGAAAAATAAAACTGCTTATGAATTTATTCCATTCAGTTGTAGGTCGATTTTTAATTCATTTAAATTTGCCACGTTTCTCATTATTTTTCTCTTAGTACAATAATTTAAGATGAAAATTACTTAAAAAGACATTTAAAATAAATTGAAGCTATGAAAAAAGTGTTCACTTCTATTGTTTATTTAGAAAAGCTGCCTTCGGAAATAAAAATCTTTTAAATAGTTTATTCACTCAATTTTTTAGGCGATTGGTTAATTTTTTTACTTATTAGAATAATTTTTTAAGCTTTCGAGTTACGCAAAAAATTAACCTAGCCCTAAAATAATAAAAAGGTAGGTAGAATGGTTTATTTATTCGCAAAAATTTCTAAAAAGCTAAATTATCAGAATTTCTGAATTAAGAGTTTTTGGTCACTGTTTTTTTTTTGAATAAGTTTATTGAGAATGTTTATTTCAAATTTATTTGGAAATATTGGCAAGTAAATGAACGATTTTGGAATATTTTGTATGCTTTTTTGTACTAAGTAAATAAATGAAGTAACTTTACTTGTACTTGAAAATTTTTCAAATAAATGCTGTTATTTCTAATTTGGAAAGTAGTTCACTTGCAAGTTACTGCAAGATTTAGAATTTTTTGTCACTTTTTTTCTTTGGAAATTTGCTTAAGTACAATTTACCAATAAGACCTGTTGTTTTCTTCACGCAGGCTCCAAATACAATTTTGGCAAAAAATTTAAACAAGATCCTTTTAAATTATAATTATACTTTTAAATATGCTATTACAATTTCTCAAGATTTAATAACAAAACCCAAAGAATAAAATTTACCTCGCAATTGCAAATTGGTTTTCCTTGATGTGACAAATATGTTTTCACGTGTACCACCTCAAGAATGCTTACCACCAATTAAATCATTTTTGGAAAGAAAAAACACAAATTCAATCAAACTTAACAGCTGAGATCACTGAGTTGTTTCAAGTGTGCGTGAACCAAAACTATTTTACTTTTGAACGAAAGCATTATTTGCAAAATGAAGGTCTTTTGATTGGTAGGCCAATTTCACCCATCTTATTGAATATATTTATGGATAATTTAGAAGACAAAATATTTTATTTTCATGAGTGGAAAAATATCATTTTTTTGTCATAGATAGGTAAATGATATACTAATTGGGGTTCTGGGCTTGTCTAGGCAATTAGATAAATTTTTAGGATACATTAATAACATACATTCAAATATTAAATTTATTACAGAAATTAAAAATGAAAATAAGATAATTTTTCTGGATTTAACCTTATTAAGAAACTCAGATGAATTAGAATTTTCAATTCATAGAAAACCTACGCATACAGATGTTACAATTCCAAATGATTCCTTACATCCAATTTCACAGAAATTGGCAGCATACAAATCGATGGTAAATAGAGTTTATATGGTACCAATGAATGAAGAAAATTTCGATCCAGTAATTAAGGTAATTAAATAAATAGCTTATAGCAATCGATATTCTAAACACACAATTAATAGTTTAATACCCAAAAAAGAACACAAATTAGCTGTTAATTCTATTTTTCCTAAACAACGAAACACAAAAACAGACTATTTTGCTATTACATATTTTGGAAACATTTCGAAAAAGATAAGTAATATAACTTCTCATACATCCCGAGCGATACCTAGCTTTAAATCATATAGTTCGTTGTTAAGTAACATGATTTTTAACGCAAAAGAAAAAACTCGACGACTTGGTAAATCTGGTATTTATAAATTGAATTGCTTTCAGTGTAATGCTGTCTACATATTTCAAACATCACATAATTTTTACATTAGGTACAGCGAACATCTTGCTGCCTTCAGAAATGAACATCCAGAAAGATCAATTTTTGCAAAGCATCTATTAGAAACGCAACATAAACTTACATGCCCGAATAGAGTAGAAAAATTACATATTTGTTATAACACTAAAAAACTTAATTTCTTGGAACCCACAGAAATTCACATATATTCACAATCTAGTCAATTTAAACTTATGAACGAGCAGCTTGATCTTCTGAACACACCTCTAACTAAAGCTTTGGACGAGAATTTGGATTAGACGGAATATTCGTAGGAGTCAGACATAGATCTTGTTAGCACAACAACTACTAAACAAATTGCTGGTATAATCGCCGATGATGTTGAAAAGCAAAACCAGGTCCAGTCGTAGCAAATATTTATCGAAACATTGTGGAATTTTCAATATCTGTTGTATTTTTAATCGTTAATAAAGTTTAATAGTTATGAATATTCAAGGATCCCACCTAGTAAGAGTTAGAAATGTCAATTAAGTACACATTTCTTTGGAAATTTACCGAAGTAAATGGACAACTCAAGGTTATATTTGCCACTATTTTTCATTTGGAAAATTTATTGAAGCACAAAGAGGAAAAAACCAACAACACATTTTACTTGGAAATCTTTCTAGATATTTTAATTATTTTATATTAATTTTGCCACTATTTTTGTCTTTAACTATTATTCACATTATTTTAACATTATTTTACCTAACGGGCGATTTTAAAATATTTTCCTCATTTTATTTCTTTGGTGGAGGTTTATGTAAGAAGGGAAGTGAATAAACCATTTCAGAATTTTTTAACACTATTTCCTTTATTGAAGTGCATAGGGAATCAACTGAATATTTTTGGAAGCCTTTCCAAATATTGAAATTTAACAAGGATTTGGTAACCTTTTTTTCTTGAGAAGAGGTTTATCTCAAACGTATTCTAAATAAATAAATAATTTTAGAATATTTGTATAGCTAATTTTTGAGGAAGTTTATTTAAGTACATTTTAAAACAAAATGACCATTTGAATTTTCTTTAAAAGATTTGTTCCAAATGAAGGCAAAATTTAAAAATTATTTATTAGTTTTTTTTTAATTTAATTAAATACATAGATCAACAAAATAAGCACATTAATTTTCACTTCGTTTTTTCAAGAAAATGAAATACTGCAATTTTAAGTTTTCTCGTTTTTTATGAGAAGATTATTTGGAAATATATAAATGAGGAACTTGAATTCTTTGTATTTGTGTATCGAAGGCCTTTCTAAGTAAATAATCTTTCAAATCATTAAGCAAACGATTGTTGCCAATATTTTTTCTCAAAACATTTACTTGGATAGATAAACCGAGTCATGATTTGGATAACTTTTTAAATAAGTAAACGATTTGGATATTTATTGTCATGATGTATGTTTTTATTTATTTAATTAATTTCTAAATTTTGACATGTGGTTCTGTAAGTCAGAAGAAATAAACAAAAACCCTTGTTTATAAATAAATAAAGTATTATTATTTACATTTCATTTAAACGTTCGTCTCTTGTCTCTATTTCTTTTTATAAAAGTATTTAAGTACCTAGATAAAATAAGTTATTTTTTCATATTTAATTAGAAATTTTGCTTAAGTAAATAAACCATTTAATAATTTTTCATCTCTGTTTCTTTCTTGAGAAATTCCTTCGGGTAATTACATAACAAGTTGAGCATTTATGTTTGTACATAGTTGGTTTTTCTTTAAGTAAACGAACGTATCGACCGTCACTATTTTTTCTGCACAAGTAATCGTTATGTACAAAATATTCCCAACAGGTAAAATATTTTAAAATGTATATCTTTCTTTTTTCTTAAAAAGTTTATTTACGTACAAGGTTAGTTTTTTTAATGGATACCCCCCATTTTTATTTTTGACAGATTCAAAAAAATTAAAAAGCTGCTCCTGAGCGATTTTTTAAATGGCTTTCACTTCTACTAACGGACTGGCAGTAGAGAGGTAAATATATAGGGTATGCAAGAAGTTTGACTTTTTTTAAATAGGACAACCTGTATATTTTGGCAAATCATGTCATATTATTGGCTTACTAGTTTTTGAGTCATTTTAATTTTATTGTGACTACATCGAGACAAAAGCAATACTTTATAAGCTCGTAATAAAACAATAAATGGAGTAATCGGCAAACAACACAAAATATATGAATTATGAATTATTAAGACAAATAAATACGTCACAGTTTTAAAAATACAACTATTAATTTCCATACATTTCAAAAACGTTTTATTAATTAGAACATATTTTTTGAAGAACTGATGCATCAATATTTAATTTAAATCTTATTTAATTTGTTTTTCGAATCGTCGTATAGTTTCAACTAGTCTACTATAAAATTTTTATTAAACATTTTCAAAAAATATACCAATGGATTCCAATGGTCCCATTTGTTATCCTGTGCCGATTTCAGATCTGAATCCGTTGAAATATTTCCTTTGAGGAAATAGTCAAAAAAAAAAAATACAGTTAACTAGTAAAAACTGCCGAACAATTAAAATCAAATTTAAGAAGAAAATTTAAAGGTAATGTAGATGCATAAGTTTTTCAAAAAATTCGTTCTAATTTTACTAAATATTATTTAAAATGTATGGAACTAATGATGCCTATTTTAGAAATGAAATATAATTTGCTTTAATATTTCATAAATTTATGCTTTGTTTGCAGATTACTTCAGTTATTGATTTATTACGAGTTTAAAAATATTAAAAATATCGTTTTTGCCTCGCTGTAGTCACATTAAAATTAAAATAAATCAATAATTCAGTAAGCTGATTATATAACATGTGTTTTTTTAGTTGTAATCAGAATGAATAAAGGAACACAAATCCAAAAAAATATATGGGGTGTTCTATTTAAAAAAGTCTAACTTCTTTGCATACCCTGTATATTTACAACGCTACTGCCAGTTTGTTAGCAAAAAGAAACGCCATTTAAAAAACCGTGAAAAACAAACTCTTTAATTTTTTCAGTCGGTCTAAAATAAGAATAAAAACGGGGGCATCCATTAAGAAAACTAAGCCTGTAGATGAATAAATCAAGAATGTTTTATTTGAACTATAGTTTGATAACCTTCGAGTAAATAATCGATTTGAAAATTGCTTTGTCACTACTTTTGTTTCGATTTCTTGGATTTATAAATAAATAAATTAGGCATTCTTTTATTGTTACTTCAATTAAAAACCATTTCAAGTAATAGAATGATTTTAAAATCTTTTGTCACTATTTCTTTTTTTTTGTGATGTTTGTTTGGGTACACGGACGAATAAATTGTTCGTTGTGTATTTATATTGTTTTAAAAATTCGTACAAGTCGATAAACAATTTCATTTTTTTTTGTTCTTGTCTTTGCCATAATAATTTACTTCGTGTACTTAGATAACCACTTAAGCATTTTTGTTTGTACCTAATTTGCTTTTTTAGGTTAACGAACGATGTATCATCATTATTCTTGGACAAAGTACTTTTCCTATCAAATATTCTTTAGTATTTTTATCACCATTTTCTCTTGGATTTTCTGGGTTTATACCTAAACGAATGAGGTATCTTTCAATTTATGGTTCATTGAAAGTTGTTTCTAATAGAATGATTTTAAAATGTTTGCCACTATCTTTTTGAAGAAGTTTGTTTGGTACACATATGCTCAAATTAAGAATATTTATATTTCCACGTAGATAAACAATTCAATAACTTACGTCCTTTTATCTATCTGCCTTGCGAAGATTTTTTGTGTACTTAGCATGTTTATTCATACATAATGTAACGAAATGTAAATTATAGAATTTAGTTCGTAAGAAAATTTTTTAGAAAAATCTGATAAGGAAAAGCGGCCGCGATAATGAATCAAACGGCAGATAAGCAGTTCCAGAAATTTCGGCAATCGATAAACCTTACCTGCTGGATTTTTCTAGAACCCGGAAGCGGGTCAGGCAGTCAGTCACTGTAGTTAATTGGTGAGTTAGTAGTTAGAAGTCAATAAGTGAGTTAATTATTTAGTTGTAGTGTTCCAAGTTTAGTTTGGAAATAAAGTGTGTAGAATTCAACGAGTGTTAATAATCATACGAACCGATAGCCCGTAACAATAATTTGCTTTCTTAAGGAAATGAACGATACATCACCAGTATTTTTTTTCTTGAAAAGATTATTTAGATTCATAAATAAAAGAAGCGAGAATATTTCATTTGAATTGTAATTTGATAACTTCCAAGTAAATAAAGAGTTTGAAAATTATTTGGTCACTATTTTTTCTTCAATTTCTTCTTTTATTAATACTTTATTTAAGAGTCCTTTTAAGTAACAGAATGATTTTAGAATTGTTTGTCCCTATTTCTTTCTTGAAAAAGTTTGCTTGCGACACAAATTAATGAATTAAGTATTGTATTTTATAGTTTTTTTTTTGAAAATTGATCCAAGTAAATAAACAATTTTGCTTAAACAAATCAAAGCATTTATTTATTAGTGATAGTTTATTTAAAGGCATTTTAAGTAAACAAAACGATTTCCGAATGTCTTTGTCAGTCTCTTAACCTGGAAAGTGGAAAGTATTTTACCTAGAACTTATTTTAAACAAATAAAGTTTACTTTTTTTCTTTTTTGTAAATATTTTGATTTATAAATAAATAATTTGAAAAATTTTTGTTTGTACTTCATTTAAAAGTTACTTCTGGCAAATAAAAATTTTAGAACATTTAAGTCACGTTACCCCTTATTTTTTTAAATGTTTGTTTAGATGTGTGTCATTTGGTTCGCCGATGTACAAACGAAGCATTTTCTTTTGTATTTAATTAAGGAATTGTTCACCGAAATTAATAATTTTTTGTTATTATTTCTAGGAAAACAATTTATTTTAAAGATATTCTAAAGCCAACAGGTTTTTTAATACATAAATTTACTTTTTATTTAAATATTCTTTGTAGCTATTTCTATTTGGATGAATACTTCTAAGTAATTGACCAACGTATGAAATAAATAAACCTATAGCGGAATGTTTTTGTCACTATTTTTTTCTTTGCAATTACGTCACTTGAAAACAACAATTTTTGACACTACCAATTTCTTTCTGATTGAGTACTTCATTTGGCAAATATTTTAGATAACAAAAAATTTAACTTCGTTTTCCAAAGTAAAGGACAATCTGAAAATTGTTTATCCTTGTTCTTTATGTGATACTTAAGTATTTGTATTTTGTTTGCATGTATAGCAGTTGATAATTCTAAAATATTTTTATTAATATTACTTTGTTGTCAACTTTGGTAAATGGGTAAAAAAATGCATTTTTTCTTTAAACATAATTTAAAAATCTTTTTAAATAAAAGAAGATCACTCTTTGTTTCTTTCTTAGGAAGTTCTATTAAATATTAGATTTATTCATTTTTTTATTTGAACGCAAGAAAGAAAGCGCTTACTTATGCAATTTTTGGCCACTAATTATTGACAAGTTTATTTGGATATACATGTTGTAACAAATTAGGTATTCTTTGATTTGTACCGGGATATCAAAAATTATCTTGGTCAAGGGTAGTAATGGAATGTAAAACGTGTGTCTTCCTTTACGTTTGAAATAATTATGTCACTGTCACACTGACATCATCAATAATGTACAAATTTCATACCTATTTATTTCAGTTGTAAAACAATAATAAAATAACGGTTTTAGTAACAAGAAAAACTAAATTACAGTAATTGTTGGAAATGTCCCCCGTTTTGTTCGATGCACAAGTTGACGCGCCTCCTCATGCTGTGAAAAGCGTTTTGCAGCATTTCTGGCGTTATGGTTGCACATTGCTGAACAATTCTTTGCTACAGTTCTTGCAAATTATTTACCGGAGTTATGAAAATCTTGTTTTTTAAGTAAGGAAATATAAAATAGTCCATAATTGTCAAACAAGGTGATCTAGGAGGAAACTCAACTTCTGTATGCAAACTTATCAGCCGGTCACCAAAAAACTCGAGGAGGAAAGCAATATTTTCTCGTGTAGTATGTGCTGTTGCCTCGTTGTGCTGGAAATAACCGTACCGAAGTTTATCATCGTTTAACTGTTGCACAAATTCAGCCAAAAAGTTGTGTATGTACCTTTCTGCGTTGACGGTGAAATCGAAAAAAAATGGCCCAATTATTCTTCTGCGAGAAACTGCCATCCAAACACCAATTTTTTGAACATGTAGTGGCGATTCAGTTCAAACATGAGAGTTATCATTGCTCCACATTCACATATTTTGAGAATTGATGTATCCCGAAAGGTGGAGCCACGCTTCGTCAGAAAAAAAAGTTAAATCCAGAAGATCGTCATTCATTAAATTATTGACAAACCAATGGTAGTAAGCAAGGCGTCTGGGGTGCTCTGCGGGCAGAAGAGCTTGATATGCTTGCATCTTATATGGATGTATGTTCAAGTCTTTTAAAATCTTTTAACATGTTCCATAAAAAAGTCCAATTTCCTGAGAAAGACGTTTCAAAGGTTTTGCAGGCTCCATTTCCATACGTTGACGAACGTCATTGGCAACTTCTTCTGTACGAACTCTTGGTCTACCAGCACTTTTTTTATAAGTCACACAACCAGTTTCGCGAAACACTTCAACACAATTTGTAAGGCACGCATAAAACTTGTCCGGTAATATTGCCACGTTTGGGAAGTGGTCCCGAAAATTGTCCAAACACAAACATTGACTGTATTGCCAATTTCCATTAACTAGCGCACCCGTTCGCAAATAGGCTTCAATCATGAAAATTTTGTGCTGTGTGGTAAGAGGCTTGATTCAAAAACTGGATTAGAAAATTTCAGCACAATGAATTGACAGATTCGGACAACAAAACATATTCAAAAATTTAAAGTAAGACACACCACCACAACCACCCTTGACCAAGATAATTTTTGATATGCCGGTACTTTTCTACAAAGAAATAATAACAAAACTTTGCTCAAATTGTTCATTTATATGAACTTACTTATTTTGTCCCTATGTATTTCTTGAGGTGTACTCCAGTTAAAACAATCTCAGCCTAGCTTTCTTCAATACAACTTTTTTGAAAATATTTTTGGGTAAATAAACAAATTGACTATTTTTTAAATTTTACATCATTTGGAAGTTCGTTTAAATAAAAACCGATTTTATAATTCTTTTATCACTATTGCTTTCTTGGACAGTTTATTTGGCTGTATAGATAGATAGATTAAACATGTCATACTTTGTACTTCGAAACGATAACGATTTAAAAATGTTGGGAAGTTGATCTAGGCCAATAAATGATTTTTAGAATCTTTTCGTTGCCTGTTTTAAATTTATTAACAAATCATTTAGACCATAGGATGGTGCCCTCCAACTCCTATCACTATTTTTGGTTTCAAAAATTATTTTAAGGAAAAAAGTTTAGTAATGATTATTTTCAATTTTGGGTTTCCTTTAATTGCCTTAGGCAAATAATTATTTATTTATCGTATGGCTATTAGACTCATTAAAAAGAATTTTAAAAATATGTAAAACATAACAAGAATATAGTTTCAGCAAAACATAGATTATAAAATAGTATAAAAACACATTTTAAAGGAGTTACAGATGAACATCTAGTTTATTTATGTATTCTATCGACTCCGGAATCGCCAGCAGGAAGTCTTCTGTTCTACCATTACATGACCATATGGTATATTCTTCTGTGATATGTTTAATGGTTTTCATTTATCCGCAATCACAGAGAGAAGATGGTTGCTTGCCCCATTTATGTAAAGAGTATGCACATCTGCCATGTTGGGTCCTGATTCTGTTATGCGTGGACCATATTTTACGTGTAAATCGAAGCCTGGTTGCTTGTGATTGATGCACGGTATATTATTGTTTTGTTGTGCATTCAATTCTTGACTTCATGCGTTAGTAAATTTGAACTCATCTTCCACTACCACTCTTGCTGTTTTTGTTGCTGGTCATCTAGACCGAAGTCAGTTTTGGTTGGCAACCTTAATATCCTGATGGATGAGTAAAATTCTGTTGTCCCCGATCTTTTCGTACTCGTTCGTACTCGTTCGTTCGTAAGAGAATTTATTTGTCTCAGTTGAGAAGGTGGAATGAGGCTTAGGACTGGAAGCCAAACTGGAGCGGATTCAGCAGTACAAAAACAAGACCCAGCGCAGAGGAGCGCAGAATGGAATCCGATGCTCCCCAAGTTAAGCCGCACAGCTTCTAAATTATGTTATTACTTGTTTATAATTTTTCAACAATTCTCGATATATGCTCTCTGAAAGGATAGTGTTCTATCAAGGATAATGCCTAGATATTTAGGTGTTTTATTGTGGGTAAGTAGGGTGTTTTCAAATTGTATGTTGAGTTCTCTTCTGGCGAGTTTCTTATTTAGGTGAAAGCAGGTAATCTATGTTTTGGTAGCATTAGGAGCCTCCACTTGCAAAAATATTTTCCCATTGCTTTCATATCTGTCGTTAGGGCAGGGGTTCTTAAAGTTTTTCTTAGGCGGGCCAATTTAATATTACCGAAATTTTTGGTGGGCCAAAAAAAAAGGAATAAAATCAAAACAATAACAACGATTTTTTTGTTTTAAATATATTTAACTATTTCTTTTTTTTTTATTAGCATACTAAATTTAAGATAAATATAAATCTTTAATTATATATTAAATAAACAAAAAAATAACTGATTTCCATTTTATTATATAATAATATACATCTGCCTGCATATCATCGATATGATGGAGTGGGGCAAGGACCGATCCCTGTCGTATCCCGTTCTTTAGTTTCCTTGAGGAGCTGATGTCGGATCCCAGAACTCGGTCGTTTATCATGTTATCTATCAATCGGGTTGTTAGTTTCCAGGGGATTACACATAGGAGCTTGTATATCATGTCTTCTCTCAACACTGTATCTAGGCCGCCGTTAATTCGATAAATACAGTTAAAGTTTTTAGTTTTCTTTGAAATCCTGCCTCGATATGGGTCGTGAGTGATAAGACTTAATCTGTACAGCTTCGTTTAGGCCGAAAGCCTGCTTGTTTGACCGGAATCACTTCAAGTATTCTTGTGCTAATTCTGTTATAAATAAGCCGTTCTTGTAACTTCTAGGTAACAGACAGCAAAGCTATTGGTCTGTAACTCTTGAAGAAATTAGCTAGTTTGCTTGGTGTTAATATGATGATTATCTTCGATCGTTTGAGTTCTTTTGGGATATTGCCAGTTTGTATGATATCTGTGAAGAGATGAGCCATTCAGAGTTCTGCGTACTTGTCACAGTTTATTAAAAATTCAAGGCTGATATTGTCAAACACTGGAGCTTTTCCCGGCTTGACATCTTTAAGGGCATTCGAAACTTCTTCGCAAGTGTAAGGGCAAGAATGTTCTGTTTCTGTGGCTTGGCCTTTTAGGGTTTTAAGAAAGTTCTCGTTTAATCTCAACTGTGTGTTCTTTATCCTTAAGTGCTCTGGATGTCGCTACTAGATGTGAAGCGACTGCATTTGGATTGACAGTTATATTTGGTCTTTGTGTGGGGGCTTCGCTTCCTACTTTCCTTAGTAGTGCCTACGCTTGTCTGCTTGATGTTTCTGTCCACTTTTTCCTCCTCGCCTCATCTAGACTATGAAGTTGCTCGTCTGCTATTTCCTGATCACCGGTTTCAAGAAAATGTTGGTACGACTCGTCACTATTTTCTGACCATCCTGGAATATATTCTTTACGGTAGTTTCTTGGTATACACTTTTTAGCACTACTTATTACGGCGCCAACGAATCTGTTGTAGTTTTTACTGGTAGGAGGTCATAATTTTGATGGAACGGACTGGTCCTTGCTTATCTTCAAATTGAAAAACAAATCTTGTTCCCTATCATTTTCAGAGAGATGATAGCTTGGCTGTCGAAACGCGTTAGAACAAACTTTATTGTGTTTTTTAATCTTTCTTGGTTTCAGGGAACAAGTTTTATATTTCAATTTTTGACGATAACCAAGGACCGTTCCACCAAAAAAATCCTATTTTTATGACAATATTATGGATTTCGTCATCAGTGGACGTATAGACAATTGTGTTTTCTATGTCTTGTTTAACGTACGTTGATACGCCATATGATGATAACACGTCGTTCTTATTATATCACAGCCCAGTATTTTTCCTCTTTTTCATAGTTGCTCTTTCATTTCACAATGAGTTTCCTGTATAGCGATTAGGTCAATGTTATCATTTTTTAGAAATTTTGATAGATACTGGTTTTCTGAATAAGTTATACCTTCTATATATAAGTGACAAATTCGAACACAGGGTCCGAGTTTTCTAGTCAACAGGTCCTGAGAAGGAGCGTTACTTTGTGTGTTAGCATATCTGCTTTTGGAGGTAGAGTAAAATGTGAAGTGTCTCTTTTGGTCAGAAAATGCTAAGATTATATGACTGCCAGTTTTTGCTAGTGCACGTGTAGTATTCTGCTACGGATGCGAACTAGCTTTACACCCTTTAGGCAAATAAAAAGCTGAATATTGTCACCACCTTTGCTCTATTTACAAAGTTTTTTAATTATAAAAGAGTAGACAGTTTTGTTATTAGATTTTCTGCTTTTCTAATACCATTTTTAAATACATTTCCAAGTAATTACTTTCAATATTTACTTTTATTAGAAAATATCTTGAGTAGGTAAACCTATCTAGAAATATTTTCAGTGGCCTTTTAAATAGAGAAGCTGGTCGAAAAAAAAAAAACATCAAATACGCTACAGAAAAAATTTATTCTTTTATCTTGCAGAATAAACTCCTGCTTTACTTTATTTAATATTAAAGAAAATTCTTCTGCTTTAATTAGAAAATTAATCAGTTATACCATCATAAAATTTTTGTTGACTAGAAATATATTGAACTATCACCTCTAAGAGAGTAGAATTTCTAACAAAATCCTTAATCCATTTTATGGCGAAAAACTGCGTTTGGTAGAGGCACTGGTGGCAGCAGTAGTAAGAGATAACAACAACTTAGGAATTTCTGGAGAAGCTTAATCCAGTCTACATTTTGGTACAGATTTTCAGAGGCTAGCTTGCCACTAAAATTAGTCTTATTTCTATTTACACTTCAAATTTGGAAAACAGAAATAATTAGGATAATTATAAACTCTATTTCTATTTCATAAATTCTTTTTCTTTGAAAACAGAAGGCATGACGAACAAAATAAAAAATATTTTGTGTTTCACATTTTTGATAGTTTTGGCACTGAAAATGTCTAATATGTTTATTCGGTTTTATTAAATTTGGTGTTAGGGGAGTTGGTCTACCCTTTGAAATAAAAACACTTTTTTCTTCAAAATTTAGTTTTAAATCCATTCTTCACTACCATAATACAGCCCCTTAAACTGCTAAATGTAGCCTGAAGTGGCGCTAACTGCACTTTTAGCTTATACCTTATCTGTACACAGCTTACTCCCGCATTGGATTAAATTAATTATTTTTTTTTTGTGTACGCTATAAAGTGGCACTCTTTTACAAATAATCAGTTAATAAATATTTAATAGATATTATTTAAAACTTTTGCACCAAAATTGGTCTCATAAACAGCTTCTGAAGAACAGATACCACAAATTCATATCATAAGTCACGTTTAGCCAGTGCAAACATATTTGCTACTAGATTTCAATGAAAGACTGTAATGTGGTGTTTCGATAGCTTATTATATAGTGTATTCGAAACGATATACAGTTTCGACGGCTGGCATTAATCAACGAAAGCATTGTTTTGCACAATAAATGAATATTGTTCATAGACGTCGCATGACACATTTATTTATTTATTCGTGGTTTATTCAAATTTTAAATGTTTTTTAGGTAATGGTTTTAACTTTTTCTTAACAAGTTGGAGTTGTTCAAAAACCAGCAAAAAGAGCAATTGTGGCAAAATATTAATTTTCCAAATAGGCTACATTTTGATTTTTTCTAATAAATAATAAGTAAAGAATATTTTTGTAACCTACTTACTCTCTTGGAAATAATTTTATATTTTACGAACGACTACCTAGACGCCATTTCCAATTTTTCATATTTGCCTATGCTGCTCCAATATTTCAATTAAATTGGCCTATCCGGTTTTTTATAATCTTAAGCTCCTAATAACGCATATTTGTTTTTTACTTGTTAAAATATTGTTTGCGACTTAATAATTGGAAACAATTGGGCGAAACGTATTTCATCGGAGAATGCTAATCTAGAAAATATATTTTCTTTAATTAGGCAATTACCGATGTTAAAAAGAGGCTTATCTTGTTTTGAATTTTTATCAGCTTCTAAGATAAAATTAGTAGAACTTTAACAAAATTTACCTGATGTAAAATTCATCTCAGGTCTCCGTCGTGATAGCCTTAAATCCTGCTGAATTTTTATCGAAAATGTAAGTAAATTCTTTCGCTCGAAGCTTTCGCATCAAAATATTTCAACCCACGAGGTTTGGAATGTTCATTGATATCGAAACTGCATTAAGGAGTTTTAAAAATTGGGGTTCAGTGAAGAGACTAATGCGAGGTTCAGAGGACTAGAATACACCGTGCATGCTAATTTAATGCCCTCTTAAACTTATGAAAATTTGGAAGGAAATTCTTGATATTCATTTCAACTTGGTCAACGTAATCTCTCAAACAACAAGAGTGATCTTCTATAACGATTTCATGGCGATCATGCCACTAATTTATCTTGTAGTCCAGTCATCTTAGTCAAAATAGGGTAAGAATGTTGGAATTCAAGATAACCGGCTGTAAACTCGCATAAATCTTTATTTTAACATCCTAAAACTTGTCTCAAAACCTACTTACGATAGCGTGTACGCGACTTGTAGATAACTAAGGTCAAAGATCAAAAAATCGATTTTTTGCGCATTTTTTGCAAATATCTCGTTCCCTGTAAAAGTAACGCTATTTGTATTTATTAAAAATATTGTAGGGGATAAAATTCTCTACAACTTTTATTGTAAAAATTTGTTCATACCTCAAACCGTTTTTGAGATAGAGGGCGGTGAGCGCGCAGTCTTCCACTATGTACAGTATCATTCAAGTTCAACCTGTAGTCTCGGTCAAAAACACGCCGTATAGAGTCCGTTAATTATTGAAAAATAAATAATTTACATTTTTTCATTAAATATCACATTCAATATAATAATTAGTTCATAAATTAAATATATCTTCATTTAATAACTCTTACCTCTTTGTACAATTGGAAAAATATTAACATAAATACTTTAATTATTTTTTAATTATATTCAGATTTATACTAATTACTTTCTAAAAAAGATGACAAGAAAAAAATTTTAATTTATATTTTTACTAAGAAATACGATTTCATACATTTTTCATAGTTGAAATTAAAAAAATTGAATAAAAATAAGGAGAACTCCATGTTCTTATTTTTAGTTTTCTTCTTCTTCATCATCGTCGTCTGGTCGTTGTGGAATTTCAAATTCTTCATCATTTTCATACTCAACGACATTTGTCTCCAAGTCTTCTAGGATTTCGGGATCAAATGTACCATCTTCATTGACATCCCTCTGATAGGGTGAAGCATTGAGACAAGCTTGCCCATTACACTGCCCACAAGCTAAAGAGCACGGCAACCCCGATTTCCTGCATCCACATCGCGAACCACAACCATTCTTGCAGTTGCAGAATATTATGTTCAGCAAATCTTCTGGAGCTGGAGGTAGAATTGTAGTGGTAGGTTCCAGGAATCCATTACGCATTATCCAACCCCATTCCTGGGGTTCTAAATCATGCCTAACCAAGTCTCAACTTGATAGTAAACACGGTTGAAATGTTGGTGAGCTGCTGCACTTGTTGGTGGAAGATTTGATAGCTGCACAGGTTTATTAAGTTTAGTTGATTTGACGAATTGTGTATAACGAAGATGATCGATACTGTCCTCAGATTTTGAAGCATTATAGATTGCTAACAAAGTTCGCACTCCATTCTCAAATAACCTTTGAACCGGACAGTTTTCTTCTTCAAATGCTGCAGCAAGTTAATACAAATCCGGAAGTTTTTCAAGTGTTTTTACAAAATTTTTTTTTTCTTTTTTAAAGAGCGCAGAAGTCGTGTCACAACCACTCACCACGTGCAGAAACAAAATATGTTTTTTCAAACGAGGATATTTATCAAAACTTTTGGAAGAGTATATCTCAGCTTTTACATTTCCTTTTCCAACTTTTTTTAAGAAAATTTCTTCTCGATGAGATAGAGGATGCCCAGTTAAGATGACAAGCAAATCTATATCTTCTCCTATTATTACTGCAGTGTTTCCATGTTTCGATTCTTCAATAGCGGTTTCAATAATTAGAACATCTGCATCGTTTTTGGCCTGTTTTGTTTTCATATCAACAGCTTTTAATTTTTCAATCAGCATATTAATAAGCTTTTCTTTATTATTTCCATTAGATAGGAATTTTTCTTGGGTAACAGGTACAACCATCGTTTTGTCAAAACAAACTTCGTATGTTTTAGAAAGTGCGGCAGTTCTCCTTAGCTGCTCCATGACTTTTATGTTTTTAGAATAGTCTGAATATTCATCAAATACAACAACAATGTCTGAACCATAATGATTTTGTAAATACTTGACGTTAGGGTTTATACAAAAACCGACATTTTAGAAAACCGGTTTTCGAATAGTAATTTTTCCAGAAAACCGGTTTTAACCGGTTTCGAATTTTTATAAAAAAAATTTTTGCTCGAATATTCTGTAATTCGAACAAAAAATTTTAACAAAAAATTTAGAGTGATTAAAAGCAGTTTTTGACAGAAATTATTTACTGTTCAATTTTATTGATAGTAAAATTTTTTTTATGCAATTTAGTAGAACAAAGAAATAATAGTTGACCAGGATTAAATAACTTTAAAAACAATTATTCGTTGTTTACGCATAATTTTCACATATAAGGATGTAAATATTTTTATAATAGTGAAACGAGTTATTCAGCAAAGGGTTCGAATAAATAAAAACAATATATTTTCATATTTTTATAATAACCATATTATTTTCTAAAAAAACAATGTTATTAGATACAGATGGATACTTATTAAAAACAATTAGAAAGTATATAACTGTGTATTTTATAATGTAAATTATAATTAAAGCCGAAAGACAAGAGTAAATAAAGTTTATGCATACATACTTATTTAATTTTAGTTTCAAGTTGATGTAGGCTAATATTTAAATATCTTCGATTTCCTTTACTAGTCCATTCATCTATAGTTATAGAAAATGTTTGCCCTTTATTCTTCATACAATTTAATTCATTTATAGTTTTATTTTTTATAGTTTCATAAAACTTATAAATAAGATTCATAACTCAAGAATTATTTTGTGGTAAGCAATAATTTCGTTGTTGCAATGACTCTCGTATGAACGAGCTATTTGTTATGCAATTAATAGATAGTCCATTTAATGCAGCAATCTTTGATACAATTTCTTCTAAACTAGTCCTTTTCACAAAGTTAAGAATACAGGGCTGTGTACTTCTTTGTGAACTCGGGCCGGCATCAGATGATTTTTTCTCGGTTATTTTATCGTACACTGTTTTCAAATGATTATGTAGACTGCTTGTGCTTGATCCTTTGCAAGTAAGCATTTTATTGCAACAGTGTTTTCATCAATCTGGTACATTTGGCTACATTTGTCATTTTTAATTTTTTTTTAAATGTTATTCATACATTGAAAACCGATATTTTTTACTAAAAAAACCGGTTTTCGAATTTCATAATTTTCTCCAAAAAACCGGTTCTTAAACCCGGTTTTTAAAAACCGACAAACCCTACTAACGTATTTATCAAAAATAATAGAAAATGTATCTTCTTTACTCCATACAACGCGATGCAGAAGAAATCCGCCATCAATAATGAATGTTACATTATTTTCATTGAGATCAGAATCGGTAGTTGTCATATTGTCATACAATGACGCTTTTGTGGTTTACCGGGTTCTATACGGCGTGTTTTTGACCGAGACTACAGGTTGAACTTGAATGATACTGTACATAGTGAAAGACTGCGCGCTCACCGCCCTCTATCTCAAAAACGGTTTGAGGTATAAAAAAAATTTTAAAACAGAAGTTGTAGAGAATTTTATCCCCTACAATATTTATTATAAATACAAATAGCGTTACTTTTACAGGGAACGAGATATTTGCAAAAAATGCGCAAAAAATCGATTTTTTAACCTTTGACCTTAGTTATCTACAAGTCGCGTACACGCTATCGTAAGTAGGTTTTGAGACAAGTTTAAGGATGTTAAAATAAAGGTTTATACGAGTTTGACTGGACTATTGACGTCAAGCGAAAACAAACATATTTTAATCAGAGTCCTCAGTTGTCCATCACAACGGTTTTCAGTCTCGTCAATGTCGCTTTAGTCCGATACAAACGACCGAGAAAAGGATCGTTTAAAAAAAATGTATTTACTGGCCTCAGCATTTAAAGCAATTAAATTTCGAACAAACTAGAGAGCTTAGAGGAAATTTTAGTTCGGTCGATTTAATTAAACTGGACGTTTTAAAGCTGGGGAAAAACCGACGCGCGATAGGCCGGATGTACTGAATATGTTACAAAAACCTGAAACATTTTTAATTGCTGCATTTACTGCGGCGGTCGCTCCGAGGCCAGCCCGATAACGTATTTTAGCCGATGAAGCGACGTCTTTAGGACGAACAAGTGGACGATATCGTGCGATAAAACCGGCACTTTGTTAATTAGACAGTCGGGGAATTTTGGTCAACGCTTCGACGAATTACTTTTGAACTATTGCGGAGAAAAGTTGAAGACATTTTATCCTTTAAGCGGGGGTAGACGACAGGTAAAGGCGCTTACATCTGCTAAATTGCATTTTTTAAATTGTTGACAAAACCAAAAATTCACACTTTCAAGTAGGTTTTATAACTTAGATTTAAAATTTAGACTTTTTGCTCAAAATTTTGTATTTTCCATTTTATTTCTGAAAATGGTGTTATTCATTATGAACTTATTCGAAATTTTGATTGGATTATTGAAGTAATTAATCCTGAAGAATAAATAGAAATTAGGAAGCAGATGGAAGAATAAAGCTCCCAGTTTAAAAGCTAGCAAGCAATGTGTTGCGTTTTTCATTTCCAAAAATACTGTTGCATATTATAACCCTATTTAAGGGTCATTCCAGCGATATAGTAAAATTTGAAGTTGTAATAATTATAAATATATAGTGAAAAAATATAAATCTTACATAGGGGCTTTATGGCTACGACTAATCTTTACTTTTTTTTTGGAAAAACATGAAAACATAATTCTATAAATAAAAATTTAATAATTTTTAACGTTTTGTCAACTCCATGGATCGTTACCAACAATGCCTGTATTACTTTAATATTTATTTCTGAAATAATTGCGAATCTAAATTCCTTAAAGCTATATGTAGAAGATTGCACAAGATCGAAAGACAATGTATATATAACTGTATATAAAAAAAATATTTAAAAACTGTATCACATTATAGCTTCTTTACTTGGTTACGAAAATGTATCATAATTCCATGGTCAGTTTAGTGTCAATTTAATTTAATAAAGAAAAAATATATACCGGCTTCAAAAAGGCTTTCAGATACATAGACATTTTGTAACTAGCATGAGTTTTAAGACAGGTCTAAAAGAGATAAAATGTGCAATTAATAATTAGTTATAGCCTGAAACCATATAGTAAATCTGGTTGAGTATTTTCTTCAATACATCATCTCCATGACCATCCACATAGAGTATCCTTTTATTATATATTTTTAGAAGACATAAAATCAAAGGCGATCAGTTAAAGATAACCATGCAAATAAAAAAATACAGAATATATATTTTTGTAATTAATGATTTTCTGAAATATATTATTTTATCACCTCCATGAACATCAACTCCATTGACTACGAAGTTGATAGCATCCTTGCAGCTGACATATCCAATATATGCTGATGCATATTTTTTCACAATCCTCTCAAAAAGAATCTTCTTTGAATTTAATCCAGTGATTGTCAGATTTGAACTTGTGCTCCAGATATGATAATAGTACTTAGGTTTTGGTCCAACGTGGGCTTTATAGACAATGAGTAACACAGGGACGTCAAGGGTCGGATCAGGCCCTAAGGATTTTTTTATATCTCAAGTCCCCTCCAACAAAATATCCCTAAACTTGCAGGTGAAGACATCTGTAGTTGACTGCAGCCCCCGACATGTTTCTTCCTTTTCTGTCTTTTCGGCGGCTCTAATTAAATGTCACACTTAAAATACTTTTTATACGAGAGTAAATTAAATATGAACCGCAATTTGTTTTTAAAAATTTATTGGTACAAGATACAAATATGAAAGTAACTGAATATTTTTATAAATAATCTCCTGATTTTGTTATGTATTTTTTTCAACAACGGCATCATCATGGAATCGCTCACCTCCTAGAGCTTCTTTCAGTGGCCCAAACATATGATAATCGCATGGTGATAAGTCGGGACTATAAGGAGGGTGTTCTAATGCATTTCCTTTGATTTTTGATGTGTTAGATTGGCTAAGTGGGGGCAGGTATTATCGTTAAGCAAAATCAAATTTATGACCGAAAATTCGAGCTTCTTCCGCCGATATGAAGGTTTTGCTTCATCCAATAGCTTATTTCTATCTGAGCTGCAATTTCACTAACAGTTAAACGGCGATCGCCTTCCAGGAGACGTTGAACATCGTTAATCTTGTCCGCACGCACACAGGTCCGAGGACGACGGACATGGGGTTCATTTTCAACTTGAGTGCGTCCTTCCAAAAATGTTTTGTGATATTCATACACTTGAATTTTTTTTAACAAGTATCCCCAAACTGTACTTCCAGTCTACGAAGAATTTTGGCGGGCTTTACTCCTTCAACGGCAAGAAATTTAATAATAATGCGCTGCGCAATATGCGGATGAACCTCTTTCTCACTCATTGTATTTACAACTGACGAACATCGAGAACGAAATTCGCTTGAGCAAAGGAAGTCACGTGATATCCCCACTTAATATGTCTAAGAGTATGTCCATACTCCCGACGCCCTCATTGTGACATGATAGAAATTCAGGTTCATATTTGATTTACCCTCGTAATTAAACTAAATAAAAAAAATACATTAATTTATTGCAGAAATAAAGACAGACATAAAAGCATAATGCTAAAATAAGATAGGAACAAATCAAAGCGGACTTTGAACTTAATAAAAAGACACAAAAGAAGACAATTGTATCACAAACATGAGACCATAGAACGTTGCTTGAGATAACCTATTTCAAATAAAGAAGCAATTTTAAAAAGGAACCGACTTATTAAAATTCTTGGAAAGGGAAACCAGAATTTTTTAAAATAAGAATATTTTTAGTTAATCATTTTAACAAAACATCAACTCCGTGGATGCATCACCTCCGTGGTAACACAGTTTTCTATATTTTCCTTGAAGCATGTAATCGATTTCAAAGTTGGTATGAAACCAACAATTTGTATAATTTAGATCTAAAAACTACATATTATCATTAAAAAAACCAAACTTTTATTTCATGATTTTGTGGATATCATTTTTTACCTTTTCGCTGGAATAACCCTTAAATGAAAAATTAAAAATTTAATAGTTAGATTGTAAACTTCAAGAAATATAACAATATTCGATATACTCTAAATTTATCAACCCTCTTTAATTTTTGAGCGTATTTGTAAAATTTCCATTTTCGTCACAAAAAGTTCCGTTTGTAGCTTAAAATTTATTTTTTATTTCTTAAAATTCAAATAGTAAAAGTGTTGAAAAATACTCGAAATTTTCAAACAACATTTTTTCTATAATGTCGAGCTTTTACTCCAAAATTAAACTTTTTTTCGATATTAAAGATGCACGAAGTTAACTGAATAAATATTGTAACAACTGTTTTAAAAGATACAATGATGAATTAGTACACTTACTCCAAAAGTTTTCCAAATAAGTATCAACTACGAAATGTTCATCTTAGAAGGAGAGACATAATAACAAAAAGGTTTTCAAATTAATAACGAGTTTTATGAACAACTTGGGGGCGCAGCCATCGGAAATCCTTTCGTCACCTTTCATATGAGTGTTCTTAAAAACCATCTTAAAAATGAATATAGTAGGGTATGGATTAGATATGTAGATGACATTTTTGCTATTTTCGACACAAAAAAAACAAAATTTAAATAATTTTATGGATGCATTAAATTTCTGTTTTCCAACTTCAATTTCCTTTTTAATAGAGAAAGATTGGAAAAGGAGTTGAAGCCGATTAAACACATAGCTGAAGTCAATGGGTTCGATCCAAATATTATTTATAAAATTATTAATGAGCAAAAATTCAAATGTCAATTGGTAAACTGAAGAAAACCAAAATTTTAAGTTCATCTCACTTCCATTTGAACCCTGGCTTACTGGTTTACTTGTTTACAGTTCTAACGGCAAATGAAATTTACTTTTGGGTAGTTTGAAGGATAAAGTAGATCGAACAGACGAGTCCAGTATTTACCAAATTTTCTCTAAAGGTTGTCCTCAAAAGTACGTCGGGCAAACTAGACGATCTCTTAAAATCCGACTGAAGAAGCATTTGGCTCATTTGAGGTACTGAGAACTCAAGTGCGTCTCGACATGCTTTCAGATTAGATCATAGGATAGATAATAATATTAAACTGTTAACAGCAGGAAATAAGAATTCTATGTTAAATGTATGTAAAAGCTTAGCCATCCATAAGGCTAAAGACAACCTTATGAATGGTTGCGCTGAGCCTTTAGGTCACTCATCTGTGTTAAAAATAGTTAATGTTGATAGATAAGGAATTGTGACACTGCGATGTGTATGATTAGATGCGCATGCGCGTTCGAATGCAGTCGATCATGCACGAAGTGAATATTCTTAATATATAAGGGTTAATCTGAAGATGATAGCTTGGCTATCGAAACGCATTAAAGCAACCTTTGTTGTGTTTTTAAACTTTCTTGGTTTCAGGGAACCAGATTTGCATTTCAACAAAACGATGGTTCTCTTTATTTGAAAACAAATTTTAAATGATATACAAAAAATACACATTTTGTTCATTGACATCCCCAAACAAATTTTGCAAACCAGAAATATTGAGTGAAAACTAAACTAAGCTTCTTCGTCTGTTCATATATAATTTTTATTCTTACTCTTAACTGAAATCCTCCTTAGAAAAGAAATAGTGGTGAAAGAAATAAATTTTACGTAAAAGAATAATTGAAGTAAAGTTGACACTATTTCCTGATTATATAAAATGTTAGGCAGATATCAAAACATATAATCATTTTAGGTTAGTTCCAGGACAATTAAATTACTTCATATTCAATAACATAAGGAAACATTTTGTCACTTTTATTTCCTAGTTTTAAGTTTTCACTTTTGTTGCCAGTCCACATGACCACTTATTTTATTTATTTCGTCACTATTTCTTCGGGAGTTTGTTTAAATTCGTTTTCGAACAGATTTAGTATTTTTTGATTAGTGATTTATTCGGAAATCGTTCGAAAAAGAAATAATTTGAATTTTTATTTATCACTATATTTGCTTGGAAGTTTATTTGTCTACATCGATAAACAAATTAATAATTTGAAATTGTATGCATAAAGCCTTCTGCAGCAGTAACCTTAATTGCTTGATATACTTAAATAGATAAATAGTAAGTAAATGTTACTCCACCGTTTTGAGTTCAGCCACATAATATCTAATTTTCTAGTAACAGTTTCAATTTGAATGTAAGCAAACAAAAGGGGCTTGGGCACGCCAGAAGGTTTATTATTTGATAGGGCGCAGTCACGTTCCTCGAGTTAATATAAGTTTTCTCTGGAATGACTTCAATCTACATATTAGCAGTAGTTACTGATGCGGAGAATCGAGAAATTCCAACTTATTAATATTCAGTAGACTAACCGAGTGCCAGGATCGACCTTTGTCGATTAAAGAAAACTGAATAACGTAGAAATTCCCACAATTCCATTGTTGTCTCTAAAAAAATATTCAGAAATTTAAAACCTTGGAATATATTCAGCATACATAAAGGCAAAAGCGCAAGGTGAATCGGAATAACCGAGCATTGTTCGAAAGTTGAAAATTAAAGGATTTTCTTTATGAAAAGTGTTTTATCGCTTTTTCCGCGTGACTTCCAAAGGCGATTTAAAAATAACTTATCACGAAATTTCTCTATTTTTCCTCGAAAAAGGAATCCCAACAGGCTTGTACGGTAGTCCGGGTCGAAATCCCGTAAAAGTTGAACATTTCACGAGCACAATTTATAACTTCTGTCAGAATGTAATCTAATATCGCAACTCCGTACTTTTTCCCTTAGTTCACAACGTGATACTCATAAATACGGCGCTAATACGATATTTTGTTGCAGTTTATAACTGATGAGGCGGAAAGACAAACGAAATCTTTCCCGCTATCAAAAAGTGTGACGCCGGCGAAATTTAAAAAATTACGAGCTACTTACGCTCGAAAAATGTTCGAGATTTTGCTACTGTCTCATTCTCTACAACTTTTATCAGTTTTGACTGTTTAATTAACAATTTAGACCAAGAAGAAAAATTATAAGACGCGGATGAATGAGGTACAAATAAGTATAAAGTCATTTTGGCAGGTTTGTCTATGATTAGAACCAAATTTCAACGTTTTCATCACTCGTAGCTGCGCTTTTCCAAAAAAAAAACAGCCGCATTTACGCTTTACTTTTTTGCACCAAATCCCCGAAAGCCATATTTCAATATTAGAGTCGAAAAAATTTGGTAAACTTCTCAAGAAAGAAATTAATTTAAGTAGAAATACTTTCCAATGATTAACAAAAAAATAATGACGAAAAATTCTATTATTTACTATGAAAACTTTTAAGGGAAGTACTTTTTGAAAAAGAAATAGTGATGAACTAGTTCATACACTTAACAAAACCTTTCAAGTAAGGTACGAGTTACAAAATGTTCAATTTATTTAGTGTTTATGCAACCAAACAAACTTCTTATAAAAGTAATAGTGATGAAATAATTCTGAAATCAGTCTTTACTTGACATAACTTTCAGTTATTAATTAATCCAAACAAACTTGTCAAAGAAGATATTGTAATAATCTCTATAACTATACGTATACAGGGTGAGCCAAGCTGGATGCTACGGCCTCTAGGAGCAATAAAATAACATATTTTTTAAAACAAACTATACATTTTAAAAATATTTTCAAATATACAGGTTTTCCAGAAAATAAATGGGACACCATGTTTTTCTCTTCATTTTTAAATTCAGCTTCAAAAATAAAATAAATTATTATTTACTATACCCAAATCTTACCCTTTTTAAGGTAATCCACTTTTTTTAAAATTAGAATAAAATAGGGATAAAAGTGATAAAATTTTTTTAAAAAGAATCTTTCAAAAAAATGGATACAATTTTTCCTTTTCAAAAATTTTATCCTTCAAAGTAAATAATTTTGACAGTGGCGTTTTCAAATTTTTATTTGGCGTACCATTTACCAGAAAGTGCAGTTTAAACAAGTTCTAAGTTTTATACAGGATGTTCCAAATTCACCGAAATATTTACTTAAATTTCAGACGTCGTTTTCTTTCTTAATTTAAATGAAACACCCACTATCTTTTTATTTTAAATTTTGACAAATTTAGTTATCTTTAAGTTGGTATGTAGGTTTTCTTTGCCTAAATTTAAGGGAACAATGAGGAAAAAAATATTTAAAAATAAAAAAATTTCAAAATATATAAAAAAGAAAAATAAAGAAATTTTAACATGAATAGACGTTTCATCATCAATTTACTGTGTTAAAAATTAACTGTGAAGAATAAACCTATTCCTCTAACGGAACGAACGGACTCCGCAAATGGTGAGTGCTTCTAACTACCAAGCTGAATAGATTTCAGCAGTTAGGAACAGTAGTCACCAAGAGCATGTAAGTTCGACCCACAAGTGTAGTTCAATGCCGGAAGGGGTATTAGCCCTCGGAGTAGTTGTTTCTTGTGGATCGGGCTTCAAATATTTAAATTTTTAACACAGTAAATTTTTAACACAGTAAATTGATGATGAAACGTCTATTCATGTTAAAATTTCTTTATTTTTCTTTTTTATATATTTTTAAAATTTTTTATTTTTAAATATTTTTTCCTTATTGTTCCCTTTCCATGTTATGCACTGCTGACGAGCTCAAATGAGAGCGAAACATCGATGTCCAGTGCTACAATCTTTTTTATGTATTTTTTTACATTTTCCTAATTTATCAAAAACAAAAATTTTTATTTTTTCCATATCTAATTTTTGATCTCCTATTTTTCATTATTCCTATTCTATGTAAAATAAACTAACCTCTTAATTTGTGAACTGCCTTGAAGTGACGTTTTCAATAAATTTAAATATCACGTAGTCGCATTTCAAAAATTGTTTAGAAAATTGTCAACAAACCATAAAAATTTAAATATTTCCAAACTGGGCCGAAGAAATGTTAAATAAATTGAAAAAAACATAATATTTCCGGTCAATAAGGGTCTACCATGAAGAATGAAATATTTATGTCACCCAACACAATAAAATTTATTTATGCATCCAATTGTATGCGTTTTCATCTTTTTAGTTTTAAATCTTATAAATTAAAAATTATTTATAGTCACAATACAATAAATAAAAATTGATGCCTGAATAGTTCGGTTAACAGTTTTACTGCTGCGCCCGACGTTTTTTGTTTTAAATCTTACAAATATTTTCATAGCTATTAAAAGTTCATAATCACAATTTTTCAGGACCATCTATCTGTATGGAGTTAGGAATCTGTATGGGATTATAAATCTGTATGGAACTAGGAGAAATTATTTTATACTTTTTGGTTTCTTTTAAAAAAACGTGTTATTTTACAAAGTATTTTTTTATTTAAATTATTTCATCAATATCCGAAAGAAAACAAATTTTGATTAAGCAAGGCAGGCTTCGATAAACTATGATAACTGACGTATAAGTTAATTTCAGTTGTTTTATTTTAGCCTCGTTTAATTTACAAATAGTTCTCTAAAAAAGACAACTACATAATTAGTTTGGTATTTAATGAAATTTCAAATCAAATATTCAACACAAATAAAAAACAATGTTCTACTTTAACAAATGTTCAATGTGGAAAGCATTTTGTTCTAAACAAAGCTCTATTCTTTTTATAAAAGATATCTTAACATTTGTTAAAATACTTTCGTAAATTGATTGAAAAGCATTTCGTATTCGATTTTTCATGTCCTAGGGGGGGGGGTGGGACATTTTACACAATGTTTGTTACATACCTCCGTAGGAAAAAATCCATTGGGGTTAGGTCCGGTGATCTGGGTGGCCAATTATGAGGACCGCCTCTTCGCCTCAATCCATTTATTTTGAAATTTTGATATGTAGCAATTTTCTGAAACACCCTGTATAGTTTAAAACATTTTTAGCATGTAGACCCTAGTGTTTCCTATTTATTTATTAAACTACTAAGTTTATTTTTTTAAATATGTTACCCCATATCTCCTAGAGGCCGTAGCGTTCAGCATGGGCCATCCTGTATTCAGGATAAGCTTCAATAATAATAACTACGAGTATATCAACAATTAACTAAAGTAATTCCACACTTAGAAATTGTGATAAAAGAAGTAAGTTTCATATAAATGAACAATTTGAGAAAGTTTTCGTTTCTGTTCCTTTCTAGGAAAGTAGAAATCAAAAAATATCTACTTTGTTACAATATCATTTCAATGAAAATTATCCACACTAAATAACCTATTTGATTGTCATTTTTAGAAAAAAGAGAAAAACATGTCAATAAAATAAATATACATAGGGGGACATATTTTATCATATTTATACCGAGTGTAATTATCCTATCCTACGCCCCCAGACCAATCCCTTTTATTTTTTTTAAACACAACCTCCCATATTTTCTTCACTTTTTGGATTCCTCTTGATAAGTAAATTTTAAAAAATTCTAATACTTAGGGTCTATATTGAATATTTCCTAAGCTACAGCTATTTTAATTTAAATAAAGCTAGAATTAATTGAATGAATGAAACATCGCAGCAGCGTCACTAATTTAGTTAAAAAGATAAAAAGGGTTAGGTATTCAAACTGATTTCCGCTGATTTATATACAATGATCTAATCCACGGGGGTTCTACTTTGGCACGAAATTCAAATATACTGTTTGTAGCGCCCTCCCACGCAGTAACCGGAACTACCGCCCATTTATACATATATATGTAAGTTAAATATATGTGTATAGTTCCTAAATTTGTGTGCGGTGGCGCCTGAGAACGTAAACAAATTTAACTGTCGTTGGATTTGGATGGAATGGAGAACGAAAACATCAGTCATCTTCGAGCAAAATTTTAAATAGTGTTGAAAATAAGGTAAGTGATCTCTGCGAGGTTTACTGGTAAGTAAAAAATGTTATTTATTTGTAGAAATGAAGTATCAATCGGAATGACATCCCCGACTTCGGGAAAAAATTGCTGAATCCCAAGCTGCCGGAATGTTTATAGAAATGGCGACTATAACAATAAACAGTTTTGTGATTACCAAAAGCAAAATAAGAAAAAGGTAACATTTTAAAAAACAAGATTTAATGTAATCCGAATATGCACTGTTTGCACATTAACAAAGTTAATGATGCTAAAATTCACTTCTAAGGTTTTGTAAAATATCTGCTAACGTTTTGTAAAATATCTGTAGAAATTTGTGGGATCGTCTGCTTAATAATATGTCGGAGACTATTATATATGATACTTTCTTTCTAATGAGAATATTATTATTACTACTTTACAGTGAAAATACAGTGATAAAGAAATGTATCCAAAATATCTTATTAGTGCCCGAACAAATGCCTCCAGATATTTGAAAAAATTTTAGAAATTTTATTGTCACTATGGACTTTGTCAACATGCAAATGGAGCATACATGGACCTCGTTAACATTAAAAGCTACTTTTTTTTTATTTTTGTCTTTGATGATTAGATATTCAACCAAGGGATTCAAGATATTTCATTTGAAAAAAAAAGAATTGAGGTTTTTTCTGACCTCCTGTAGTGAGCAAAATGCAAAATCGATCTGTTTCGGCAGGCACACCCCCTCGTAATAAGAAAATTGTACCCTAAAGGGTGTCAAACTTTGGACAAAAATCAACCAGATATTATGTTGAAAAACTTTTCGCTGCTTTACTTAATTTGTTTTAGTTAAATTCACTATCCAGTATATTATAGGTCATCTGTATCAATATTTAACTTCTAGAGAAATCTTGAAGCAGTTGAACTGATAAATATATTTTAAAATTATTACAAATATTTAAATATGAACTTATATACATGTATGAATATAAATATTTAATAAAAATATTTAAGGTTAAAATGGCAGTTTATTTTTTTACACCTTATACTTGAAATTGTTTTGAAATTTCCATTCACGTTGGTCACTTTTGTTTAATCTTTAAAAACAGTAGTGCAATCCAACTGAATGGACATTTCAAAACAGTTTAAAATTAATTTTGGATTTAAATTTATAAGTCGGTAATACAGGGTAACTGTAACGTGGCTACAGTAATAATACAGGTTCCTAATTTTATGGTAATAGTTCCGGTCCCTGCGTGGGATGGCCGTTTTCAAAATAAAAAACACAGAGTTGACACTCTTAACCTTTCTCTATGATCTAATCCAGCTTCAAGAGCATCCCGAACATTACTTATGCTGACAGACCATACTTTTTTCTTGTAATTAATTATTAGAAATAGAAAGAAATCCGTGAAAGTCAAATCAGGTGACCTAGATGGCCACTCTGTCATCACACATTTTCTACCTCTCCTCTCTTTAGATATTTATACACAGACCAACTTAAATGTGATTTATCATTTTAAAACATAAATAAATTTTTGGATCGATTATCTACCCTTATAGTTGTTTTTAGCCTTCGTGGTCTTGAAAACAACTAGTCCTAAAACGTAGCTTTGTTGTAGACTACTCTTCCTTTTTTGTGCACTTTTTTGTCTACGTACCCACAGACCGTATTTTCATAAATTTTTGCATCAGTTCCGTTCAATTCTGTTACATACTGCTTTTTTGCTTTTTTGCTTTTTTTTCTCAGGGAAAGCAAATTTAAAAAATTCAGTTGGAGGACTTGCATTCTTTCCATTCACTCTTGGATACTGCAAAACTGCAAACCACTGTAACAATGTAATAATTGCTTTGTAGTGATAATTTATCCTGTATGTGTGAAACATAGACGTCAAATGATTTATAAATGTCATTACACTGTTAATGTTACGCACCTTTTGTTGACATAACTTTGACATCCATTTATCCATAACTCTCCAAGTGTTCACTGCAGACCCCAAACATTATATATTTTCGAAATTTAACCGTTAAAAGGAATCCAAAAATGTAAAAAAAATATGGGGTGTCCTATTTAAAAAAATAGAAATTGTTAATCTCGGAGCGCAAGGGATGACAGTTACAATTAGTATAAATAAGACAAAATATGTCCCCCTGGATATATTTATTGGAGTGTTTTTGCGTTTTTCCTAAAAATGACGATCTAAAAAGTTATTTAGGGTGGATAGCTTTCATTGAAACGCACTGTACATATATGAATCAAGAATCAAATACTTTTCAAGAAATATGAATAAAAGTTTTTTTTTCATTTTAGAAAAATTTTTAAATAAACTGCAAACAAAAAATATTTAATTTGTTTTAATATGTATCTAAATAAACTTCCTAAGGAGGGAAGAAACCTTTTATAATTAAAGAACCAATTGAGAATAATTTATTTATTATATTATTTTTTATTTTCTCGGAATTTTTTTTTAAGAAAATTATTTGAAACATATATTTTTGAAATGTTTGCTTACTATTTCTTAATTTATTTAAAAATAATGTTTACTAAATTAAGAATTCGACGAATTTTTGGAGACTTTCTGCTTCTCAAAGATTATTCCTTAAACTCAGAAATTAAACAATTTGAACTTAATCGACATTAACTTTTGTCAGTGTTGAAACTGGAAATGAGTAAAGAATTTGAGATTTTCTCAAGTAAATAAATGATTTTAGAAAAAATGGTGACAAGATTTCTTAAGCTAAATACATAAGCAAAATGCTTGACTTAATCATCTACACTAAATAAACTTTTCAAGAAACAATGAAAGCAGTTTTATTTAAATTAACAATATTAATGTATTTTGCCAATATTTTTTTCCATGATGAATTCATTGCAAATAAACTAATTACTTTCGATTTTTCTCACTATTTCTTATTTTATTCACAACTTATTTAGTCTAGAAAGAAAAATCCATCAAATATTTATTACCTTTTCTGTTTTTTAAAATATATTTTGTAAAACCAGCAGCAATTATTCTTACCCTTAATATATGTCACATATCTTTTAAGTAAATAAAGAACTGAATTTTCTATGCTTGAATGCCATTTAAAATGTTTTATTATCTGCAGAACGGGTAGTTCTTGAAAGTAAATAAACCACTTCGGAATAATTAAATTGTCACAATAATTTTACAAAACTTATAAATGAACAAAATGCGAAATTTCATCTAATCATTCAAAATTTCCAAAAATTACCAATTTTTTAAATTAATCCAAAATTTTGAAATAAGTATATCTTCAAAGAAGCGAAACTTAAAAACAAATAAAATATTAAATAAAAGTCCAAATTTTTAACAGTTAAAATTTTAAAAAATCCAGTTCTTTAGAAAAGGCAAATATTTAAAAAAGGTCGAAATTTTGAAAAAGTCAATATTTAAAAAATGGACATGTTAAAACGTCGAAATCTAGATTTTCAAAAAATTGGTTAGGCGATTTTTCTTTCTTTATTTCACAGAAACTGTTTTGCTTTCTTCGTCAATATATTCGGTATAAGTCAATGATATCCAACCTATGAGAAACGTGTTAAAGCTTACCGCCAAGCCATTTTAATTGTCATTTAGCATTGACAGTTTTGATTAAATTTAATATTATCTAATCTTCTCTTTAACGATAGAGATTGTATCTGGGCAGGTTTTCTGCCTGTAATAATTTGTCGGAGCGAATTTTTATAATGATATTGCGGCTCTAACGTGCACCTGTAATACTTTTAACGCCACCGAACCTCAACCTTATTTCCTAGGAGCGCCGTTCTGGATGTTTTACAACAAACATAGCGCTATCCATCCCGGAGATGTCATGGTGAATATGCGCGATGATTTTCCCGTTAGAGCTGCGACGATTTCCATTTAAATGCGGCTCATATTCGAAGCAATAAAGCTGCATTGTGTCGCCGCCTTCGGGATCAGGTGTTGCCCCATCGAGCTTATTGCCAGTGTTTACAATGACCCGGAATGTTCGTTTCGCCGCTGAACGCAACTAATTCCGAGCGTCTCATCACCCCCAACAATGAACGCCTTTGTTAGCGTCTAATTTACAATTATTTTCCTCGACGCTTCCCGTGCTCGCACCTTCGCCATCTAATGTTTTTAATTGTGCGGTGCTGATGGGGCATCGTTCGAATAAAGCACGGCGATATTTAATTTTGATTAGCGACGCGATCGTTAATAAATTCAAGCACAAACGTGTTTGCGGAATGAAAAGAAGAAAAACTAATGGGGTTATTAGCGGGCGTGTCGCGCCGGACAATAAGTAATTTGTCTTTGGTCAAACGGCGGAAACCGAGATCCTCTTATCATATTACAAATGGCCAAAGCGTCACGTCATGGGGTAACCCTTATTTCTTGCGAGCATTTCTTGCCATCGAGCTTAAACCTTGAGGGAATCGTCTTTAAAATATCGAATTTCGATATGGCTCGCAATAATAACAGGTTCGCTTGTAAGATTTATTTTCCTCAGAGCACGATTTGAATTTTTGCCAATTTTGAAAATGCAGCAAAAGTCGTGAGCGACAAAAACCTTTAAAATAAGCTTAATCAGAAATGTTTGTTAAAAAACGCAAATTGTAACAATTTGTATCATCAATTTCTGTCGTATTTCGGTTTCAGTTGACCAGAATCATTACGAGAAGTTCTGGTGGATGCGCCAGTTGCATCATCCAGATTGTATTTGCGCAGTGTTTCTTTATTGTTGTATTTGGAAAGAAACTGTGTTTTGTTTTTTTTTAACAAATCAAAGGCGTCTACGGGTTACTGTTTTAAAGTTATAAGCCACCGGAATGGTTCAAATGTCACGAAAACATAAATTTATAAATTACACACCACCGGGCCCAAAATTATCGACAGTTAATAGACATGCAATAATGGGAAAAGAATTAGTTTCTGTTAGGCATTTTTGTTTAGGAACGTGATTAATATTGGAGTGGTGTCAATTTTTAATTTTTCGATTTTTCGCTCATTCCAAAACGACCCTCCCTTTCATCGCAATCAAACTCTGAAATAAATAATTGCAGAGTTCATCTGCTTCAGTCAATTATGATGCGTGTGATCGATATTTGCTAACCAAATTACACCAGGGTTTAACATTTTTAAGTTATAAATCACCACAATGAATAAAGTGACATAGCATTGCATTTCAAATTATCTTTATTCTATTGCAACGTTTTTTTTTTTTTGTTATTTAAGTGATACCCAAATGTAATTAATTTTGAATATGGATTGTAAGTCTGCTAGCTAAAGTTGTCTATAATTTATTACTTTTGAGATATCAACTCGTAAATTGGTCAATATGGTGTAATTTTATAAATGAAATGGTACCGGACGCTCTATTGCTTAAAACTCCTGAAATTTGTCGGAACTGTAAACATTAGATGGGCAATTATGAGAACAAGTCAATGACTTTTAGGCGCATCTTACTGGTAAGCAAGGATGATACGAATATCATCAATTAAATGTTTTTTTAACTTAAGTGGGTTGCGGAAATAAGAATAGATAGCGATGAACTGCCTTCTTAAACAAGGAAAGGTTATAATTTTTAGGAGAAATTTCTTTCGGTAATTAGTTCCATAGCTTGAAAGTTCTATAGAAAAAAAGAGTTTTCGCATGCAGAAGTCCTCTCTGTGTCAAGTTGGAATTATATCAATTTTTAATTTTTTCATATTTCGCTTATTTTAAGGCGTCTCCGTCTCTATTAATCATAGCAATCAAGCCGTGAAATTAAAAATCGTAAAATAATTTATTTTAGTTAATTTTGGGCAAATAAGAAATATTTGGTACGCAAAAAATCTATGATTTGTTGTTTTTAAGATTCAAACAGCTAAAATGCTTCAAGTAACAAAGTAATACACTTTAAGTCTCTCCCTTCTATAGGCAACGAAGCTTTATATCTAAATCATAGCAAAATCTAACTGATTTGGTCAAATTCTAGAATTAACTAACTATCGTTGTCTGGGATTTACTACTTTAAAGTTATGAGCCCCCCAATTGAGCCAAATGTTGTAGAATTATAAATTTTTAAATTAAATGGTACCAGATGTACTATTGCCTTAAAATCCACGAAATCTCAACTGCAGCTAATAGATGTGCAACCATGGGAATAAATCAGTTCTTTAGGATGCATTTTATTAAGGAGAAACGAGTATACGAATTTGACCAAGGGATAAATCATACAGCACTTTGGTTACCAGCCCCAAAATCAATCAAATAAGATGCACATTGAAGTTTTTTTTTTCAAATCTTGATTTTTAATAATAGAGAATGAAGAAAAAAATCCAAAAATGAAAAAGTGATACAACGTTAATAATTGATCAAATCCGTATACTCGTTTTTCCTTAATACGATACAGTTGTGACGAATTTTGGTGATTTAAGACAATAGTACATTCGTTACCATTTAAATTATAAATTTATAATTCTACATTTGGTAGCATTGCAAGACTCTCCATATTTCATAGCAACGATATTTTTATCTATAGCATAACAAAATGTAACTAGTTTGTTTAACGTGTGGATAGAGATATCGAATCTGCTAACTCTAGTTTCCAACATTTATCAATTTATAGTTACGATTTTTCGAAATGGTCCAAATGTTCTAAAAGTAACCGATTTCTTACAATTTTTTAACCAAGTCTTGGAACCGATATTTTTTTCGTTCCTGTTTTTTCCTCGTTTCGGGAAAAAAGTACATCGGTTCGATTCCGGGTTTTGTTATAACAAAAATAGCGGTTTTTCCGGTTTTCGGTTCAGCACCAAGAGACTCAAGTTTTAATTATTTAAAATTTTTTATTTACATTAAAAATTGATATTCTAACAAAATTCTGAAAATGTTATATCTTTCTTTTTATAAAACTGTCATTAAAAATGACATTTTTAGTTCATTGATAAGTGAGCTGAAATTTGACTTTTATAATGACACGTGTCAAAAACACAACACTAATGCGAAAAAGTTTTTTCTCTAACACTATCATAGAAACTGCACGTTCTATCACTAAAAATTGTTATGGAACATATGTCATTCCAGCACCCGTTCAGAATATATTCTACACACCGTTTTAAATTATTCTTATTGGTCGAAAACATTTAGGTCGTTTAGAATATTAATATTCTGCACGGCTTTCGGCGAATCAGAAGCCGTTTAGGTTCATTTTAGGGCGGAATATCAAGTAATTTGTTTTTGTTGCTATGGTTACATGTAATAATTAAGGTATTTATTTAAAGCATCGTGTTCCAAAATTGTAATCTATTTTGAAGTTTTTTATGAATATTTAGGGGTTTTTCTATAATCTTGTTAGAGAAAGTATAGTCTACAACACATTTGAAATGGCATATTCCACACTCGCGAAACCGTAGCCCTCGCCTGCGGCTCGGGCTACAAACTTTTCACTCGTGTGGAATATGCGCCATTCCATAACTTGTTGTAGAATATACTATTTCGCACTAGTGTTAAAAGTAAATATATCAGTGTTTTCCAAACTTTTTTTGCCCTGACCCGATTGTTTTCCCCTTCGCGACCCACTAAAAGCTGTTTTAATTATATTTTAATGTATAAAAACTAATCATTTGTGAGTATGAAGACAATTCTGCAACCTGGTATTTTATTTTTGTGGCCCGGTGCCGTGTTGTGACCCACTATTTAGGAAACACTGATATAAAGCCATATGCAATATTAAATAGAAAGCTATACTGGTAAAATTAGAAAGATTTTTTTTTTTTTGGTTGAACGGACTGGTCCTTGATTATTGTGTAATATTGTTTCCAAACATTAAAACATTCAAATAGTTATAAATTATTTATTTATAACATTAATATTACTATTACAATCTGAACGGTTACTTATTTTCGGTTTCCTGAAAAGTAATTGCAGAGGTATTTATGCTAAGTAATCCATACAAAAACCAGGACGGATGTTGCTTTTAGTCTTCACAATGTGAAACAAATATTTTTCAATATCATCCAGTGTTAATTTACAAAATTCTTCAGGGCGACATACTCCAAATAATCCAAAAATTGACGCAACTTTTTACTACATATTTGGTGTCTGGAGCTTCATTGATAAATTAGAATTTCCTTCGGCGTAAACCAAAAATATATTTTTAATGAAGTTATCCGCTAGATTCTTTATTTCATACCATCATATTTTTGTCCCGATTTCTGAAGCAATAAATCTCAGTTGATGTATTTGTTGTTTCTTCAACATCTGGTGCAATAATAAAATTGCTTTAATTTCCAACCTTTTCTTCAAAAATTCATGTTTATTAGCCATAAAATTTACAATATTTTAGGACAGGTTCAATTGTGGTTACTAATAAACATTAAACAACTTAAACAACAATTGTTTTACTTAGTTACACTCTGCCCAATACCTGACTTGATTGTCAGATGTAAATGTCAAATATGTAATTCAACACACAAAGAATAAATATAAAATTCAACCCTGACGACAGCATTTTCTCTTTTAATTTAACAGTTTTACAAAAAATATTGTATGATACACTTGTTAAAAGTGATTTTATTTTGTTCGTGGGGTTGCTCCACTCGCTACGCTCGTTCCGCAATACTCCCCACTCACAAAATAAAATGTCACTTTTAACACTTGTATCATAAATAACTATTTTATTTAATATTACAACATAATATAACAACTCTGACCTTACTTAAATTTTAAGAAAAATACTTTCCATTTTTAAAGTTTAAAAAATTTAAGCTAAAGTTCCGAATTCTGAGCTTAGTTTGAGTTTTTAAAGAAACCTGAAATTTAATAAAAAAATCAAAATATTCAAATTTAAAAATTTCCTATTTAAACTTGAAATTTTTATAAAAATCCTAAATTATTTACCTAAGAGTTTAAAACTTCTAGAATATCTTGAAATTTGAAAAATTTTTCTTTCATAACTTTGTTTTTTTATCGAAGGTTTGACTTTGACTCGTTGCTAAAAAAAATTGATTTTTACTGTAGCGACTTTGTTTTCTAGAACTGTGGAGTAAAAAAACTAAATTGAAAAAACGAAAATGTCAAGTTTTACATTAAAATTTTGAAAAACCAATCATTATTTCGAAAAAAAGAACTTCAAAATTATTTACCAGAAGAGTTCTTATAATTGCTACCTTAATTTATAAATATTGCCCTTAAACCTAATATTGCATTTTTTGCTAAATATTGCGAAAACCTTTTTTTGATATGTTAACTTTTTTGTTTGAAAGTTCCAAATTGAAACTTGATTTTTATATACATTTTTTTTCCTGAAACTTCCACTTAAAAAAATGGCCCTTTTTGAGCGAGTATAACCCATTTTTTCGACATGTTGACTTATTTTGTAAGAAATTGAAAGTTAAACCTATAAATTTGTTAAAAACCCGAATGTTTAACTTTTTGCTTGAAAGATTAAAATTTCCAGTATCCGAAAAGGTAAGATCAAAAGGGAAAATTTCATAAATTGTTACTTATAAATTAAGTTCGTTTTTCACAAAATTTAAACTTTTTCTAAAACGTTGACCTTTTCTCTTGAAATTTGGACATGTTTTCGAGATTTTAAATTAAAACTAAAAATAAATAAAAAATTTCAAATTCAAATTGGAACTTTTGCATTTAAAATCTAACTTTTGTCAACATTATTAGCAAAATTTCAAGATTTTTAATGTAAACGTAAATTTTAAGAGTAAAATTAAAAAACTCCATGAAAAGTGTAATTTCAATTTCTAAACTTAAATTTTGTATAGGTAAATAGAAATTTTAAAAATTTCAATTTTAACGACAAAATTTAAGGCTTTGTGAAAAAACTTAACATTTTGAGAAAAACAAAAGTTCTAGGAGCAACGAGACGAGCTAACGAACTTTCGAGTTTGAATAAGAAGTTTTGCAAAAACAAAAAACAATCATTAATATTTTAAGAAACACACAATTTTGATCTCCAAATTTAAATCTGAAGAAAATAGGAGCTTCGAGACCTAAGTCGAAATCCTGAGAAAAGTTAGATTTTTCTGAATAAAACTAAATAGTTTAACGCAAACACAACCATGTAAAAAATTAGAAATTTAAATTAGACAATTTCTAACATGTCATCATTTTGTGTTTACTCCCAAAATTTCGACCTTAATTTTAAGATTCCCTCTTTAAGTTGGAATATAATGTTGTATTTTTATTATTGAAATTTTGACTTTTAAATTCTCTTATAGGAATAATTTGAAACATCGAGATTTAGGCAAAAATTTCAAGAACAAAATGAAACTCTGAAATTTTAGGAAGTTTTAGAAAGTGGGCATCGTCAAAAATCATAAGAATTTAAATTTGGGATTTGGAGAAAAAAATCCAAGAAAAGTCAAGAATTTGACAAATAACTTCAAGACTTAAAAATATCAGACTATGAAAGGACAATTTAAAGAAAATGTAAATTTGGAGCTTTCTATAAAAATGAAAATTTTTACCAAAAATTTGAATTTGCAAACAAAATAAGGAAAGATTAGTTTTAATAAAAAACACGCCATTGCTCTAGTCCTCACTTACAACAAAGCATAAAATGTTTATCTCAAACTGGAAATTTTAGAAAAATAAAGAAATATTTTGGGTAATTTCAAGGTAAAGGTCCAAATTCCAAGAAAGAACGGGAAATATTGTTAAATCTTAAAATATCAATTTGGGTTAAAATTTTAATAAAGGTAATATTTATTAATTTTATTTATCATTTCTGCGACCCAGTTTGGAAATATTTCAATTTTTATTAATGAATGTTGACAATATTCGAAAACTTTTTTTAAAATATGACTACGTGATATCTAAATTTATTTAAAACGTCACCTCATGAGAGTTGACAAAAAATAGGTTAGTTCAGGGATGAGCAAGATGGGGCCCGCGGGCCGCATGCGGCCCTCCTAACATTTTTGTGTGGCCCTCCTAAGCTCTACCGTTTTACGTAAAAATTTTGGAAAAGAAAATGTCAAACAATTTGACAAAAAAAAAGAACTTACCATTTGGAAGAAACATATGTTGTCAAAAAACACTAAAATTATAATTTTGTGAAAAGCGCAATTTTTAAAAAAATCCAATTTTGAGAAAGAAAAATCGTAATTTTTTTCAACAACTTTGTTCTCAAAATTTAAAATTCAGTAAAGATGTTGAATTTATTAGAAATCTTTTTCTCCAAATCCCTAAAAATATTTTTCACAAGTCGAATTGATTGAAAAAGACAAATATTCAAGAAAAATGACAAAATTTTGAAATAAATAAACTATTTTTGAAAATGTCCAAAAAGTTGGATTTTGAAAATAAAATCAAAATTACAAAAAAGACAAATTTTGAGCAACAGACGAATTTTAGAAATATATATATATATATATATATATATATAATCAATTCCCTTATACCGTAAGGTGTCGGGATTGGTATTCTCTATTTCATTCACAAAATTTTTTCCATTCCTTTTTGTTTAGCGCTAAAATTTTTGCTTGGTTTAGGTTTAATTGTCTCTTTCTGATTAATTTATCAATGATGTCACCCCATCTTTCTTTAGGTCTGCCTCTACGTCTCCGGTCCGATGTTCTTGCTTCCCATATTTTCTTTACTTGCATGTTATCTTTCATCCTTTGTATATGTCCCCACCAACCTAATTGTTTTTCTTCGACAATTTCTAATACAGGCTTAGCATCCAGTTCTTCCCTCACTTTTTGATTTCTTATTATCTCTTCTACTTATTCCCTTTATCGCTCTTAAGATTTTAGAAATATTCGAAATTTAAATAAAAGGATTAATTTACCAGGAAAAAAAAATTATAGAAATATTAAACATCGGATATTGAGATAAAAATCAAGATTTCCTGAAAAAGACAAACCTTCGAAACCAGTCAAAATTTCTAAAATAATCAGAATCTATAAGATCGAAACTTTAGCTAAATGTTCAGAAAAATATCGCAATTTGGAAAAAATTGTCCAAAGAAAGTCAAATTATAAAAAAAGTCGAAATTAAAAAAAAAATAGTCAAAACCCTGAGAAAAAGACGATATTGTGAGAGAACGTTTGCAAAAAAGATCCAAATTTTGAGAAAAAGCGTTTAATCTCAGTGAAATTTAGAAATTTTCCAAAAAGAACATATTTTATCGAAATTCCGAAAAGGAGCAAATGTTAAGAAAAAAAATCGAATATTTATTTTCTTTGAAATCCTCGAGTCAGAGGAAAACAGGCCCCTAACTTGCCTCAACGAGCTTCCGTAAATGTCAAATATCGTGATAACACATAGAAATTGTGACAAACAAGTTGAAACTTCCAGAAATTTGGATGAAAGAAGGGTTGAAATTTACAAAGAAATGTTTGTCCTTTCACAATTTTTTTTACATTTCCAAAGAATATACCTTTTTGTCAAAAGATCGACCAGATTTCGAGAAAAAAGGCAAATTTTAATAAACAAG
This sequence comes from Dastarcus helophoroides, assembly GCA_028583605.1. Lineage (NCBI taxonomy): Eukaryota > Metazoa > Arthropoda > Insecta > Coleoptera > Bothrideridae > Dastarcus > Dastarcus helophoroides. Next base: position 16,269,855 of record CM053328.1, read on the forward strand.
CTGAAATTTTCAGAATCAAAAAAGTCGAAATTTTCAAAAAAGTCAAATTTCGAGAAATAGCGAAATTTCAAAAAAAAAGAAGAACTTTTAAAATCGAAATTTTGACAGTCATGTTTAAGAAAAGAAGTCGAATTTTATAAACAAATAGAAATTTTCAAAGAAAAGGACAAATTTTGTAAAAAAATATACAAAATTTGAGAAAAAGGTAGAAAGCATGAATTCTGAAAAATTGGAAAACCCCCCAATTGAATACATATAAATTTTCAGTTTGCTGCATGAACCAGGGGGTGCAAGCACCCCAGCATTAATATGTTTCTCACATGTGGCCCGCGCAAAAACTTTTTGGCCTTGTAATTGGTCCGCTGTAAAAAAAGGTTGCCCATTTCTGGGTTTGTTTATTTTACATAGAATAGGAAAAAAATTAAATATAATAAACCAAAATTAGATATGAATTTTTTTAGGTAAATTATAAAAATATAAAAATATAAAAACATAAAAATATAAAAATATAAAAAAGATTGTAGCACTAAACATCGATGTTTTGCTCTCATTTGATAAAAAATAAACTTGATATTTTTTGGAAAATGTGAAAATGTTTACTTTCTAATCTAACTTTAAGAAAAGAATGAGTGATTGAAAGTAAACTCGTAATTTTGAGATGAAAGTTGTATCAATTTAAGTGAAATTTCAAAAAGGGAATTGAAGCTTCTAAAATAATCCAAAACTTTAAGATAAAGTAAAAACAAGGATTATACAAATTCAACGAACCGAACTAGATCGAATATGTTTTTTCTATAATCGTTTCGACAAAAATAGGTTCAGTTTCAGTTTCAAGCCATGCTTTAAACTACCTTTTAAACTTTGTTCCTTTTCTCATATATAAATTTTTAATATCTTTGCTAAATTTACTCTAGATTTCAGGCATCTGAAATCAATAATATTATGTTCGTTAGAGTTATTTTAATCAACCCATATTTTGTTGCTGAAATGACTCAAATGTGGAATTGCTGAAAAATGGGTTAAATTTATCATTGATTCACTATCTTATAAAATGTTTTCCAGTAATGCAATTTGTTTTGGATATTTTTGCATCCTTTGACTAAACTTTTTTGTGGCGGGCTACCTAAATCAGCTGCCCCATACTAACGAGTTATTATTCCATTATTACGCTGTAGGATTCAACTGTAAGCTCAGTCCACGAATTGATTTATTACTCTATGGTTACGGTCAAAAATTAGAAAAATAAGTCAAATTGCTAAATAATGTAAACATTCCAAGGTTACAGTAAACATTTCTGAAAAAAAAGAAATTAAAACTACTAATTTTAAGAAAATATTTTAGGCTTTTAGAAAATAAAAAAAGTTTTAGAAACTTCCAGACAAACACGAAATTTTGAGGTTGAAGACAAAATTTTGCAACAAAGAGTCAAAGTCGTTAAAAAAAATAATTAAAATCTTGCACTTATAGTCAAGATCTTGAATAAGTAGCTTGGCTTTTTCAAAAAAAGTCAAGATTAAATTCGAAATTTTAAAAATAAAAAGCCAAAACTCTGGGAGTAGAAACTGATGTTTCAATTTTGAAATTTGAATTTTTGCAGAAACCATCATGTAAAATGTTTCAGAAATTTCGAATAAATAATTGAAGTTTTCATATGAAAATTGAAATTTCGATAAAAAAAATCATGATTTTTCGAGTTTATATTCATAAATTAAAAGAAGAAATCAAATTTTGGAGATTCAAGTTGTTTCTAAAATAAGAAAAATTTAGGATTTATTACTTAAACTCGAACCTTTAGAGAAGCTACTGAAAGATTAACACAAAATTGAAATTGTGAATTTCCAAGTAAAACTTTGGAGAACCTCAACAAAAATTAAAAAATAAATTCCAAAATTTTGTAGAAAAAATGAAAATTTATTTTTTAAATGATCTCTGGATTAAACTCGAAAGATTGATATTTAAAAAATAAAAATCAAAATTTTTAAGTAAAGTTAAAATTTTGTAGTTGAAATTAAAGTTTAATGAGAAAAAATAATTGTAATTTTAATGTAGAAATTTCAGAGTCAAAATTTTACAAAAAATTTGAATTATTAGAAAAATCTAAATTTTTAGAAAAATCGAGGGTTCAAAATACACACATTATTTTAAGCAAAAGTCAGTACTTTGATACTAATGTCACAATTTAAAAAAATTAATATATCTAGAAAGAATCCGAAAATAAAAAACCCATCATTTTGTAAAGAAAAGTCAAAATTTTGAGAGTACATACGTCTCTCGTATCAAGCTACTCTATCAATTCGAATGTATCTTTCAGCGAACAGCCCCGCAAACTGTCAGGAGGCAGCGGCCCGGAGGGCCTCGCCCGCGAGCCGCCAGTGTGGCTATCAGACAACGTGCACATTGGACGTCAATCTTGAGCACCTACATGATGAGTAAAATTCTCTGAGTCAACTTATATTTTTTCGTCACAGTGGATCAAATCTGTCATTTGGCATAGGGTCCAATGCTAAAAAAGCACCAAAATTATTGAAGGTTTTTTTATCAATGAAAATAAAGTCGGTGCCAGGGTTCGCTCTAGAGGAGTTCATCGCGGGAAGACAAATCCACAGAGCGGCATTTGGCTGCGAATGTTATAAAATTTAGTAAGTTAATCAAAAAATATATTTATTGATTCTCTAAAAGTTCAAATTTCCTAGAAAAACATGAAATTTGAGCATCAATAGTTTTTATTCATAATTTAAATTCACAGTGTCTACCCTAGCTACCAATCTCAACCATCTGCAGGCAATGTACTGTAGATAGCTTTTTCTTTTTGAACAAAAGTCTCCTCAATCCTAATATTGCTACCTAAGCAAACTTAAAAGTGGCTTTACATTCTAAAATAAACGTACTTTCGTCAGCTTAGCGAAGTTAATTGCAGGCATTCGAATATTTTTATGCGGCTGCCGAATTCGAAAGAAATTAGAACCGGACGCTATCTTTTCCATCAGAGCTCCATTAAATTGGATGCACTGGAGTTAAAAGGAGCGTTTAACTCAAAGTGAGTACGTTAGTTATTTAGGTAGTTTTTCTTTCTTTCAATTTGAGCACTTTTACAAGTTGAGAGCGAGACGTGGCTCTGGAAACTTTTAAAAAACTCCTTTCATTAAAACGACGTCCTTCGCCTGTCTCTGTGTTTGATTTCAAACGACGGCAAAACTTTCGATTCCATTAGAGCGATACCCTCATTAAATTTTAAATCTAATTTGCATATCGTCCTTTATCTTGGCCCCTTACCCTTGTCTATAACGTTAAATGTTCGCAGATAAACGTGCGCTGACAATGACAAGGCTTTATTTATTAACTGGACAACAAAGTTTTAGTTGTTTTAGCACCCCCCTTCCCCTGACCCAACATTCCCAATTCATTACTTCGTTGGTTTACGACGTTAGGATGAAGTCGAGAAAATATCAAAAAAGACAATCGGTTTTGGTTTTAAACAACGGTAACTTACGAAAAATCATCACACAGGACTTAAATATCAGTCAAATCAAAGGAAATTAAATTCGCACCTTAATCGGGATGGGAACACTCAAGAAAACTTTTTGAGTTCCGTGGAAACTTTTAAATGTAATAAAAAACTTGAAAAAATTTTTAGAGTGTGGTTTTCTTAAGATTAATCAAAAACTGTTGATGCTAAACAAGTCTGAACCTAAGATACGAAAACTAGAAGCTTAAAGCTTTAATGTGCTTTTTTTTCTATAACCATTATCCTTTGAATTACAGTCATTTGAAAACCACCTAAAAATTCATTCAATTTTTAACGTTAAATTTGATATATTGGCATTAATTAGGTAATTTTGAATTTTACCTCAAAAGGAAAATTTAAGAATATTGAAAATTATTTGCTTACCCTGAAAATAATGACAAAAACTTTTAATTTTCAGTTTTATCTTTTTTGATTTAGAATTATATTATTTTTATTGATTCTAGATTTCAATCTGATTAAAATTTCCTTCCAGTTTAAAGTAAAAATGTTGATATGAAAGCCAAAATTTCAACAATCTGAATTACAATGTTTAGTTTTATTATTATCATTATTTTAATTAGAAATAAATTAATGAATTATTATTAGAAAATATTTCTTTAGCCAAATTTTAAAATGAACGTTTTTCAACAAAAACACCGACATTTGGATAAACTTAAAATTTCTTAAAAATCTCGAATTCAATATTAAAAGGTTGAGTAGTTTGAAGTCGAAAATTTGAACTTAATTTCCTGGAAATGTTTTGTCTATTGTTGATTGTTATCTTTTATTTCAGTCAAAAACTGCCACAGCTTTCGCCTAACCAACATGACGGCTCCCAACATTCAAGACCCCAGACAACTGATGGAGCTCTATTGCGAATTCGATATGGGGGGCGAGGAGTTGTACGCTGTAAAGTGGTACAAAGACGACCATGAATTCTTCAGATATACGCCGCTTTCCACTCCGAGCGTTCTACAATTCCCCGTGGAAGGCGTACATGTGGACACGAGAAGAACCGTGTGCAAGAGAAATGGGTGCCATTTGTATCTAGATCAACTCTCCAGACTGTACAGCTCAGGTTCCTACAGATGTGAGGTGTCCAGCGAGGCACCCGCCTTCAGATTAGCCTCACAAACTCACAACGTCACCGTCGCAGGTATGATATTTGCTGCCATATTTCTCCCTAGGCAATTTGAATTTTTTTCGTCGTTTTCGAAATACTAATTCTCCTAAAATTTCGACTTTATTTCAATATTTAGTCTTTTTCTAAGTATTTTTTTTTAATTTCGATTTTTCTCTTAAAACCGATTTTTTTAATAAGTTACTAACTTTAGAATGAAATTTGTACTTTTCAAAAGTTGAGGTGTCGCGATATTGTAGGTTACAAATACAATAAGCGAAATGGATTGCCTTGGATTCACCTAATTATTAACAAACTAAAACTGTACATACATTATACAAATAAGTTTGTAACAGAAAATAGCGTGAACACTCTCTTGTATCATGGGTAAAGTAAATTTCTACTGACATTATTATTAGGGTGAAAACCCTCTAAAGTTGATTTAATATAAACACTTTCCGATGATGGTCATAAGGGAAACACCCTCTAAAGTTGATCATGACATAAATGTCCTCTGATACTGATTATAGGGTTAACACTATGGTCATAAGGGAAACACCCCCTAAAGTTGATCATGCCATAAGTGTTCTCTGATACTGATTATAGGGTCAACACCCTCTAAAGCTGATTATACGACCAGTATCCTTTGCTGCTACCAGAGACTAAATAGACTGAACGTTTCAATGTTGTCTCATGCGTACAGTTAAAGCTAAAATCCGGTGAAGTGGGGAGGTGCATTCCACTACTCTTTGATATGGTCGGATTAAGTAAAGTTTATAAATACGAAACTTGCCGCGTAACGGTTCTAACGATTTAGATGAAACTTTAGAATAAGGGGCTTTTGGACCAATAGGATAATTTTTATAAGTGCTTTTTGGTAAAAGTTCAGGAGAACTATTTTCAAAGACATCTTGGTTTAATAGTAAAATAATTTTCTTTCAATACGCGACGCCTGTGTACAATATTGTTAAGCCGATGCTGTAAACACGTCATGATTGCAGTGAAATGGCTACGCGCGCACGCCGATAATTGAATTTTTATATATTTTATTTTTACCTACCCAAAGAATGAAACTCTTCATTTTCCTTCACTAATGTGTCTACTGAGGTTTCAACAATGATCCACAATACACTTCCCCATATTTACAGTCCATTTTCTTTAAAAAAAGCCGATGTTATCTTCGCAAAGGTCTGTCAAATAATAAGAGGGTGTTGCGAGCTAGATGGAGCTAGGCTTTAGCCAGGCTTTCAACTGGCTTCACTGCTTACCGTGTTAGGTTCAGTCTATTTAGTCTCTGGCTGCTACTTTAAAAATGATTATACTACAGTATCCTCTAATACTACTAATAAGGTTAATACATTCTAAAGTTGATCATACAACAGTATCCTCTCATACTACTTATAGGGTTAACACCCCCTGAAGTTGATTTTGTGGTAAACACCTCCTGGAGCTAATTTAACGGTAAACACCCTTTCACATCACATCTAAAGTACTTCCTTTCTCTCATAACTCTATACAAACACTTTTTACCTTTAAAACTGGGTAAACACCCTCCCCTTACAGCGACCCCTGACCCCCCAGCTTTTCTCATCTCATTATCTTTATTTTACTATTTCACATCAACCCTTACACTCTCTGATAATTACAAGCTTAGACATATCTAAAACTTACTGACAAAGCTTCTCAATCAGGTCACTGTCAAAAGAGACCACACCCTTTCATGCACACACATTCAGGTCTAATAATGGCTAGTATATTTTAATTCTTTCTTTGTTTTCCAGGGACTTTTTCTTCTTATAGTTGCTCCGGGTATTCCCTGTAACACACTGTCAGTCTACCCCAGAAGCAGAGACTTTCTCTATGCTCCACCTGCAGTGTTGCCAACAGAAGATAATTCAAATTTAAATAAGTGAAACATACATGGAATTCGCGACTATTCGCGACATGGGGGTTTAAACTTGAAAATTAGATTTTTCTTGGAAATATCGCGTTTTACACTTTAAATAGTCACAAAGAGAGGAAGAAGAAAATAATACAAAATCATTTCGATTTCGAACTAAAAGCAAGCATTTTGAGTTTAAACTAAAATATGGAAGAAAAAATCAAAGTTTTGAGAGAAAATGGAATCGAAAAAAATGTCGAGCCTAAACTTGAAATTTCCAAAATAGAATAAATTTCGAAATTAAGATTGGACACCTACTCTACGAAAAAAAAAAGAATACGGTGCACCACCTTTAGCAGCTAGTTAGTCCTTAGAGAACTAGATTTACAGGTCCAGATCTCCAAATTTACTAAACGAGGAAAATAACACTCATATATGTTTTTAGTTAAATATATTAGGACACCACATGGCAGAAAAATTACAAAACCCAAAGCTGCCACTGTCAAGTGTGGCGATTTTATAAGTTACACCAAAAATATGTATTTAATATTTAAATTAAATCGAACAATTAATTATAGTAAATACAAAAAGTACAATGTCACAATATTGATCTCCAACGTAAATCTCAGGTTTTTTTGCAGATTTTTGATAGTTTCCGATTTTTTTGTTGAAATTCTGATATTTCTCAAAAGTCTTTACTGCTTATTCACTCCAAAATCAAAAAAAAAATTTCCAGAAATTATGACCCATTTCTTGAAGTTTTTACAATTTTTTGAAACTTTGTAGATAAAATCAAAATTGGAAGATTAAAGTTAAAATTTAAAACAAAATGCATCAGTTAATTCAGTTTATTCATTTAATGTTTTGACCGAGTCTGGAAAATTTGACTTTTTCTAAAAAAATGTATATTTTTTTAAATTAAAAAATAAATAACCAAATAAAGAATATCTCATGATTAAACCCGACATTTTTATTAAAAATGAATAAAAATTTTAAGAGGAACAGTGAAGAGTTCTGGAAAAATAGCTATAACTATTCAAGTTTTTTTTGAAGAAAATTAATATTTTGGAACAAAACCACAAAAATTCGAGAAAAATTATTTTAAAGTAAAATTTTTCAACTATAGAAAGTGTTAGCTAAACAGTTTTATAAAAACTAGGTTTAACAAAAAAATTTAAGGAAGAAAAGAAAATTTTGCGTTTGAATCCAAATTCTTGACAAATAAAATAAAAACAGCGGTAGTGGACCTTGCTCCGGTAGTGGACACTTTCAACTTTGAAAACTTATAATAAGCGTTTGATCCTGTGCATGACATTCAAACCAACGGGATTTTGTTCCACAAATCCCCTAGTTTCAACATCTTGGACTATAATTTCCACTCTGCATCATGGACAGGTTGAGCACACCTGAACTTAAGGTGTGTGACGCACTGCGCTAATATTTTCTACATTATAGGAGCTAGGTGCAAAGTCTTGCTCATAAGTGAGAAATATCAGGATATGTTTGGATCTCTAAGCTTTTCATTGAACAATTAAGGCATAAGGAATACTTTTCCAATGCAAAAATTTCATTTAATATTGTTTTAATGTTTTTTTAACGTATGCCCACTACTAGTTCAAAGAATCTCATGGTGTCTTGGTAGTGGGCATTCATGACCACTACTGACACTTTCAGGGTTTTGTAAGAATACTTTTTGGGGCAGTGGGGGCAACTAATCACAATTTGTTATGTAAACATAAACTCTTTTGGTCTTAATCGATTTTGAGTATAGGAACCAGTAGTGGGCATGGTCTTGTTCTCTTCACGTTTGCCAAATATTTAACTGTTAACAGGGCGTGAAACTGTTGTAATCAACTGAAATACAACTAGAGCTAGTTTTTGTAGTCCGCTAACATCCTTTTTGTTTGCTTATTTTTTTGTGAAACACATATAATATAGAAAAGGGACCAATGTTTTGGAATTATCCGCAGGACACTATGGAAATCACTCTGCAAGGAGTTAGTTAAGTAAATTTTTTAGCAATTGTTGCTAAGAAATTTTAAGTGCCACGTATTTCATAACAAAAAAAAATCATATCAAATTGAGAAAAAAATGGGCCCGACTTCGAGATTTACCGTAGCAGAATAAAGTGGTTTAAAGGAATGAATTTTGTCAATGGCTTAGACTGGTTATCCTGTAGCTAAAGTGCAAGCAGCTTTTACGATGTAGTCAATGATTAGAAAATAGAAAATTCTTTGACTACGGTCATCCTAGTTTAAGGAGTTCTTGAAAAAAAATCACTCCATCTCGGAAAGGATTGCGCAAAACTTAACTACAACTTAAACTTTTGTCACAGAAAGCTCCGACACGAGGTCATTCAAGTGCAAAAAGCACAAGAGCCAATAGCAGTACAGGTAAGTGCGCCAAAAATGTCAAATACTTAGTCCACCATCAGCAATGAGCCAACCAGAACAGAAGTCTTTAAAAGCATTTAAGAGAGGGTTGATATGAATGAAGAGCCCAATAAAAAAAGGATACTAAAGAAAGTGATACGCAGTGTACTAACATGAAAGTCAACGGTAACAGTACCATAAAGACAAAGTTCAAAGAAAGCACAACAGCAATAGGGAAATTTAGCTGAAGAAACATTACAAAAAAGAACTAATTTAGAAAAAGAAGTTCCAAAGAAGAGAAGAACCCAGAAACAAGTTACGAGAGCAGAATAAAAAAGAGAAAATTATGAAAGAGCTGCAATTAAACGAAAACAAGTACGATAATTTGGAAAATTATTAAAAACCAAAAGAGTAAGATAAGTGGTCTGCAGCAGATAGTCAGATGAGTCTCTAGGTCTGAATAGCAATTCTGAAAGAAACTAAGTCAAAGTTTTGTTTTTATTTTGCTGCATTTTGTTACTAAAGACTTCTAGGAAAAGCTAAAATTGATGCAAACATCTCAAAATAGCGAAAAAGTTATGCTTTGCAATTTTCCTTTGTATTTATCTGTTAATTAACAATTAGTTTCTAAAAATGTTTTTTGTGTGTTTGACGCATCAAAAATGTCAAAAGTTCATTATAAATAGTCTCTTGTATTAGAAAATTGTCAATAATTATTGTTTTTTAAATAGCCAAAATGGATCCACTATAGTAACAAATAAATGTCCACTACTGAAAGTTTCCTGCCCACTACCGATGCGTTCCACGACTTTCAAAAATTATTTTTTTTAAATTTATGTAAAAAAGAAATCAAATACTTAAACACATCAACAGAAGTAAATAAGGTCAATAAAAATCAGAAAACTTGAAGTTTCCGAAACAATCTAAACTTTTAAAAGTTACACACAAAATAGTAAAATTTCGCCCTTAAAGTGCCCATTAGCGGTGCATTCACCTTATATCCAAAATTTTAAATAATAAAGCTAATATTTTTTGACAAAAAGGTCAAATATTTCATCAGTCAAAATCTTAAGAAAAAATACTGAAACTTTTAGAAAAATCAAAATTTTAGCTAAGAAATTTAAATTTATATAAGAAATTTTGGGAAAGAATTTTCATCATGAATTTACTTTCGAAAACTTAGCGACCTCAATATCAAAAATTTGGCTTTAAACTGGAACATTTTAAGTCCATATAAGGTTTCACCCCTTTACCACATCGGCAATTAAATAATATCGATACGTATCGCTTTAGATTAGTGCGCTCGAAAATACTAGTTCTGCTGGCGAAATACGTATTGCGTAATTATTTTTTTAATGACCGATATGGTAAAGGGGTAAAACCTTATATGGACTTAATCACAAGCCACAGTGTTTAGTTCAGTCTTCTGGTGGAACATTTTACTTGCTGAAGCTCCGATTTTTTAAAGCAAATTCGAAATATCCAGATTTCTTCGTAAATTTTTAGAAAAAAGTCATAGTTTTGAATTTAACATAAACATATATAAATATTTTGAATACTTATAAAAATGTTCAAATAAAAATATCTAAATTTCAAGGCAAACTCTAGGATGGGGTTTTAAGACAAAAACTATCGTAGCATATGGAGAACATGTTTGCGTAATAAACAGTTAAAGTCAGTTACAAGTAAATCAATGGACGTTTAATTTCTTGGATACTGATGAGGCCAAGGAATACCGAAACTAGCCTATGGTTGTGGCTGTTAAACTGTTTTATTACAGAACATTTAATTGGTTATTTGTGGAACTAAAGAATTGAAATATAAGTCTTGAAATTCCTCTGAATATGATAGCTTGGCTGTCGAAACGCATTAGAGCAACCTTTGTTGTGTTTTCTAATCTTTCTTGGTTTTAGGGGACAAGATTTGTATTTCAATTTTTAAAGATAACCAAGGACAAGTCTGTAAAGTCACTCCAAGGACGCTTGTATCAATTAATGTTGCAATACAACCGGTGATATAAGCTTTGCCTTATTTACGTGATATTTGCAATTGAAATATGTTTTAATTAGATTCTAATTGAAATTGGATTTCAATTGCATCGTAATTAACTTGCATATCTCACAATATTATGTTGTCAAGATTTTGCGTATTTAATTAAGCCTATCCACCTTAAATACTCACACTTACAGGTGCTCTTGAAGATTAAAATGTTAGTGAGAAACTAAAATTCTTCAGTAATATTTTACTTTTCCAACATAATTGTATCTTCATACTTGGAAAGTTGTACCTAATTAGTTGAATATACTACAGAGCCTAAGAACTGACCATGATGATGATGATGAACGGACCAGATGCTTTGTCTAAAACTAAATAGGATATCTTCATCGTAATATTTTGCATTCAGCCAATATCATTTATTCCCACCGATGCATTTGATGGTCATAATTTTAACAAAAACAGAAAGTTCATCAGTAATATTTTCTTTTTCTACTATAATTTTGCCTTTCTATGTATATAATCCTTTCCAAGCTGTACCTTATGAAATGGTTATTCTAGAGACCCTTGAAACTAACCAAAAACCAAACGCTTTATTTAAAATTGAACAGTGTATCGCCTTCAAAATCTCACTAATTTCGATACAATCATTGCATCTTAATAATCATTTGGCTGCCAAAATTTCAATGAAAGACGAAAGTTCGTCAGTAATTTTTTTGTATTACAAATTTGTCTTTATTTTTTTAAGCCGCACCTTATCGAATGGTTTTGCTAAAGACCCTAGAAATAATCAGAAACTTCATTTGAATCTAAACAGCATATCGCTATTATAATTTTACGTATTCGGGCACAATCAATCCATCTTAATTATTAATCATCATTTGGTGATTAACAGTTCAATAAAAATCGAAATTTTATGAGAATCCTTTTTTTCCTAAATAATTTTATCTTCATACATGATCATGTTGCCATGAGGGCGTCGGGAGTGTGCGCATACTTTTAGATGTGTTAGGTGGGGATATCACGTGTCATCCTTCGTTCAAGCAAATTCCGTTCTCGCCGTTCGTCAGTTGAAAATACAATAAGTGAGCAAGAGGTTCATCCGCACGTTGCGCAGCGCATTTTTATTAAATTTCTTGCCATTGAAGATGTAAAGGCCGCCGAAATTCTTCGTATACTAGAAGCACAGTTTGGGGATACTTGTTTAAAAAAAACCGAAGTGTATGAATGGCACAAACAATTTTTGGAAGGACAAACTCAAGTTCAAAATGAACCCCATGCCCGTCATCCTCGGACCAGTGTGACTGCGACCAAGATTAACGCTGTTCAACGCCTTTTGGAAGGTGATCGCCATATAACTGTTGGTGAAACTGCAGCTCAGATAAGGATAAGCTTTGGGAGTGTTCAATCCATCATTAAAGATGAGCTGGAGTTTCGAAAAATTTCTGCCAGGTGGGTACCTCGTCTTTTGGCTGAAGAACAACAACGTCTGGGGACGTGTTAGCACCATCTTTGACGTTTTCAACGTGAAGGTGATGGTTTTTTGCAACGTATCGTAAGGTGTGATAAGACTTGGGTCTACCCTGAATCTAAACAAGCAAGCATGGAGTGAAAAACAAAGGGGTAAGGTGCCCTCGTCAAGGCAAAAACTCGCCTCTCAGCAGGAAGGGTCCTTGCGAGAGTGCTGCATGAACCTCCTACGGTTAATGCTGCCTACTACTCCCAGCTGTTGGATGAGGCAAAAAGCTAATTAGAAATTTCGTTTTAAACAAAACAATATCCGGTCATCATTATTTGCGCATTTAGTTAATATGAATCCATTTTAAAACTTGGTGGTCAAAATTTCCATAAACCAAAGTTCATCAAAGTGACGGATTATCCGTAAGGCAAACCAGGCAGGTGTCTAGGGGCACAAGAAATGAATTATGGGAGCCGATGGCGATGGGTGAGGTTTAATCATCAAAAAATATTGTTACACTGATAGAAACTCAAAAATAAGGATATCGTTAATTGAATTTATTGCATAAATAAATTAGATCATTATTGTTTTCATTGATGTTAACATTCTCATTAAAGGCTAAATTTAATACTAAATATTTTGTCATTTTTAAGTTTCCTAGCTAAAATGCTTTAAGAATCTACTAATACATACTGGGACTATGTAACATTAAAATATAAAGGACTAGATTAAATTTTATCACAAGGCTCAATTTTCCACACTTTATGATTCAACATTTTAAAAATCGCTTTTATATTATCAATGGTTTCGATCTTCTTAAATTTAACACTTTTATTGGTCTCTTTCAATTCGTAAGCCCTGATCCAACTATTGTGCAACTCATCTTTGTAAGTCAGGTAATACATAGTCATTTCAGAGTGCGTCATTTGCGATATATTATCCGCCAATTTATTCACTTGCTTATCGATATCCCGCAAAATAATAATATTAGTACACTCAGCCGACGAATCCCGATTTTTATCCCTTTCGAGCGTCCGATATTCGAGTGTCTGCGTAAACGATTTCTCCGGCTGAAACTGAAATTCAACCTGACGATCTGAGTAATCGTTGGCGTTGGTCTGCGTTTCCGCATTAATGGACGTCCTAGTCGGATTCTCGACGAGTTCGTCTCCGGTCGGTGGTGCTTTTTTTATTGGTTTTACGCTCTTGGTTAACGTGTCGTCTTTGCGATACATAGACAGATCGGCGACGCTTTGGGCGTGCTTGATTTTCTTCTTGGACAAAGATTTGCGGATGGAGTCGGTAGCCCTCGAAAAACTCGACCGCCGCTGTCTGGGCCGGTCGTCTTCGATGTAGGTTGATTGCCTCTGCCCCATATCTGGAATCAGGCACCCAGTGGTTCACTAGTATCATGGAAAATGAAGCTTTAAAGAAAAAGTTCGTTAATGGTTTGATATTTCGTCGCCCATTTATCTTTAAAAAATTAATAATGAATATCAGGAAAAAAGGGGATGAAAAATCAAATAGTGAATGCTAGAAATAAGTTTGTTAACAAAGTTAATAAAAATCTATTTTTGGCACCCATCTCATTTGACTTTTTCGTCTTCTGTTTAAAACTTTCTCGGTTATTAGTATTATTTTTTTTTTTGGTTCAATTTAGTTCCATGACGAAAAACCAAAATAAAATACGCCTTTGACTCTTATGTTTTCTTTTTAAAACTGTCTTGTTTAAAAGAAGAAAGAAGAAACAAGCGACGAAAAATCCAAAACAAAGTGCGTTACATGTCAAATTACATGGATTGGTGGTTGAGTTAATTACATACCAGAATCATTTAAAAACAATAAAACTGTTGTTCCATAGCATTTAACCTACGAACGTTAAAAAAATGTGCTAAACCTTGTCAACTCCCGCGAGCAGATATCATTATCGCGATAAGATAACTCAATGAGTGAAATAAGAAAACAAACTCGCACGAAATCGCTCGTTCCCAGCAATTAAGTCGATTGTGTCCGAGGTTGGCGTTTAAATAACAAAAATATTTCCAGGGAGCTACGTCACAATTGAATAATGATAAATAATTTCATTATAATTTACCTGCAAGCCGGCAGTCAGGTGTTTTAGTGTTTTGAGATACAAAAGACAATGAACTTGTAAACAATTTCAATCTCGCAGTGAGTTGGAGTGAATCATGGTACATGTTAATTACTGGAATCTAAAATATTTTTACTAGAATGTACTGATTATTGCTTCAATTTGTAATACGTTATTAAAAAAAAAGTGTTATCTGACTTATTGTTAGAACAATCGATAAGCGCGGCGCATACAACTTCATTAATGAAAATTGCAGAAATTATCTAATATCCGAATTTTAACATTAACACACATTAAAATTAATAATATAACAACAATGAGGCACCCAAGGAGGGGCGTTGGCTTTGAGGGCTTAAGAGCCCCCGCGCCTTGCTGATATCACATATTTTAAAGTAAAAACACATTATAAACAAAATATAGAAAATCAAACATTTTATATTTAATGTTAAAATTTCAAGAAAAAACTAGAAATTTCGGGAAAAATCCGAAATTTCTGAAAATAAGTTCTAAATATTTAATCCTTTCTCAAAATTTTAGATTTTTTAAATTTTTCAGCTACTAAATAAATTGAAAAATTCGACTTTGAAATTGGAATTCTAAGTAAGAACTAAAAATTTTAATTTGAAGTTTTTTTAACTATTTTCTAATATCATGCCTGCTGAGAGAATTTTCTTGTCTTGGAGACACTTATAAGGTTATTTTTTATAGCAAAAAATTAAAAAGTAGGTTTATTTCATGGTTTTCGTGAGAAAAAATTACAAAAAGAGCGATTTTTTTGCAAATTTCGACTTTTTTCAAAAATTAGATTACCTATTCAGATGCCAGTTTTCTTGAAATTATAAATTTTTTCAAAATGACCTTTTTGAAATTTTTTACAACTTTTTGAAAAATATCAACTATTTCTATTGAAAATTGACGTTATTCCAAAATGTGGTCTTTTTTGAAAATTCCAACATTTTTGGAGAATTCGGTATTCATTGAAAATTTTGACCTTTTAAAAAAGTGTGACCTATTCTCAAAATTTGGACTTTTTTGAAAATCTCGACATTTTAACATATCCAATTTTTCAACATTTCAACCTTTTCTCGAAATTTTTGCTTATCTTTGACAATTTCAACTACTAAATTTTTAAGTTTCTCTTTAACTTTTGACTTTATTTTGGCATATTTTGTGTATATTTTTATTTTTAAAGTCTGATTTGTTTTGATTTTAATTTAGTCTTGGTGGAACAGACTGGTCCTTGGTTATCTTCAAAAATTGAAATACAAAACTTGTTCCCTAAAACCAGGAAAGATTAAAAAACATAACAAAGGTTGCTCTAACGCGTTTTGATAGCCAAGCTATCATCTTCATAGAGATTTCGTTGTTAAAAATTTTCATTTTCAAAATTTTAACTCTTTTGAAAATTTCGATTCCTTTTCCTTTAGAATTTTGTTTTTAAATATTTTGGAGTTATCTTAAAATTTTTAAATTTTTTGAAAACCCTTGAACTTTTCAACTTATTTTTGAAAACTTTAACGTATTTTCGTAATTCCCCTTATTCCTTTTAAAAATGTATGTACCATTTTTTAATAAATTGTAACTTACAATGTAAAACAATACAAATGGTTGTTTTGTTTTTGGAAACTTCAACATTTTTCCCAAAATTTTGAGTTTGCAGTTTTACTTTTTCCTTTTTTTTTTCTTAAAAGTACGTTCATAAACTCAAAGGTTACATTTTTCTAGAGTTTTTTTATTTTCCAAATTTCTTTCAAAATGTCCATGTTTTTCTCGAAATGAAATCTTAAAATATACTAAAAATTTTGCTTAAACTTGTTTTTTTTTAATCTTTTAATGAGTTTCTTTAAAATTTATATATTTTTTTTGTCATTTCAATTTTTAACTATTTTATAGCTAACATTTTTTTATCAAATACTATTTTTTTATAATTTTATATTCTGAAAATTTCGAAATTTTATTTCAAGAGGAAAATTGTAAAGTAGGTTTAAATTAAGTAAATGAAATCAAATTTTCAACTATAAAATCAAAATTTTGAGTTTAAAACGAAAATTGTATGCCTCAAATCGAAAATTTTAAAATAAAGTTAGATTTTGTATCGATGTATCGAGTGCTCGTTGCTAATTCGTACCGAACAGGACTCTCTGCTTTTGAGATGTAAGTTGGATCACTGCAATCGGAAACATCTTGCTTTTTTGAATAAAAAACTATCTCTGAACCTTCAAAATAACACGTTTCTGAAGTATTAAAACTTACAAGTAAAAATTATTGCTTACAGCAACTTCTTCATTATATTACCATTGGTTGTATTATTTTCAAGTTCTTTTAATTCCACAACTTTTTAGAGACTTTTTTAGCAGGGCTTATTATTTCGGAAAATTCTTTATTGCCAAAGATTTTGGTATAACTGACTTGTTCTTGGTTGTCTTTAAAGATTTATATACAAATATTGTCCCCATTAAAAAATGCAACAAGAGTTGCTCTAACGCGTTTCGATAGCCAAGCATTAAAGCAATTGTTGTTTTTTTTTTAATTTTTCTTGATTTCTGGGGACAAGATTTGTACATCAATTACCAAAGATAGCACATTAAACAAATAATAAGTTAAGATAAAGATAAAATTGCAACGCTTAACTCAAAACTTTTCCGATATAGATTTAAAGTTTGGATTTTGAAAACAAAAAGAAAATATCAACATTTAAAAAAATATCCTACCTATAACTTATTTTAAATATTTAATCGCATTTATTTTTCATTTCATAAATTTTGATTTGAAATTCAGATTTTCGCTTTTTTTCTTTAATTGTGTGTTTTATAGAAATTTGAAATTTTTGAAATAACACCCAAAATCTAAATTTAAAATTTCTTTAAAATAAACTTTTTTGAAATTTCAAATTTTGTCGCATAATCACTCTTAAAGTTTTTTGGCCAAAATTTTAATACTTTCACCATATTTCAATTTTTATAATGATCTAGTCAAGAAAATTTCTATCTTACATTCTTAATTTCTAAATTCTAAATGTAGAAGTTAAATAGCCAATGTGAACAAATTTATATAAACTATTTTGAAAGTAAGGAGTTTGTTTCGAATTTCTGACTTTTTCCAGCTTTTTAGAAAAATTTTATGCCAGAAAATTCTGCCAATTATTTTTGACAAAGCAAACTTCAAATTTTTAAATCAAATACAGTGAAATCTCAAGTAACGGATACTCCATTGAACGGACAGTTTTTTTATAGTTAGGAGTTGCGTAATGGAAAGTTCTATAAAGACGAACCTATGTTAAGCGACTTTGGCCGGACGCAGACACGGTATTTTGCTACAAAACGTGCCAAAATTTTTCCTAAAACGGACACCATAAAATGCTGTTACATTGCGCAACGTTGATTTGGCTAGGAACTACACTTATAAATCCTCAAGATGGAAAAGTTTCTTAAATAAAAATATTTTTAATATTAAAAAAGAAAAATAAAGAAACTTAATTGCATATGGATAAGTTACAAACTGCACCTCGAAATGTCATCGTCAATAGATTGTTTGTGTGTCACATGTAAAAGTAATAAAGAAACTTGGAAAACATCCATTATAATGGCAAAATGGTTGATAAATCTTGATCGGAAAATTGAGTTAAGAAAAAAAGAACGTTTTAACTATATTTGGAAATGCTTCTTTCATCCCCAAAGACAGTGGTAGGCTAAAACAAGACTTCCCAATTAGGAGGGGCATACCAATCTACGGAGGGCGTAAAGAGCTCACAAGGATGACAGGAGTCCAATGTGTGTTTGTAAACTCTTAAACGCTTTTGAAAATATAAAATTTTTTGAAATGAGAGATTTTTCCAAAATTTCGACTTTTTCTTCTAAAATTTTGTTTTTCTCAAAATTTCCACTTTTCAAAATTTCGACAATATTAAAAAATTTCCGCCTCTGCACTTTTTTCATTTGACTTCAAAAGTTGCATATTTCTGTCAATATTCGGTTTTTTAAGCTTTGATCTTTTTTTGAAAACGTTGAATTTTTGAAAGGTTAAAATATTTTCACAATTTTATTTCAGAATTAGAACTTCTTTTTTTAAAACTTGGACTTTTTTAAAATCGTCGAAAAAATTCACATCAACCAGAGACCAGATACCCTTAATGGTGATAAAGGACCATTGGCGTCTTCAGTTTATTGAAGGTTATTTGTGGCAGGTCAAAATTGCATCACCAGATGTGTTAAGCAATTAGAAACGGGAAAGAAAGCAAAAGACCATTAATATTGATTTGAATCTCAATACAGATGCTGTCGATGCTTCTTTTGCTAATCAATTAAGATTAGTACGCTTGAAAATTCCAGTTCAGCTGGCGAAATACATGCCGCGTAGTTATTTGTTTAATGGCCAATGTGGTAAAGAAGTAAAACATTCTATGGATTTTCTCCATTTTTTCTACAAATTTTGTACTCTTGAATGCTTTTGAAATCAAAATTCGCTCGAACTTCAAAATTATTTTAAAAAGTACGAAAAAGGGAAAAGTTGTACAAATCACAAGCTCAAAATTTGAAACAATGAAAAGTTTGAAAAAAATTGAAAACTTTACTGCTAAGGGCTAAATTTTGCCACTTAGGTAACATTGCAAAATTAAAGCCAAATATTTGACTTTTTTTGAAATTTTCTCTGTTAAACTCGAAAAATTTTAAATGTTATGAAAATGGAAGGCATAGATTAAAAGTTTAATCTTGGAATTTCAAAAAAAGTGAAAACTCGAAAAATGTAACTCGTAAACTCCATTTTTATACAAATTTTGACTTTTAACCGATTCGCTACCAACTACAAGATAACTCGTAGTTGATGTATTATTGTTTACTCCAACTACGAGTTATCTCGTATAACGATAAGTATTATTTTCAATACCCTCTATGGGCATTTTTTTAAAATTAATACTAACTAGTAGTGTTTAGCTTCTTGAAAGAGAAAAAGATAATATGGCTCTTTGAAAAATCATTTTTATTTTTATTATCTTTAAAAAAAAACATTCATTTTCAAGAAAATGCATTAGGAATTTTGAGTATAATGTAAAAATAACATGATAATTTTTGAAAAATATTTTGATGCAATTTGTAGAACATTGTAAAATATCCTCACATTTATTTTCACTCACATTAGGGCAATGTTCAGACTTTTCAGTCGTTCATTTTCTTTTGCTTTCCATATTGCAAAATAATGCAAAACTAATAATACAGTGGTAATTTCACGATAGGTAAAGCGAAACTGAACAAATTTGGTTTGCAACTGACGTTCCATAAAAATACTCTAAAAGTTTTAACTCAAAAATAAAAAAATTATAATTAGTAATAATTACAAACACCGACCAGTTGGATTGTAGGAAAAAACAAAAATTCTGTATGACAGCAAATGTGTCTCATTTAATAATACATCATATTTTAAAATATTTCTGGTTTAATAGTTTCTTAATTTAATAAAGAGTTTCTCAATTTAATGTTCCTGATTCTGCGATTGTAACTTTCTGTTTCCTTAAACAAACCACAAGTGGTCAGTAAATTATGTTTTGTCACTTGAATAACTCGCATTTCTGTATTAACAGGTTCTTGGGTAAATTAAGTACTTAAATAAAGGCTTCATAAAGAGCAGATCAATGCTAAAGATCTTTTTAAACGGTTTTTGTTTAAAAATCTACTTAATGTTTTAGTCGTATATTAAAATATGTTTACATTGACCAATACCTACATCCATCTTTGTTTTCTTTTCAGTTATTCCCGAAAAAAAGCCAGTCATCGAAGGAATTTCAGACAGATATCTCATAGGCGACCTGCTCACCGGAACCTGTACCTCAGGACTGGGCGATCCCAAGCCCACCCTCACGTGGCTTGTCAATAAGCAAGAGGTAAGCACCCCAAATCCCACAAAAGCCAAATTTCCACCTTATTCCTACCCAGGTACCATCGAAATCCGCCAAGGAACTACCTCAAAGACCCGGCTCCTTTCAACGCATCGACGAGCGCGTCACCTTGAAAAGTACCACTCTCCAGTTGCGATTACCTTTGGATAGAAAACTAGTCCAAAATAAACCGAGTGTTAAACTGGAAATAACGTGCATTTCGACCAGTGATGGTGTCAACGCGGGAATCGCCGCACCTTTAGTAACGAAGAAGATCGTTTTGGTGGCCACCGAGGAACAATTAGTGAATAACCAAAAGTTGTATGGGGCGCTGGGATCTGGCTGTACGAAAGGTCAAAAGGTCGTCGTGTTATTCCTGTGCGTAGTGCTGCTGTGGTACTGTTGAATCTCTCTCGAGTGAAGACCGAGCAATTATAAATCGCCCTAATTTTGTACATAATTTACGGTTGCTCAAGCGTTAATTTGTATATCATTCGAGAACAATTTTACATTAGACTTTAAATTTCAGTGTGTTTAGAGTAAGATGAACACAAGAGGACGCGTTATTTTCATATGGCTGACAGGCAAATCGATTTTTGGTTCGAATAAAATCAGTTAAAGCCCGTAGCTATTTTTTCTGAATAAGGTTTTATCATATCAAATTACCCTAACAGCCACGGGACGTCCAACTGAGACACAGTTAATTAAAATGCTTTAAAACTACTTTATATACTATCGATAGTTGTTTAATTACTTAGTTGATAATGAAGAGAGCAGGATCAACGAAGTCAATGAAAATCCTACAACTATTTGTAAACGATAAGGATGATTCGCATTGTTAAGCAGCCTGCGTTCAATAGTATGCATTCATGTTAGTTAACCTTTCACTTGATTATATCTTGCATCCTCTTCCAAAGCTTCAAATTTGAGCTTTTAAAATAAGTTTAGGAAGCCCAATTTTCAATGTAAACGCTGCTAATTATAAGAAAAAACCTGAGGACTTGCAGAAACATAAACATTTATATAGTTTGGTTCTCACGGGCTAAAATATGTTTAATGCAAACGCATTTCCAAATTAACAAATTCTCAGTAAAATAGAAAAGTTCTTGAAGAGTTCAAGTAACAAAAGATTTGATTGTACCCATATGTCCCATTTTAAAAAGCATCTGGTTGAAAAGATTCTGAGTCTAACAGAAAGTTTCTTTGTTTAAAGTTTTTGAATTCTAAGTTTCTTTTTGTAAGTTTTTGATTTCAAAGTTACTCATTTTATGGTTTCCTACTTTAAAAGTTTTTTTTTCTCTTTCTCTCTCTCTCTCTCTCTCTCTCTCTCCAAGGGCACACAGAATCGAGCAGACGATTATATATTGCCTGAGGCCAAAATAATTCTTAATTAAACGTATTTCCAAATTAACAAAATCTTAGTTTAATTAAAAGTTGCTTCAAAATTTTAAAGGCTCCAAGTAATCAATTTGTTCAACAAACCCTATTTTAAAAAAGTGTATGTCCTAATAGTTTCTGTAGTTTCAATTTTTTTTTTTAATATTTATTTCAAAGTTTCTCTTTTATATTTTTTTGCCTTAAATTTGTTCTTATAACATTTTTACCTAAAAATTTATTTCCCTTTCCAAGTACACGATAAATTAAAGGGACGATTGTTTATTTTTTTAAGTCCAAATAAAGAGTTTTCCCAACCGCTTAAAAAACTAACGATTGCTTTTTTCTACAAAATAAGTTTAATTTTAAATGTGTCTGTGTGATAATGTTTAGTAGAGTGTTGCTTAGCTTAAAGCTTTTACTTTCAAAGTTTCTTGTTTTAAAATATTTAATTTTGGATTTCCTCATTTTAATTTTTTCACTTACTCAAATTTCTTTTTCTCTCAAGAAACTGAAACATCGAATGTTTATGTCTCGAACGCATGTAAGCCTCTGATTACCAAATTTCCGAAGTGCTAGAACCTTGTGAAGTCCTATTTTAAAAAGTGTAAATTTTAAAGTTTTCTATTGTATCATCAGATCAGAAGGTTTCTTATAGAGAAGGGCCAACTCGGATATATTACAAACCAAGTTAACCGGTTTAAAAATTCACGCAAATCGGTTTCAAACCGAGTTACCCAAATTAAGTTGACATAATTCAAACCGAGTTACCCAAACCAAATTGGCACAATTTCAAATCGAGTTGACCTAATTTAAATCGAATTACTTAGACCGATTTATTATTAAACAAAGTTCAGGCTGTTCCGCCGATTTAAACCGAGTTGGCTCGAGTTAAGTAAACTAGAATTAACACGATCTTTATTAAGGACACGACTCAGCCCGGACCGAGTTGACGCGGTCTGCCGGTTTTATTTAAATTCAAGATAAGTGGATCGAATCGAGTTCACTACTTTTTAACTCGAGTTAAGCTCAACTTGATTTGAACCAGTTTAGTTGATCGAGTTAACTGGTTTAACCAGAGTTAAACTGAACTCGAGTTGAACCGGTTTCATAAATCGAGTTGACTATCTCTAGCTTTCTCATTTAATTTTTTTACCATTTTCCAAGGATGCAGGAAATTGAATAGTCTTCAGCCGCTCCAAAAATTAGAAATTGTATCTTTGTCTCACACCAAAATGACATTATTTTATCATTTATCTGGTATAACAGCTTTTTTAACAGAAATTTTTTTATGTGATAATTTCTCAGTTTAATGTTTTTGTTTTTCAAAATTTTCTTTTTGAGTGCTTCTCATTTTAAAGTCTTCTATTTTAAAGTGGGTCACATTTTGTGTGTGGTTTAATACTCCAATGGATTTGAAAATTAACAAATACATGTAGAACTTCTTATTTTAAAGTTTTGAATTTTAAAGTTTCTCATTTTAAAGTTCTTTAGTTTGTGGTTTATTTTATTACAAAGAACTCGTAAAGTTTAAGAGTCAGTTGAATTTTTTTCTCGTTAACTCATGTAAATCATTTTGGAGATAATATTTGTTTAATTTAATCAGGAAATTCTCGAAAAGCTCAACAAACGGTTGTATTGATTTTGATTAACTGTTTCTTAGTTTAATGAGCTTTTAATCTGAAATTTTCAGTATAAATGTTTCTTTGGATGCACCCTGGTTGCCTGCGGAGGTAAGGAAATGTCCGAGTTGCGTCCCATTACCTGACTGTCCATGTCCTAGTTGTGTCCCGTCTACCCGCTTTAATCGGACGCACCCTAGTTGCGTCCGGAGATAAGGAAATGTCCGAGTTGCGTCCCATTTAATCTGTCTAAAAATTTACCGAAACATTTTCCTTCACACTTTACCCAGGCTTAGGAGTGGCAGTTAACTGGCGTATTTAAAAATGTAGTCATAAAAATGACTGTTTGTTGTGGAGTTGTGTAGTAGGTGTAAGCCTTTAGCGAATTTGGAAAAAAATAAATTTTAACCGGCAAAAATTTATATGATACTTGCTTAACAAATTCAAACCTTGAAATAAGTTTCAAGTCTAATTCTCTTATCTTTTCCGAAATAAATCCCTGTTTCTCTAAAGCTTTGCTATTTTTTCCCCCGATGCTTCGCAGTTTGATTTCTACCATGATTTGTATTTTTTTAAAGCTTCTAAAAAACAATAGATATTTGTACTCGCGGCGTTAAACATTGAATTAAATTTTGTGTGAAATGACACGCAAGAGTTCGTTGTGCGCATTGTTGACTCGGAAAAGGAGCATCTTCAATATACTTTTCTAATATATAATCACAAAATTGTTGAACTCTATCATCGTTCGGTTGAACTGCCATCAAATCTTCAAAAAAACATTCACCGATCTCTTCCGGTTTCAAAAACGGTAAACCAAAAAACAGTTTCAAAAATCTTCCTATTTCCGAATCGCGACTTTGATACTCGACACTCAAACCTAGTTGCTGGATCTTACGGTGCCAACTCTGCCCTAAATGAAATCTACGACCCTGCACTTCGGAAAAATTTCAAATTTGGTTTTATAGAAAATGCAACTATTTTATTAATATGGTCGCTCACTAACAAAAAATCTTCCGCGTTGTTTCTTAAAATTTTGATTTTGTCTAAACTTTCTTGAACATCGCTGACTGTTTTTGAAAGTTTTGGGAATTTTGACAATTTAGCGCGACTAATGCTCTTACCAATCAAACGAACGTCATTAATGTTGAGGGTGTTTATGTTTGAATCGCAAACTTCTTTACAAATTAATTTTTGCGGACGTATGCTTATTTCGTCTACAGCTTTTCTTTTCGCGGAGTTACTTACTAGTTGCCGATTTAAAATATTTTGATTTAATGGTAGGTGGTCATTGTGACAAAGATTTTTTTCAAAAATATTACTGTTTCTTTTGAAAAACGCGTGACATTTTTTTCCGTACATTAAACCTTTCAGCCCTATTAGCTAATGCTTTATGAAATCGGAATTTAAACCTATATATTACTGCCAAAGGCTTACCTTTGTCGCTCCACATCCACGTAATTGCTCCAATCTCCGTTGTCATCGTCAAAATCGCAGTGAAAATAACAGAATAACACAATTCAAAGCAGTAACAATAGAAAGAAAAACCAAAACCTATGGTTCGACTATTTATATGCAGTTTTCCTCCCCTCCGTTAATACCGTTAACAACACCAATCAAGTTTTCCCTAGAATCTATAATGTGATATTAGGACTTTTTGCTGATGAATTAATGAGGGTTTGATGAGCCAGGACGTAACTCGGACACTAATGGCCGCAATTAAGAGGACGGGACGCAACTAGGATATAGTGGTTTCTTTACCTAAAATTATTGCTTTAAAATTTTTTAACCGTTTTTGAGTCTAATAAGTTTCCAAAAATTTTCATTTAAAAATGCCCTACTTTTAAACTTGTTTCTTTTTCCAAGGATACAAAAAATTAAAGAATCCATTGCTTGTTGTCTCAAGATTAAATAAATCTCAGGTAATCTTATTTTTGATAAACAATCTTAGTTTAATTAAAAGAATTCTTCAGGAACTTAAAAAACCCACACATTTAATCGTATCTTTGTCCCATACCAAAATGTAATATTTTAAAATTTGTCTGGTTAAATTGCTTTTCACTCAGTGTAAGAAAGAGTTTTCTAATTTAAAGTATTTTAATGCTAACATTTCTCATCTTAAAGTTTTCGATTTCAAAGTTTCTCATTTTAACGTTTTTTATTTTAAAGTTTTTATTTTAAAGTTTTATATTTTAAAGTGTTCCACTTCGTCTGGTTAAATAGTTTCTAAGATTAACAGAAACGTAGGCAGCTTTTTAGCTCAATTTTAAAGCTGCTCATCTTAAAATTTTTTAGTTTGTTACATTTTTTATTTCCAACAACACATGAAATGTAAAAGTTAGTTAATGTTTTTCCCCTTACCTCATGTGAACATATTTGGAAGTTAACAGTTTCTTAATTTAATTCATAAATTCTCTAAAAGCTTACAATCCAATCTGTTGATTTTTATCATCTTAATAGTTTCTTAGTTTAAGGAAGAACCTTTTAGTTGGAAATTTTCAGTATTACGTTACATTTTTAAAATATTTCTTTATTTAAAATGTTTTAAAAATTTTTAGTTTGTGGCTTTTATTCTTTCCAAAAACTCATGAAAGGCTTAGTTGTTTGTTTCTCTCGTTACCTCATATAAACACATCTACAGGTCAATTGTTACCTAATTTAATTAAGAAATTCTCGAAAAGTTCATCACCCGAATATATTAATTTATATCGTCTTAATAGTTGTTAGTTTAACGGAAAGCTTTTTGGTGTAAAATTTCCAGTATTATTATTGTTTCCTTATTTAGACTGTTTGCTTTAAGTTTTTTGTCCAATAAATTTTGAGTTTCTAATAAGTTTCCAAAAATTTTCATTTTAAAATTTTGTTTTATTTTATGTCTAAGGACACAGACAATTAAAGAATTTATTGTTTACTGCCTCGAACTCAAACAAAACTTAAAAAAATGTATTTCCAAATGAAGACTTCTAATTAAGATATTGAATTATATATTTGTTCTACCCCAAAATGATCCAATTTTAAATGTGTTTGGTTTAATTTTTTCTAAATTTTGCAGAAAGCTTCCTAATTTGAAGTTAATCATTTTAAAGTTTCTTATTTTAAAATTTAATATTTAAAGTGTCTTACATTCTATTTTGTGTTGATCAATAGCTTCTAAGATTAACAGAGATACATGCAACTTCTTAGTTTATAGTTTTTAATTGCAAATTTTTTCATTTTAAAGTTATTAGGTTTAGATTTCTTTTATACCCAAGAACATCTAAAATTTCAAAGTTGAACAAATGAATATTTGTCTCATTACCTCAGGTAAACGTATTTAGAAGGTAATTTAATTCAGCTCAATCATTTTTCAAATGATCAACAACCAAATATATTTATTTTCATTATCTTATAGATTCTTAATTTAACGGAGAGTTTATTAGTTTAAAGTTTCCTGTATTACGATTTCTTTATTTAAAATGTTTTCTTTTGAGTTTATTTCTCCAATAGTTTTTGAATTTGTATAAAAATTTTAAAATCTTTCATTTTAAAATTTAGTACTTTCAAATTCGATTCTCTCTCCAAGAGCACAGGAAAGGGTTTATTAACTGAATTTTCGTCCCCAGCTAAAATGAATCTTTTTGGTTTTTAAATTAATATTTCCTAGAGCAATAAAAAGCTATTTAATTTATTGTTTTTAATTTTAAAGGTGGCAGTTATGCTTCTATGTAAAATAATAAATTAAATTAGATAAAGAAACTTTATTTATAATAAATTTTTAATGTATATCGCATGACTATGTTTTTAGCTATAATCTAGGACGTAACGTGGCTGCAGATGGGTATGTTCTCGTTTAGGTGCATTTAGACCAACCAAATATGTGATATTCTTTGAATTTTCTATTAAGGAAGCTCGTGTTTACAGTTTTTCCAAATGTCAAGTCACGCCTCTCGGTAAAAAAACGATGACCCAGCCATTTATTTTAATAACAAAATCTCAGTATTATTTGCTCTGTGATAAAATGGTTATTTTTATACACCGTGGAAGATCACTAAAAATTGGTATAATGTATAATAAAAGGTGGCAGAATCAGATTATTCGTTTGGTTCTAGATTTGAGATTAAATAATAAAAATAAATAATTGAATTAGTCACTTTTCCATTTCACTATTCATCCAGATTTTATTCTCACGTATAAGCAGAGATTTCTAGAGTTACCAATAACAGGACGGTATTCCTAAGGAGTATTACTAATAACAGAATGTATATGCCATAAGTTTTCTACTGCAACGGCCTATAAAAATAACCAGCTTGAGTACATATAGTGCAATAAAATTTTAACTGTTTTCTTCTGTCGTGACATGAAATCTTGTTGTACATAATCACCTATAAAAAATCCACGGGGAATAAAACATCCACGCATAAATGTACAAAACCAAATGCCCCCAACTATCTCGCAGTGAACGATAACCGAAAGAGTAACGTAGGAAAAAGAAGAAATTCCGACGGCGGTTCGCGAATACCAGTCGCAGACGCCATTATTTCCATAGAATTCATTGCCTGAAAATTTTATTTCTATTCTTTTGTAATACCGACGAAAATGCATTCAAATTGGAATGTATGCAGCACTAGCGCTGGAAGGACTCTGTGTCTTTAATAAATTAGGAATATGTGAATTACGTTCCGACGAATACAGAGCCCGCATAAAACTAAAATGTGAAAGATGCCGACCGTTCTAATATTCAACTGGATTCGTTCGGTTTTAAGTGCTTGAATGGGCTTTAATATCCCCGAGGACTTATGAAACAAAAGAATCGGTTGTATTTTTGTCCCGCCCTAAAATAAGTTGCTGTTGAGCTATTCCGGTTTCACAATTGCTCAGCTTTGTAAAAAGCTTCAAAATAACCGAATTTAAACTTTATTATTTTAAAGGTAATCCTTTTCCCAAAGACCGATCTGTATTTTTGTATCGCATCAAAATATATTGTATATTGTAACTGTTTCCAATTTTTTAGGGTCAATTATTAAGTTGATAATTTCCTAAATCGATTTTATGATTTTAAAAATTTTTACTTTAAAATGTTTTATATTTACTATGGTACTTTAAGGTTTCATTTGTTAAATATTTAACAGTAATATTTTACATTTTAAAGTTTTAAATATTCTGCTTAAAAATTTCATATTTTAAACTTTTAACTTTAAAAGTTGATATTATCATGCTTTAAAACTTTTATTGTAAGCTTTTATATCTTACACATATTCGTGTTATTAAAACTTTCACTTTTTAAACATTTGACTTTAATATTTTATATTTTAAGTTATTGCATTAAAGTTTTCTGTTTTAAACCTTTAACTTTAAAGGTTTAAAATGCTAGCATCACATTTTAGATATTTGACTTTAAAGTTTTATATTTTAGTTACTTTGAAATTTCACATTTTAAAACCTTAATTTTAAAGTTTTATATTTTAAACTTTTAATTTAAGGTTTAACAATTTGAGCCTTTAACTTTAGAAGTTTCATATTTAAAATTATTTTTTTAGTTTTCTATTTAGAACTTGTTATTCTAAAATTTCATATTTAAACTTATTATTATAAACTTTAACTTTTTAAACTTGTTACTTGCACGTCCCATATTTTAAATCTGTCAAAAACTTTATATTGCAAACCGTTAACTCTGAGGTTTCTTGTTTTAAATGTGTTAATTTGGAGTTTCCTATTTTAAACTTTAAACTTTTATACACAAATCTCCAATGGTATAGTTTCATAGGTTAAATATTTCATTTTAGACTCTTTGATTTTAAAGTTTTATATTTAGAGTTTAATATTTTAAAACTTTAACTTAAAGGTCCACATTTTAAATTTTTTACTCCAAAGTAAAAGTTTTATATTTAAAACTTTTAACTTTAAAACTATATTTAAAAATTTGGAACTTGTTATTTTAAAGTTTTATATTTGCTAAATTTAATTATAGATTTTCGTATTTTAAGCGTTGAAGATTTTATATTTTATATCTTTGTTCTTAAATTCTTTAACTCTGAAGTTTCATGTTGTAAAGTTGTGAATTTAAAGGCTCAACTTTAAACCTTTAATGCTTCATATTTTAAGCTTCTTTTTACTATAATGAGTTTTACATTTTAAATATTTAACTTTAAAATGGTATAATTTAACTTGCTACTTCCAAGTTTTTACATTATAAACGTTTAAGTTTGAAGTTCCATATTTTAAACCTTTCACTTTAATCTTTCATATTCTAAAATTTTGGCTTAAACTCTAAAATTTAATATTGTTTTATTTTGAATTTGTTACCTTTAAGTTTCGGATTTTTAACTCGTTAGTCTATTTTTTTGTATTTTGAACCTTTAACTCTAGGTTTTGTATTTTAAACTTGATAGTATTTTTTATTTTAGATCTATAAAGTAGATTTATCATTAAATAGTATTATATATAAAAATAAACTTCGCTTAGATACTTGTTTCTCGTTTTAGACTTTACCTTATTTCAAATGTTCTGTTTTCATTTTACTAGACAGTCTGCAATCTTCTAGCTACCACTTAATGAATGAAACGCCATTTACCTTTTTAATTTAACAATGACAAATAAAAAATACAAAACAGAGCTCCATAATGTAATATTTTATTCTAACAAATTTTATACCAGTAAATTTTTTTTTTATTTTAAAGCGTAACAATCGAAGGGGCATTTCTAGCTGGTCGGGCGGGTTCTTGAAGAGTTTATTTGAAGCCGTAACGCCCCCGAGCGACAGCATTGTCTGAGATTTCTAACAACAGAAAAATATGTAGTTTAATATGAGAGTTATATGAAGAATTTCTTCAATTTACGTTCGCCACTGCTCCGGGAATCCAAACAAGGAAATATGCGCTTGCTGCGAGGAAAAAAGTCAGGACAAAGTAAAACGACTAAATTATTTTTCAAGAACATATTAAAACAATGGACGTCGTCGTAGCTTGAAAAAAAGCACGCTTGATAGTTGGAAGTATTTGGGAGCACTCTTCCCTGACCCCTTCCGAATGTAAAGCCATTTTATCCATTTTAACTGTGTTATGTATGAATCTATAAGTTTTGAAGATTTTGGACTTTTTTCACTTAAAGGTTTCTGGCCTTAATCAAATATTACTGTAGTTATTGAAAATTTTCTTTAGAAAATTTTAAGTTTTCGTAATTAAGAAAAAACGCAACTTTATTTTTACTAATCTTTTTTTAACTGAGAAATGTTCTCGTTGACATTAATCGTTCTTGTCAGCAAAAACATGATTACTTTTAAGAAAAATTGGAAATTTAGTTTTTTTTATTATAAATTATTAAATTCGGTTGAGTTGTTGGATAAAACTATTATTGAGTAACTTTAAGAGAACTTAGAACTTTCAGTTTAAAGTTAGTTTTTTTTCAATATGTTAAGGTTAAAAATACTGACGCTTTAAAATCTAACTGCCTATAGAAAAAATCAAACTATATTTTTATTTTTATTTCCATAAGTTCTTGGATTGTATTAAGAATTTGCCTTCTGTTGACTAAAAAGGTTGATGCTGAAATTATAAATTTACAACTAAAGTGCTTTCAATGTGAACAGACTTATAGAAAAAATCCGTTTTTATCAATAATGGAAATTGAATTTCCCATTTGATTTGGGTTTTATTTTTTTTACCATATGTAATTAGATTCAACTAAAAATTTTGATTTCGTGGGTAAAAAGATTATGATGCCGAGGTTTTAAATTTAAAACTTCAAAGCTTTGAATCGCGTATGGAAAGAAATCTATGATTTCAACCATCATCAACGGATATTATGTGTTTAACTTAATACAATTAGCAATTTTTTTAAGGAAAATTATTTTTTTTGTGTGGAACGAACTAGTTCTTGGTTATCTTCCAAAACTGCAATATAAATCTTGTCCTCTCAAACCAAGAAAAATTGTAAAACACAACAAAGGTTGCTCTAACGCGTTTCGATAGCCAAGATATTATCTTCAGAGAGTACCTCTCTGAACATGATAGCTTGGCTATCGAAACGCGTTCAGCGAGATACTCTCTGAAGATGACAGCTTGGCTATCGAAGCGCGTTAGAGCAACCTTTGTTCTGTTTTATAATCTTTCTTGGTTTTAGGTGACAAGATTTGTATTTCAAGCAAAATTTTATTTTGAATTTACCTTAGTTACTTATATTAAAAAAAATAACTAATTTTTTTTTCTTCTTGCCTTTAATTCGTAATTTCGATTAAGTATTTGGTTTACTTTTATGCTAAAGCTTCAAGCTTAGAACTTTAGAGGTTTTAGTCCAAGTACAGTTACTGAATCTTTTTAATCAATGGAAATTAAAATCTGGAGCTAACGTAAAGACTTATGGAAAAACCGTTGTTTTAAATTTGTTCGAGATTCTAGTCCTAAATCTAATTTTTTTACCTAATGGAAATTACATTTTTCATCTACTTAATTACCTAAAGAAAAAGTGACATTTTGCTTTTTTTCATAAGTTACTAGCTTCGAATAAGAATTTGACTTTCTTTGGTTAAAAAAATTTATATTGATTTTTGTTCGATAGAAAGATTGATGCTGAAGTTGTAAATTTAAAATATTGGAGCTTTCAATCCAAGTCTTGGTACTTACGGAAAAATCCATTCGTTTTAATTAATGAAAACTTAATTTTCATTTCAATGTAATTACTTATGGAAAAAATTAATGCTGCTCTTTTTCAAAATAAGCAATTGAAAATGTTATTTTAATCTAGTAACGCATGGAAAAACTCAATCTTTCCAACCAATGAAAATTAATTGAAACTAACCTAAATATTTTTTTTCAATTTATTTAACATTTCTTGGGCCCAGTTTGGAAAGATTTAAATTTTTATGATTTGTTGACAATTTTCTAAACAGTTTTTGAAATGCGACTAGGTGATATTTAAATTTATTGAAAACGTCTCTTCATGACAGTTCACAAATTAAAAGGTTAGTTTATTTTACATAGAATAGAAATAATGAAAAATAGGAGACCAAAGATTAGATATGGAAAAAATAAAAATTTGTTTTTTGATAAATTAGAAAAATATAAAAAATACATAAAAAAGGTAAATCACTAAGAATAACCTAAATATATGAGAAAAAGGGGGATTTTAACTCTTTCGAGATTTTACACTAAATCCAATATTTTTTCTTAAAGAAAGTTTAATTTTTTATTTATCCTATTGCTTAACAAAAACTGTTATTTAACTTTTTTCCATAAGTTATTTTATTCGAATAAGAAATTGATTTTCTTTAGTGAAAAGAACTAACATGGGTTTCTGTTCGATAGACAGATTGATTCTGAAGCTCTAAATTTAGGACTTTAGAACTTTCAATCTAAGTATTTGATACTTATGGAAAAAATAATTCATTTAGAAATTAAATTTTTATCCTATGCTAATTACTTATGGGATAAACTAACGATGCTGGAGAACAGAGAAAATCAATGTTTCCAATCAATAAAAACGAAATTCTAATTTTTTTAAGTTTTTACACTAAATTCAAAAATTACTTTTATAATGGAAATTAAATTTTTTATTTGCCTAATTACTTACAAATAAAACTGCCATTTTACTTTTCTTATAAATTATTGGATTCGAATAAGAATTTGATTCCTTTATTTAAAAAAAATGAAGCTGCTTTCTATTCGATAAAAAATGGATGCTAAAGCTCTTCTTTTAGAACTTTATAGTTTTTAATCTAATTCATGGTATTTTGCGAAAACTCATTCTTTTTAACTAATGGAAATTAATTTTTTTCTTAATCTAATTACCTATGAAAAAACTGGTGATTTTAATGCTTGAAAGTAAGTAATTTAATAAAGCAAAGAACTAAATTAGTAATTCAGCCTAAATGGTTACGTACGGAAAAAATCAGTCTTTCAAACGACAAAAATTAATTAAACTTAAGTAAGTACTTATGGAAAAAAATGGGAATTTTAATTTATTCGAGTTTTTACGCTAAATGCAATATTTTCACCAAATTATCTAATTACTTATAGAAAAATTGACATTTGGTATTTTCCATTAGTTATTAGATTTGATTGCAAATTTTATTTCCTTTAGTTATTATTATTATTATTATTTCTTATGAGGTTGGGTATCCCTGCAGCACTGAAGCTTTCGCTCATTGCGCCCCCATGATTATCTCATAATAGACCCGTTCTTTTGAAGAATTCCATAACGTCCTTTATGGGTGTTTCCGCTATTCTCTTTAGTTCAGTCAGAGCATTCCAAAAGCTGGAATGTCTGTCCCTTACCAGAGCCGGACACTCACATAATATGTGTGTATATGAGTTTCTTCTTCCTCTTCACATATTCTACAAGTAGAATGTGTGCTGTAAGATGTTTCATTAGGGCACAGTGTCCTGCAAATAGTCAAACTGACCATCTGAGCTGATTTTTGTTTAACTGTAATAGTTCTCTGGCTCTCTTTCCTGATGGCCCGCCAATGAACATCCGCGATTGCCTCAGACCATTACCACCCCTCCAATGAGTGCTGTATTCTTTCCTCTATTACCTCTTTTATCGCTTTGTAACCAAGCGGACAAGTAGATTCCGATCCTACTAGAGGAAACTCGGCTCCCCTTTTTGGCTAAAAGGCCTGCTCTTTCATTTTCTTCAATTCCCCGATGGGCCTCAATCTATCGAAATATAACTGTATTGTGCTGTGTCGAGTTGCTTAACTTATTCACGCAATCTTTGACCATTCTGAAGTTTATTTCATAAGCTCTCAGCGCATTTACTGTTACTTGGTTGTCGCTGTAGATCACGATTCTCTTGTTTTCATATGACCTTCTGATCATTGCTTCAGCACAGGCTGTAATTGTAGTAACTTCTGGCTGAAGTACGGTTGCCAAAGATTTCAAATTTATGTAACATTCATTCCCTGGTTCTTTGCCGGTTATTTCCGCACCAGTACTTATCTTTGTTTTGGATGTATCTGTGAACCAGACTGATCCAATCTCTCTTTTTAGTTCTACTAACTGAACTCCTCTTTCCGGTATTTCTACCAGGTAGAGCTTATGAAAGGGGGATACTCTAAACTCTGTCCGATATCATACTTAGCGTGTGTTTCGCACAGATCCACTTGAACATTTCTGTATGGCATGTTGATCTAGGTGATTTCATTCCATACTTGTTTGTTTGTAGCCTAAAGGCTGCTGACAGGGCCTCCGATTCCGCCACCAGATGAAGTGGGGGTAGACCAAGCAGTGCTTTTATGGCTGCAGTGGGCGTTTTTTGCATCGCCCCTGTTATTTCTAAGCAAGCTAACCTGTGTACGTTGCTTAGTGCGATAACACTTTCTTTTTTTTTTGGCTTTGTGCTACTAGATTAAAGAACCATACGTTACTATGAGTACTACAACCTTGGAATATATCCAATGGACCATCGCTGGACTGAGTCCCCATTTTTTTCCTATTCTTCCTCTATAGACCCATAGGGCCTTTGTACCTTTGGCAGTAACTTTTTCCACATGAGCACCAAAGCTAAGTTTGGTACCTACCATTAATTAAAAAATAGAAACTGGTTTCTGTTGGATAAAAATATTGGTGCTGAAAGCTTAAAATTTAGTTGGAGCATTCAACCTAACTTCAGGTGCTTAGGGAAAAATCAGTCTTTTCAATTAATATAAATTTAGTGTTTAACTTCTTATAGAAAAAACTCATTAATGCTGATGTTTTAAAATAAGCATTCTAAAGCTCTTAATTTAATCAAGTTACTTATGGGGAAAATTAAATTTTCCTATTAATGAAATTTACATTTTCTTCCTAAACTAATTACTTATCGAAAAATTAATTTTTTAACTATG
Source organism: Dastarcus helophoroides (assembly GCA_028583605.1). Classification (NCBI taxonomy): domain Eukaryota; kingdom Metazoa; phylum Arthropoda; class Insecta; order Coleoptera; family Bothrideridae; genus Dastarcus; species Dastarcus helophoroides. The sequence continues at coordinate 16,304,942 of CM053328.1, forward strand.
GAAAAAACAGAATTTAATTTTCCTTCCATAATTTGCTAGAATTTATTGAAAATTTGGTTTATTATGGTGCAAAATAAATATTCATGATGATACTCTAAAATTAGAAATTTACTATTTAACTTTAATTTTTTTTACTTTGAGATCCTTATTGACTCATCTTGAATTACACTTTTTTTTATTTTAGCTTACGATAATTTAACTATTTTTAAATTATTCTTTAAATAAACGAAATTGTTTACTTTTGAAAAAAATACTACTAGAAAACTAGTGGAACCAAAGGAAATTAAATTTTCTACCTAATAAAATTACTAATGAAAAAACTAAAATTTTACATTTTCGTTCCATAAGTACTTACTTAGATACGATCTAGAATGTAAGTTTTACAAGTTAAAAGATGAGCTGATGTAATGACTTTAGAAATTTGGAGGTTTCGGTATAATTTTATAGTTATTTATAGAAAAATCTAGCCGACACAAACCGATTTTCACCTTAACATAATTAGGTACTAATAGAAAAAAGTAAATACGAACCGGAATTTGTTTTTAAAAATTTATTGGTACAAGATACATATATAAAAGTTATTAACTATTTTTCTACATAATCTCCTGATTTTATTGGACATTTTGCCCAACAAATTAAAAGTTTTTTAATGCTAGCATCATAAAAAGAAGTTGCGCACAAATGTCTCAAAAGCAGCATTATTCTGGAATCGCTTACCTCATAGAGCTTCTTTTAGTGGCCCAAACATATGATAATTGCATGGTGATAAATCCGGTCTATAAAAAGGGTGTTCTTATGTTGCCCAATGCATTTCCTCCAATTTTTGATGTGTCAGATTGACTGAGTGAGAATTTGGGGCTTTTCGGCCGATATGCACGTTTCGCTTTATCCAATAGCTGGCAGCAGTAAGCAGCATTAGCCTTACGATGTTTATGCAGAAATTCGACGTGCAGCACAAAAGGCGTTGAACTTGAGTTTTCTTTAAACAAGTATCCCCAAACTGTGCTTCTAGTTTACGAGGAATTTTGGCGGGCTTTACACCTTCAACGGCAAGAAATTTAATAATAATGCACTGCGCCACATGCGGATGAACCTCTTGCTCACTGATTGTATTTACAACTGACGAAAGGCGAGAACGGAATTCGCTTACGCGCAGGAAGTCGCGTGATATCCCCACCTAACATGTCTAAGAGTGTGCGTACACTCCCAATGGCCTCATGGTGACATGATAAAAATTCCGGTTTATATTTGATTTATTCTCATAGGTGCAACCAGAGAAATATCAAATTTTGAAGCTGATAATGCCACTTATTTGACTCGATAGAACATTGATTTTCGCTAGTTAAAAGAGTAATGCTGAAATTCTAAGTTCGGAATTTAAGTGCTTTTCAACTTAAGAAAATTAAGTAATACCCAACTTAACTATTTATGAAAAAATTAAAGCTTTACTTTTTTCATGAGATAGTTTTCATTGAAAATTTAGTTGCCGCCGGTTCAAATGATTGATGATGAAGAACTTTGGAACTTTTGTCGGTTATAAAGATTAAGGCTAAAATTTAGGAACTTAGAGCTGTCGGTCTAATCTAGTAAATATTGGAAAAATAACTATTTTATTTCAACATTTAGAATATTCGGTCTTTTCACCGAGAGATCTTAAATGTTTAATCTAAGTCGATTAGGTAGTTAAATAAAGAAACTGAAACTTTACTTTGCTTGCATTTCTTCCATAAATAAATAAATAGAATGAAGTTAAAAGTAGTTTCCATCTCTCCTAATCACTTATGGGAAAAACTTTAACTTTATGAAAAAAAATTAAATGCTCAATACTTTTAATGAAAGAATCTTTAACGGTAACGAACCAAACAACATTGAGCATCAAATGTATTTTAAGATTATCTTTTCTATCAGCGAGCGCCAGTTTAAATAAAAAGTATTTCTGTCAGAGTAATTTCTTCAGTTGATTTTTTTATGAAAAGGACACCTGAAAGCCACAGGCCTTGGAAGAAAGTCCAAATTTCAAATTGCACTTCAAGTATAATATATAAAGAAATGTATATTAATTTGAATGTACATGTTAGAAATACAAAGTCCACTGAGTGGGTGCAAGAAAGAATGTTATTTATGTGATGTTAATAAATTGTATAATAAGGATGTTAATAAAGATATTAATTAATATATTTTCATGTATTATTTAAGCCACTTAATCTTTTAGTGAAGGCCCCCCTGAAACCGTTTTGATGCCGACGCTTGAAGACCCTGTATAGGCTTCATGCAAGTGTACGCAATCACACCACAACAGCATGTTAACACGTCGCAACTACCACAAATGTTACAGCCACGCCTACCATCAATTGATGAACATTATGGTGGATGCGCTGTGTTAACGCAGACTTTCTCAACACATTGTCCGGTTGAGTTAGCACGAATTTCAAGTTAACTGAATCTAAAAACTCCGCTGTGAATATTACTTCGACTTAACAAGTCGTGTTCTTAGGTTTTTCTAACAAGATGCTGAAAACGAAATGTGGATTTTCAGACGTTTCGCTCCGTTTTCTGCGAGTAGAACAAACAACAAACCATTGGGCTTAGATTTACTCCTAATATGACAAAAAGTTCATGCTACAACACAGCTTTTAGTCACTTAGAAGACAAAGAGGAAAACATTTTCGAAAGAAACTTCTATCGCGTACATCTCGAAATTCTGATTTTTTTTTGTAAAGTCGAAGCGAATTCAAGACTGCCAGAATGAAAAATACAGGCTTCGCCCGATGTTAATACATGCAGTGTTTTCCGAGACATTTAACGTTGCGAATCAACGTTAATGTGGGGGCCGACGTACCGTTCCAGTTGCCATTACGTATGCAAAAACCGGCGAGCTGAACGGGGACAAAAGAAGCGCATTAAGTATTAACTATAAAATTTATAACCATCGCCCCAAATTACTGCTATTACATCTTAATTAATTTCAGAACGTAATCGACAAAAAGAGGTCCCAGCTTTGGCTTTTTTTTTTCAAAATAAAATACACATTTAAATCGCTTAATTTTATACTTTTCCTTTAATTAAATGAGCACAAACTTTTGTTCAAAAGAAAACTCCCGAAATTTAAGATTTATAACCGAGAAGCAATGAAAAAATAAACTTAATTCGTTTCTTTTATAAAAGTCGACTTTTATTCCTCGCCCCCTTTTTCAGTAATTTAATAAACGTTTGCCTTATTAAATTTTAATCTTTCAACTTTTTATCCACTGGAAATTAGGTTAGAATGGGGAGTCAATAATGGCGGTTTACCAGCAGGAGTGAAAGCCTTGTACGTTTGTCACGTGGACTCACTTTACGCGACGGGTAAAGAGCCTAACGAGCCCAAAGGCGTCCCTTGTGGCCCATCTTGATCGTCTGCGACCCTCGCGTGAATTGAGTATCGCCCTTTGTTGCTTTGGCGATCCGTTGAATGACAATTTTGCTTTTTTTGTAATTTGATGTGTTCTTTAGTGTAACCAAAAACTTTAGGACTATTATGATGCTAACTACCACCAGGGCAAAGTGTTTGCGACTGTTACTACAATAAAATATTTGTGACCATCACGCTGAAATAATAAAGGATACCATTCTAGGTCGTCGTAGGTTGCCAGGGGAGCAGACTAAATAAAAACAAGGGCAGTTTTTGCTCGTCGCCGAGAATTTCCGGCCGTTCCTTCTCTTGCGCCTTCTTAAAGCTGCCTTTTTCCAAGTTTTAAATTATTTCTTCATTATGTTTTGTTTTCCAGTTCTGGAAATTAATTTTAGATTAGAGTTCATTTTGTATATTTTATCAGACGACGTACGAGTGCTTATATTTAGCATTTTGGATGTTATCTTTTTGCTCATTATTATTGCAGGGCTTATTTCAATATTTTCGTACATCTGAAAGCTTCATCAACAAATAAAAGTTGGTTTTGAGTCAGCTATCATATTATTCAAACATGTTTTTTTATTTTATAACATAGAGAGCACGATACGTGCTTGGAAGTGGTTTGAAGATACAAATTCACTCATACCCTGCTTAACTCACAAATTTGCTATACAGTTTAAAATGTCTAATTTTAAAACTTTTAAATTTCCAATTTAAAAGTTATTTAATTTAAATGTCTTATGTAAATTGTTTTAATAAAAAATGTCTGTTTTAAATCTAATTCAATAGTTGGCATTTTAAATTTTTTAACTTAAAATTGCTGATTATAAAACCTTTTATTTAAAATTTTGTTTTTTAAAACCCTTTAGCTTCTAATATACCCTGCTTAACTCACAAATTTGCTGTACAGTTTAAAATGTCTAATTTTAAAACTTTTAAATTTCCAATTTAAAAGTTATTTAATTTAAATGTCTTAGGTAAATTGTTTTAATAAAAAATGTCTGATTTAAATCTAATTCAATAGTTGGCATTTTAAATTTTTTAACTTAAAATTGCTGATTATAAAACCTTTTATTTAAAATTTTGTTTTTTAAAACCCTTTAGCTTCTAATATCCAATTTTATCAATGGCGTTCATGTTAACGCTTTTTGTTTTCAAGCCTTCGAACTCCAATCTTTTGAGTTTAAACGTTATGATCATTGAACATTTCAGTTTGAAATATTTAATTTGAAATTTTTTAAGTGTTTGCATTTTATATTTTCAGGTTTCTCTTTTTAAAGATCTTTAGTCCAATCATTCTGAATTAGATTCATAGTCTGTAAAATAAGTAAATGTAAAATAAATAAATATTTTCAGAAAATGTATACAGGATGTTTCAATTAACATTTCTACAGACGATATCTAATAAAATAAAATATATATTTTTATTCTGTAAAAGGTAGTAAATTACTTTTTTAAGAAATACAACTATTACTAGAGATTTGACTTTTGGGATGAAAACAAGTGTATTTAAAATACTCCTATGATTCTTAATTGAATTACATATGTTTCCCTGCTTTCTTGATCGAAAAATATTTTTAAACTGCAGCGCCATCTCTGGAGATAACGATACAATAATAAATTATGTTTTTGAAGAAGGCATTCACTGGCGTAGTGAAAATAGGACAGGGTGGGACACTTGCACCCCCCCCCCTGGTTCATGAAGTCGCCGAAATTTTGCATTAAGTTTTTCATCTTTTCTCTAAAATTCGTACTCTCCTTGAAATTTCGACATTTATTGACAACCTCAACTTTTTTCACATTTGGAGATTTTTCACAAAATTTGCCTTTATAGAAGGCAAATAGCGGCTTTTTCTGGAAAATTTGGAATTTTCTCCCCAAATTTTGGTTTTTTTGAAATGTCAATTGTTTTCTCGAAATTTAAAATTATTTCCAAGATCCGTTTTGCTTTTGCAATTTTTTTAACTTAATCTCTTTTTCGAAATGTCGTTAGCTTTCTCAAAATCAGTCTTATTTTTAGAAATTTTAATTTTATTTCAAATTCAATCCTTTGTGTTCCTGGAAATCTTAATTTTGTTCGTCGAAAGTTCTCTTTAACTCAAAATTTAAATTTTTTTTCAGAATTTGTTTTTTATAAACAATTATTTTCAAAATTTAACTTTCTGTGCAAAATTTCCATTTTTTTTCCTCATGATTTTTCTCCTCGACATTAATCTTTTTCTCTAGATTTTCATTACTATTTCTGTAAAAGTTTTTTTTTTAATTTTGACTTATTCGCAAAATTCGACTTTGTTTCTTGATACTCTCTGGAAGACTTCGAAGTTTCACTTGAAATTTCAAACCGATTTCTCGAAATTTTGCCGATTTCTCCAAGCTCTTTTATTTTTCGTAGCGTTGAAACTTTACTGAAAATTTTAATCTTCTAGAATATAACCTTCCAAATATTTTTACTGGTTTTTTAGTTCGCTTTTTTCTCGAAATCTTGATTTTTATCTCAAAATTCGATATTTAATATTTCTGGATGTTTCGACTTTTTACTTGAAATCCGTGTTGTTATCAAAATGTTAATTGTATTTCTTAAACTAACTCATTTTCCTAAAATTTTCCTTTTCATAAAAAATTTAAAATTTCGCTTTTATTCTCAAAATTCGTTTTTGTAAGTTCTTTTAAAAATTGTTTTTTTTTCCGCTATTTTTCTTAATATTCTCGTTTACCGAAATTTTGCTATTTTTCTTAATATTAGTCTCCTTCTAATTATTTCTACTTTTTTTAAAACTTTTCAAAAATTTCATTTTCTGCCTTAAAATTTGCGCTATTTTCGAAATTTCAACTTTTATCTCGCAATATTTATGTTTCTAGAATTTTAAACTTTTTCCTCGAAGTTGGCTTCTTCCTGAAATTTCTACTTTCTTATAATTCGTTTATGTTCTCTAAATTTGATCGGAATGTTAATAAAAAAGCAAAAATGTTGAGAAAAATGTTTCTGTGTTTGAAGAAAAAACTGAACTTCTATACCGAAATTCAAATGATGTGTCAACATTTAAATAAAAGAGTAAAAATTCCGAAAAAACTAATTTTGGCAAATTGCTATTTTTTTAAAGTCGACTTTTTCCGAAAACCGCAAGTGGTTTTCGCAAAATTCAGCCTTTAAAAATGTTGACTTTTTTCGATGTTCGACATTTTTTTATGTTTTCCAAAACGAAATTTGATTTTCTGAAGATTCTGACTTTTTCGAAGTTGCGACTTTGTATTCTAAGTTCTACTTTCTCAACTTCCTCATTCCTTTGACCCATAAGCCAAATATCAAATTCTTTAGTTCTTACTTGTCGAAACATTTGTTAGCATTCGAGTTGGATATACCAAACTTATGAGATCTAACAAGATCGAAACCGGTAGTTGGCTTCCAAACTTCGAATCTAATAAATGTTCAAACCTATTGGTCTGTGCATTAGAATTTAAAAATGTTGATCATATTCCCGAAATTTTGACGGTACTTTTCAGACATCATTTTTCTTCATGATCGGTTTTTATAGATTTTTTTTTGACTTTCTGGATTTCCACTTGCTTCCCCTCTCGGAACAACAAATATCTCGAAATTTAACATTTTGTATCTAAGAATTTATGCCTCCTAATTTTGGCTTTTTCTCAGATTTCATTCATTTTTTCAAAATTGGAACACAATTTTAGTAAAATTTTATGGTTCTGAGAATAATATTTTTAAAATATTGCAAGAAAAAGCTTTCTTGTAAATTTCGATTATGTTAAAATTGAAATAAAATGAAATTCGATCAAAATGTTTTTGAATATTTCAATTTTGTCACAAAATTTGTTTTTTGCAAATTTCGAATTTTGTTAGAAATTCCAGCATTTCTCAAAATATCCTGAAAGATTCGAATTTTATTTTAAATTCAATGTCCTGACTTTTTTCTGAAAATTTTGCTCTTTTTCGAAATTTAGACTTTAATTTAAAAATTCGATCCTCCAAATTTGCGCCATGCAGTATGTAATATACTAATATGTAATATACTTAGCCGGAAAATATTCTGGTTTTGTTTTTTTTTGTCATTTAATTCTCAAAATAATTGCTGCCTCCCTCTGAACGAAATCCTACCTATGCTCATAAAGGCATTAACTATAAAAATTTATTATTCGTTTACAGAATAAAAATATACCTTTTATTTTTCTAGATATCGATTGTGGGAATGATAACTTAAAGACCCTGTGTATTGAAAACTACAAAATTCGAAAATAGCTTTATAGATATTTAGTTTAATGATTTTGTTTATCAATACATTTTGATTAAGGTTTCCAATTTAAACGCTTCCGCATTTCTTATTTTAAGCTTTCTATCGCAATTATTTTAAATTAAATTAAAATTAATTTAAGGTTTCTATTTCTCAAGCTATTCTGTTTTAAGGTAGTTCCAAATTTTTTTTTGTTTGACTTTTTAATTTTTGGGCTTCTCATTTAATCTTAAACGAATTATGTTTAATTATCTTCAGAATCTTTAAAATTGGCAACTTAATATTAAAAATATTTAACAAAAGAAGTTTTAAAATTAGAACCTCTAATTATGTTTAAAGGTGATGAATTTAAAGTTTTTAATTGCAAAGCTTTTCTGGTTTTAAAATCGCTTTTTATTTTCGAGTTCTTGGTTTTAAAATTCCCTACCCCAATATTAAAATAACCTTAGGACAACTTAAAGTTTAAAATTAAGATATTTTAAAAATCTTAAACAAAAAAGCTGGAATATTGGAACCTTCAAACTAAATACCTTTAAAGCTATTTAGTTTAAATTTTCTGAGTTTAAACACTTTCCTTTTTAAGTTTCCAAATGATTAGGCTTCGCATTTTTGGTACCTTATTTTGATTCTTCTTGATACAATTTTTCTAAATTAAATTCAGAATCTTTAAGATAAGATTCCTAAAATTAAAATTCCTTAAGGACAACTGAAAAACTGCAAAATGAAAATCTTTAAACTAAATTATTTACAAAATTAAAATATAAATCTTGTCCCCTGAAACCCAAAAAAATTAAAAACACAATAAAGGTTGCTCTAACACTTTTCGATAGCCAAGCCATCATCTTCAGAGAGATACATGATAGCTTGGCTATTGAAACGCAACTTTTGTTGTTGTGCTTTTTAATCTTTCTCGGTTTCAGGGGAGAAGATTTGTATTTCAATTTTTGAAGATAACCAAAGACCAGTCCCTTCCACCAAAATAAATATGTTTAAGCTGTTTCTATTTTTAAACTTCTCTCTTTAAAATTTCTAATTTTCATTATTTTTCTATTTTAAATTTCTTATCTTAAACGAATAACTTAAAGCTGTTTAGTCCAAAGTTTCTAATTTTAAAAAGTTTTTGTTTAAGATATCGAATGTTTAAGCTTTCTATTTTCTAGTTTGTAATTTTACAAATTTGTGAAAAAACCATTCAAAAAAATGTGAAGAAAAAACTTGTTAAATCAGAAAATCTAAATAGCTTTACAGATATTTCGTTTACGGTCCACAGTTTTTTAGATTTTTAATTTAAAATTTTGAGTTACTAATTTTAAAACTTTAGAATTTTTAAACTAAGAAACTTAAAATAAAAAGTATTTAAAAGTGTTCAAGAACAAGCTCCAAAACTTTCAAATAAACTTACACTTAAAAATAATAGTTTAACGATCCAAACTTTAAAACAGAGCACCTTTACAGCAACTATTAAGTTTATGGTCTCTAATTTTCAAGAATTGTTGTTAAAGTTTTTAATTTTCAAGCATCTCATTTTCTAATTCCTATTTTAATATTATTTTAAATAATTTTTAGAAACTTTAATTTTAAATTAGGAATGATCAAAAATTTATGACAAAAAAGCTGTAAAATTAGATCCATTAAATAAGCTTACTTAGTTTAAAGTTTCAAATTTTATAGCCTTTCAGTTTAAAGTCTTCAATTTTAACACTTACCAATTTTAACTTTAATTTTTGATTAAATTAACTCTAGAATCTTTAAGATGGCAAAATCAAATTTGCAATGCTTCAAAATTTTTTTTAAAAAGTTGCAAAATCAAAAAATCAGAAAGCTTCAAGATTATTAAGTTTACAGTTCCTAATTTTAAAGCTTTGCACCTAAATGTTCCAAATTTAAGATTTATTTTAGTGCTTTTAATTCTTTGGAATTTCCGATCTGAAAAATTTCTAATTTACAGTTTCTAATTTAAAGCTTTTTCATTTCAGATTTTTCTTTCAAAGGTCTAGTTTTAAAGCTTTTTATATAAAATATTTGAGAATTCATTTACTTTTTATCTTAAAGCTTTTTAATTTAAAATTTTTGATGTAAAAGCATTTTACTTTTAGTTAGATATCTTGTTTAGAAGTTTCTGATCAGAGAGCTTTTAATTTAAAGGTTTTTTATATTTTAAACATTTTTTATGTAAAAGCATTTTAATTAGATATCTTGTTTAAAGTTTCTCATTAGAGACCTTCTTAATTTAGGTTTTATTTTATTTTGAAATTTAAAATATTTTACTTAAACTGTTTAAGTCCCTTTATCACATCAACAATTAAACAAATAATTATGCGATACACATTTCGACACCAAAAGTAGCATTTTCATCTATTAGCAAAAGAAGCATCGACAATCGATATAATTTGAGATTCAAATCGATTTGAATCTGATTTGAGAACTTTTTTGTTCAAAATTTCTTAATGAACTTTTTCATTCATTAATTTTTTAAATGCTTTGTTTAAAAACTTTAATTTTAAAACTGTTTTGCTTAACCCATTCGCGTCCACTGTACTCATTTGAGTACACTTGAATTATTGCCCTTCGGGGGTGACTATGAGTTAAAAGTAAAAATGCTAATGAGATAATTTTAATCCCTATACTTTTTTCTTTAAATCCTTTTAATTAAATTTTCAAATTGTTTGTTCTACTTTAAGGAAATAGTAGTACGAAATGTAATATGCAAGAGGTTTTGATAGGAAATAGATGTCACCAAGGATACTGTTATTCAAAACAGTAATTCGTTTTCGATTATCAGATATTTTTATTAAATATGTGAAGGAAAGGTATAAGATCATAATAATGGAAAATTTTATTATTTTATTTTCTAAACGCTGATTTGTATTTATACTTTTTTACGGAAGAAAAATAGTGTAACTAATGAGGAAGGCAAAATAATATACCATGGTCAACTAAATTAAAATACCAGAAACTATTTTTGTCTTGTGTAAGAGTGAAAGGCATTAATGGTTAATACGTTTCATTAAAAGGTTTTTTAAGTGAAAACTTCTTTAGGCGCACTAAGTAACAAAACATAGCCTGGTTTTGCGTTACTTAAAAGCGGTACTTTAAACTACTAGTCGATTTTCTGCCACTGTGCCATTCCGGACATTTAATGACATTTCTTAAAACCTTTCCGACACCCGGATAATCCGACATTCGAATAATTCGACATTCGGATAATCTGGCACCCGAATAGTGCGAAATCCGACTAATCCGAAAAATTAATACATTGAAAACATATTTTTTTAAATGTCTTGAAATTTGTTATATCATAGTTTTAAGTTTTTACTTCTGGCAAATTTTTTTTTATTTTAGATTTTCTTTTTTAATTTTTACCTTCAAATTCTTTATATATAATTCTTCGTCTTTATAACTTTTTACCTTTTCATTTACATTTTAGATTTAAAGGTTTAACTGATTCTTGTTTCAAAGTTATATTTATTTTAAAAAATTCCTCGATAAAATTACTTTCCGTATAATCTTTTAATTTTTATTTAACATTTCTCGTTTTAGCTTTCTCATTTGCAAGCTTTCTTATTAAACGTTTTTATTTTAAAAATGTTTTAGAAAAATTTCTTATTTCAAAATTTTTTGGATTTAAATTTATTAACCAAAATTTCTCTAATTTGTTATTCTCAAGCTTCTCATTATAAGATTTTTTAATCATAAATTTGTAGAATTGATTCTGACTTTAAATCAAATTAGTTTAAGGTTTCTGGTTTCAAAGACATTTTTTCTAATCCTAAACTTAAGGCAGAGGTTTTCTTACTTTAAAGATTCTTATAATTTTTTTGGAACGGACTGGTCCTTGGTTACCTTTAAACATTTTAGTAATCTCTCTGAAGATACTATTAGAGTGCTCCTCCGAAGATGATAGCTTGGCTATCAAAACGCGTTAGAATAATTGTTGTTGTGTTTTTTAATCTTTCTTGGTTTCAGGGACAAGATTTGTGTATTAATTTTTGAAGATCCTTAGTTCAATATATTTCATTTCAAAGTTTATTAGTTTTAGATTTTGCATTTTAAGTTTATTATTTTAAAGTTGATCAATTCAAAAAAATTTTCAACAACTGTGTTCCAAGCCAAATCACTTGGAAACCAAGAACATTTTAAAACTTTAGATCCCTATAGTTCCCAAAAGAAAAAACATAGCCAAATTTTCCCTGCATGACCGGGTTCTACATGTTCAAATTTCTTAAAATGTTAATGATGCGAAGGGACGAGAAACCTTGGGCATTTAAAAATATTTTGAAAATATTTTTTCTTTAAATTATCTCCAGTGTTAGGACAGATAACTTTAGACACTTTAACGGGACCTAACAGATATAACACTCTACGTTAGTTTCCCAATTTGAGACAGCATGGGAATAAAAGGTAATGGAGCAGAATGGACCACTTTGTAAAGCGTTTAGCATTCGAACCATAAATTGGGCAGATTTACCAACTTGAATATACGATGTTCAACTGAAATCCGAAGAGATTACACAGTTTTACTCATGTAAACAAAGGTTGAACTCATAACGACGCTCAGCTTGTCTCTTAAATTACTTCAATGCACGCCTACATATAAAATGGATCAGGAAAGCTTTTTCCTCGACTCGTTCCACTTGTCAGAAAAACGAACTATTGAATACAAACGAAGGATTCCGGTAAATCAAAAACACGGAATTTGACCAAGGACTGCAAACTTTCCAACTCCCAACACCCTTTCAATCGCCCTGGACGGTCACCGACAACGAAGAACTCCCTTGATTTGGGTACAGCCAGGAAAATAATATCCGCACGTCTAGTGCGCCGATTGCCCGCAAGCCGAAAGTCGTTTAAAGTTGATTTTAACGCAAACTTCCCGGATTTTCATCATTATAAATTTACGGACAGGCAAGTGCAAACTTCGTGTATATATTCGCATTAACGGGACGTGATGGTGCACAGAGGGCGCTAAGGCGGGCGGACGGGACGGCCACCTGAGGCCACTTTGTCATCGTACGAAACCGAGCCGTTTCTGGGCCTTCCCCGTACGGTTTTATTTCGTTTTGTCGGTGTAAGACAGCGTTGCTCAAACCACGTTAAGAGGAACATTTGTAGTTATACATATCCTAGTTTAAAATAAACATCAATTTAATTTACAAAAAAGTCGGTCAACAATGAACCAAGAGCACAATTAGCGTTCCGTACCAATACTACACTGAGTAGTTAATAGATGAAATTAAATTATTTCTACTTATGTTTTACGTTGCCTAAATGGGGGTACAAAAAATGTCGTACCTAATATTATTCAGAAAATGGCACCATTATCTTGAAAGCCCTGCCGACATACAAAAATTGATGATGACGGCATTAACTTTCATTCTCCGAAAGTTAATGATGTCATACATCAATTTTTTGGCAATCCAAAAATCTGTTCTCCGAAAATCAATGACATCATCAATTTTTGTATATCAAAAAATAATATTTTAAAAATAGAAATCAATTTATCCGAATAATTTTCTCTAAATAATAATTTTAGCATGACCCTAAAATGGAAGCATTCAATAAGTAACTAATAAGTTAACACAAAGACAATTTATGAAACAGCGGCACTGAAACGAAGGTAACATTCAGCTGGCTCACTGGATGAAGACGTAATTTGTATATCGATATAAACGGTGTGTCTGGCGGAATTACAGAATTACTGTGTTGCTTATAATTAATAAATAAACTAACTTCTAAATTATGCTTCTAAGTGAAATTATATAAAGAATGTATTTTATACACTTCCATTAACCGACATTTTTTACATAATAAGAGATTATACTACATAGGTAAAAATGTCTATTAAAATAAACGCCTATTTTTGCATAAAATATATTTTCTTAACATAGGCTACAATATCACAAAAAACTACAGTTTTCCGACAATCTATGACCCTAAAATTATAAAAATTTATTAACCTAGAAGATTATGGGGGGACGATCCTTTGTTGACAATTTTGATCTGTATCATTAAAACAATTGAACCAAAAATTGTAAAAAATATATTTTAGAATCCTTAAGGGTAGCTCTTTTAAATAATACTTCACAATCTATTACTTTAAACTTGGTACTTTAATCTCACCAAACCAACCCTCCATTTTAGTAAATACAGTGCTAGACTGTAACTTGGAAAAAATTGAGTAAATCAAAGACAGATTTTTTTTCAGAAATATGCTTGAATACATTGATGAATATTTTAATTTGTGCTCTTTTTGATGTAGGAAAATTTTATACAGCATGTCCCAAATTTAAAATATGACGTCATCGACAATTTTTTTAAATAGCAACCCTATTTTTTTCTTGACTATTCCTAAAGGATATATCAAGTTACACATGCGTACCAAATTTTATTTTCTTCATTTCTTGTCATTTAAAAGATATTTAACAAATATTAACTTATTTGAAAAATCAAGGGATCTGATGCAACTTAATAATCTTTCTTCAATAAATGTTCAAAATGTTGTTCATTTACTAACTGAGAACATCCTAAACGGAATTGAAACTCGTTTTAAACACTTCTAATTACTTCGTGTGAAATTTGTGTACACTCCTGTCTTATTTGTCCTTAAATTCCTCAATATTTGCAGGTTTGGTCTTAAAAACTTTGCTTTTCAAATACCCCCATAAGAAATAGTTTATAGTGTTAAGTCCGGAGACTTGGATGGCCATTCAAAAGTCCTCTTCTACCAATCCATCTGCCTGGAAATACATCATCCAGATACTCACGGACAGGTCTTGCTGAAACCAGATGTTTCTATTCGGGACATCAGCTTCGACCGGATCAGAAAACAAGATAGCTAAATCAGGAATTAGCTCTTCCTGCAAGAATTCTAAATATCCCGACCCATTGAGATTTTCTTGAAAGAAAATTGCTCTTATAACTCGATCATCAGCAATCCCTGCCAAGACATTGACTTTCTCTGGATGTTGAGTGCGGCCTTCCCTCATCCAGTGTGGGTTGTTGTCTGCCCAGTAACGACAATTTTGACGATTTAGCTCACCATTTGACATAAACGTTGATTCATCTAAAAACAGGATATTTTCTACGCTTAGAACATTTTTGTCCAGTAGATCCATTATTTGTTTGCAAAACTGGAGTCTTCTATCCGGATCATCTTCTAAGAGTTCATTTTATAAGGATGAAATTTCTGCATTTTCAGAATTCTGACAGATCTACTAATACACTTCTCCACAAAATTAACGCACCACTTGGAAATTTCGAGATAACCAAACAATTATCTCAAAATCATAAAATTTGATATTCAGAACTTTAACACCTTAAGGATTAAAAGACATTTATTTCCCCAGTCATTTAATGACAGTAGTTTTTAAGATTTATTCAATACTTAACAAAATATTGCAAAATTCTTATTTTTTCAAATTTTTTTTTAAGGTTAATATCGTGTGTTTCCCCCTCTACTGGGGATAACAACTTCACACCGACGTGGCAGACTCTCTATTAAACTTGTTATCTCCCTTTGATCTAGTCCATCCCAAATTTCTAGAATTTTTTCTTGTACCTCACCAAGGGTAGCTGGAGGGGGCATCAGAGCTTTGACTTGCTTTCCAATAATGTCCCACAAATGTTCTATGGGATTAAGGTCTGGACTTCTTGCTGGCCAGTCCATAACCTGAATACCAACTTCATCAAAGTATTCTCTCACTATTCTAGCAATGTGTGGTTTCGCATTATCTTGCATTAGAATAAAATCATCGCCAATATAGGGACCATACAGCACGACATGTTCTTATACAATTTCGGTTATGTAACGTTGACTATTCAATGAACCTCGATTGATCACCTGCAAGTCTGTGTGACCCGTTGAAGAGATGCCACCCCATACCATTATTGATCCGCCACCAAAAGCTTAGACTGGTCTTATGTTGCATTGGGCATACCGTTCGTTTCTTCGTCGAAACACTCTCACACGTCTATCATTGTTAAACAGACAAAATCTGGACTCGTCTATAAATAAGACACGAGTCCATTCAGCGTTGGTCCAATTGACGTGATCTCTAGAAATTGTAGTCTTATTCGGCGATGGTATGCCTTTAAGAATGGACCCCTGGCTGGAATTCTGGGGTGCAACTCGTCAGTAGCAAGCCGCCTTCTAACCGTTTCTATGCTAACTTGCAGATTATGTGTGGTTACAAGCTGGATTTGCAAACTTCTACAAGTTGTAAATCTCTCACGTAATGCACGGAGTCTCAAAAAACGATCTTGTAGAGCGGTTATTTTGCTAGGCCTTCCTTGTCCTGGTCTTTTTTGAT
Source organism: Dastarcus helophoroides (assembly GCA_028583605.1). Lineage (NCBI taxonomy): Eukaryota > Metazoa > Arthropoda > Insecta > Coleoptera > Bothrideridae > Dastarcus > Dastarcus helophoroides. The sequence continues at coordinate 16,320,886 of CM053328.1, forward strand.
TCGTATTTGTTTCCCGGAACCGTTGAACGACACGAGAAATTGTTGAATGGCATACCCCAAGTCTTTGGGCAATGTTTCGGTAACTCAATCCTTCATCGGCTAATGTTACAGCCTGGACACACTCATCACGACTTCAATTGCGTGAAACACGGTTCATCTTTTGAAAATAATGTTTTTCAATCCAAAATGCCAAAACACACCTCAAACAATCAATTAGAGAGAACTCTAATGGAACAACACAAAATCCTGTTTTATGTTGTTTATACCTTATTTTGTTTTTTTTTCTTGATACCAGCTGCAAAATGGACCAACAAAAAAAGGTAGCAGCATTTATCACATCCTAACATGATATGTTAATGTCCATGCATGTGAAAATTTTAAATTATTTGCACATGTACATGATTTTTGATAAAAGGATAGTGGTGCGTTAATTTTGTGGAGAAGTGTAGTTAGTTATCCACATTGTAACAACTACTAGATTTTTTTAGTTTTTTGTATCCAGTAATGGTCACAATCAAATTTTTCATAACCAAAATCTAATTACAAATTTAAAAAACATTGTAAGTGAAAGTCTATCAAACATATTTTATTTCCATGTACAAAAATTGCATTCATTACTGTTTAAGATTGTAAAATGCAGATTCAGTTTCTAAAATTAGTAAATTTATGCATGGTCACTAATGTTCTCGGAATCTAGGAGCAAGTTGGGATAATTCTTTCTTTCCCATGAAAATCAATAAACCATCGGTCAGCTAGCCCCTTTCGCTAGAGAATATTGGTGGCCATAAAGTCTTTCTGGTCGCCTCCCCCAGATGTTAGGATATAAATAGGTTTTATAATAAGGAATAAGACAGTTTTTAACCACGTAACCAACAAGACAGAATAGATCAGTGTGAAATTAAAAGACTTTTTATCAATTCAGCCTAACCGAAGACGATCCTTAAAGTTAATTTTAAAATCCAAAGTTCTCACTTTAAAGCTGTCAATGTTAAAGATTTTAATTTAAAAATCTTTTAGATTTAGAAGTATTAATTTTAAAGCATCTCTAACTAATCTAAATCTACTTTTGTAAATACTTTTTAATTTAGATTTTTCCTATTTCCAATTTAAAATTTCTAATTTTAAAATTATTTCTTTAAAGTTTATAATTTTAAAAATTTGTAACAAGTCTCTTATCTTAAAAGATTCTAGTAAAATGGCTTTACTTTTTTAAGATTCTAAATTTAAAATTTTTAAACTATTTAAACAAGAAATTTCTTAAAGTTAAAAACTAAAGTAGAATTTAAAATGTAAAGACAAAATAAAACTACGTTAAAAAGCCTAAAAATTGGATGTTTTAAAGTGTGAATTATTAAGTTAAAAAATTTAGCCAAGAGCGAACCAGACTTGCACAATTAGGGTTCCGTACCAATTACTGCAGTGAACAGCCAATAGATCAAATTAAAACATTTTTGCTCATTTCAAATTTTGGTGAAACGGACTGGTCCTTGATTATCATCAAAAATTTTATCCAAATTTTCTTGTGTAATAATTGAGAAATAAATAAAATCGTCTATTTTCAGATATCAACACTTTTTTTATACAATCAATCCAAATATTCTTGGAACTGATAACTGTATTGATAATGTCTCAGATAAAAAGCATTCATTTCCAATTGGCAATAAGTCGATAACCAATACAGTTTATGAGATCGGCTCGGATCGCGCTAAAATGTTCGATTCCAACTGCAATTACTAAGCTGCGTGCAAGTTAATAAACTAGTGTCCACTAAATGAAATAATGTAAAAAACAAATTTAATTTACATATTATCGGTCAGCTAAATCAGATTTTTTATTAAAAAAATTATTTCTGTATGGATCAAAATGTCTTGGAATGCAAGCACCTATTTTTCCATAAAATATTTTTTTTGTCGACAACTATTACTATTCCAATTTCACTGCCAACTCTTCCAGGATCCCCTGCAGGAGATATGGAGGGTAAATCGGCGAAATTTAGAGAAGTTTTGCGTCCGTATGTTTGCTTGAACTTACGATAGTCGCTTGATATAATCACCAAAACGCCGACGATAAACAAAGAAGTGCCAGCACAATTACCGTCAGTAAAAATATCATTTTTAACTGAAATATTGGAGCTCTCTGTTGACATGCCTAGAAAAGTTGGAAGTGAAATTGGAATTCCTACGTAGACAACTGGTCGAAGAACACCAGCAAATCGAAGCGTCGAAACTGAAAGTGTCTTCGGCGGTGGAAAAAATGGTAAAAATGCAAGATTTAAACTAATTCTTTATCAAAAAACCTGCAATTTTCCGATAGCCTATCAGGGCTTTGAACCGGAACTGAACCAGAAACCGGAAACATAAAAAACCGTTATTTGTGTCGGAACGAAAACCGGAACCCAACCGAAAAGAAAATATCGGTTTATTTCGATTCAGTGCAGATTCAAAAGTCCAGAGTTAACAAACCCTCCCCCCGTCAATGTCAATTTTACATTAATAGTCTCAAATTTCAACCCAATATTTTGCTTGACTATTTTTATTGCGACTTTTTTTAAAACTACGATTTTTTTTATTAAAATTTCCAATTTGAACTTATTTTCATTTTGTCCCATAAATGTCGGCTTTAAATTTAAAATGTTGAATTTTCCTAGAACGATAATGTTTATTTTTAAATATTCCGACGTTTATCATCAGCATTTAAATCAAAAATATGTAGAATTTTTATAAAATAAATTTGGAATATTTCCTTTAATTTCACCTTTTTTCTCAAAATTCTGGGCTTATATTTTCAATTTTTTCCTATTATTTTAATTGTTATAAAACATTGGTGCCTGATCCATAGTTTCTGAGTCACATGTGGTTTACAGTAACTTTTGATCTGACTCGCGTTGACTATGAAGGAAAGAGGTATCCCATTTTGTTTAATAAATTCATGACTTCAAAATGAAGTCAAACACTATGTAAAAAAATCAAAATTTGAATTTTAAAATCGAAAAATAAATTTAAAAATCTAACTATAACGTAAAAAGTTTAACGCAAAAGTCAAAAATTCTAGAAATTAGTCCAAATAAATTTATTTAAAAAAATTTAGTTTTCAAACTTCAAGTTTAAGACTCGAAATTATCAAAAAAGAGTTTAAAAAAAATCTGTAAAATATGTAACATTTCAAAGAGTATAATTTTCAACTTTCAATTAAAAATTTTATGCAAAACATTGAAAAGATAAACTCTTATGACAAAACTCTTCTCGAATTTTCAATTCTAAAATTTAAACACGAAATTTTGAGAAAATATCGAAATTTTGAAATAAAAAACTAAAAGTTATTCACAAGAATTTAGTTCCAACACGAAATTTCGAGAAAGTGGCCTAAATTTTGAGTTTAAAATCGAAATTTCAAGAAAAAATGAGAACTTTGGGATTAAGATAACATTCTGAGATTAAAAGCCAAAATCTTTAAAAAAAGAGTCAAGATTTCAAGTTTTACATCGAAAATTTTGAAAAATAATAACAAGGTTCAAGTTTGAATCCACAATTTTCAGAAGCAACTCGCCTAAGAAAGTCTTAAAATTTCGGCCTTATTTTCGCATTTTGAGATGAAATTAAAAAATTCGTTGAAATAGCTAAAACTTAAAATTAATATTTTTGAGAAACGTTTTTCTTTAATGAATGGAAATTTTTTGGAAATTGTGACTTTTTTCCTCGAAACTTTAGTTTTAACCTTAAAATTACTTTGAGAAAAAAGGTTAAATGTCCAGAGAAGCTTAAAATTGATAAAAATTTATTTCAGTTAATGAGAAATTATGAGAAAAATTCGAATATTTTAGGAAACACTAGAAATTCATAATTTTTTTACTTTAAACTTTCGAGTTTATAAATCTCAGTTTAAAGTCGGAATTTTGATTTTTTTTTAATAAATAATGTTTTTATTTTAATGCAAAATTTCTGAGAAACCTTATTTGTTTTCGAAGTTTTGGAATAAAACGACTTTCTTTATAAATTTGCATTTTACCCACGGCATTAATAACTTTAAATTTTCAAAATCGAAAATACCAGAACTTTCTTAATATCTGTGGTTTTTGTTCAAATTTTGAGTTTTCTGTCAAAATGTTCAACTTAAAATTTAAATTTTTACATTTTTCCGAAAATTTCAACTTTATAATCAAAATATTAACTTTATTTCGACTTTTATTTTTTTTTTCATGAAATTTTGAGTTAGAACCCAAAATTATTTGAAGTTAAAATTTTTCGATTTGATCTTCTAAAGCCAAAGCTTCAAAAAAAAAATGTTTTTAATTTTTCTCCTTAATCAAAAAATTTCAACTTAATAGGTAAATTGGGGTCTTCATTATTTACGTAATTTCACTTTAATCAGGAAATTTCGAATATAAACTCGCTATTCTAACTTTCATATCGAATTTCTGACTTTAATCGTCATGTTAGTTAATTTTATTTAACATTTCTGCGACCCAGTTTGGAAATATTTAAATTTTTAATAGCCACATGTTGAAAAAAAAGTTTTTGTAAAAAACCTAAGAGTTTATTCAAAATTTTTATCAATTAAAAGTGCAAACCCGGATTTTTGATTAATTGAAATTCTCAACATTTGCTTAAAAAATCAAAGTTTCTGAAAAAATGGAAATCTCATTGGCTATTAAAGTTTAAATTTTGACAAACGTTTTTCAATCAAAATATAGACTATTTTAAAAAAATGTTGATATTTTTCTCTTCCAAATTTAGGCTTCTTTTATCTTAAAAAATTAGAATTTTCAATTTGAACTTTTGTTCTTTAGAATATCATAAAATTTCGAAAAAACCTGAAAATGTCTTCTTCAAATTTCCTGAAAACCTCAAAATGCTTAAAAGGAATTCAGAATTTGAATACAGTTTTTTTTTAATATATTTGATCTTTTTTTTAAATTTTTACATTTTTCTTAAAATTTGATATAAAAATTGCAATTTTTCTAAAATTTCGATTTGAAACACGAAATAAAGTCGTTTTCCAAACATTATGACTTTTTTATGTTTACACCTAAATCTCAAATTCGAATGTTGAAAAGTTGAAATCTTGAGATATTTTTATTTATGAATTTAGTTTGTTTTTTCGAACTTTAATTGAATTGAGATTTAAATTTCTTTCTAGAACTGTGAAATTGTTTCCCTTAAATTTAAATGTTTTCCTCAGAATGTCGAATTAAAACACGAAATTAATAAGACGTCAAAATTTAACCTACAATCTAAAGACTAATAGATTTCAACATTTATTAGATTCGAAGTTTGGAAACCAAATACCGGTTTCGATCTTATTAGATCTCGTCAGTTTGGTATATCCAACTCGAATGCTAACAAATGTTCCTGACTATCGTTTCTATGGTTTCTCTATGGACCAATAGAGTCTAGTGCTAAGAGTCACAGGCTTGACGTCTGTGAATTTTTTGGTACTTACTTGTCGGACCATTTGTTAGCATTCGAGTTGGATATACCAAACTGACGAAATCTAACAAGATCGAAACCGATATTTGATTTCCAAACTTCGAATCTAATAAATGTCAAACCTGTTGGTCTGTGCATTAGAACCTTTGTCTTCTGGGAACTTTTTCCTAGAGAGCAACCGCTTCGCTAGGTGGCAGTGTTTCAAGTGTTGGTAGTTCAGCTACCTTATGATTCACTATACACGCCTGGAGGGCTGCATGAATTTGTAGTCTAGGTTGCATTCTACTTGCATACAATATCAAGGTTTAACTTTTACTTTTAAGAAAGTAGTCAAAATTTGAAAAAAAAAACCCTCGAAATTAATGTAATTTTCTTTTTTTTTCATTTTAATCATAATATTTTGACTTTCAACTGGATTGTTCCAGTATTTTCTCTAATCTTAAAATCTCTAGTATAAGTCGAAATTTTGCAAATTAATCCTTTTTTAAATCTTGAATTTTTTTGCAAAATTCTGCAATTGCTAGTTTTTTTCTGAAAATTTTACTTTAAATTCAATTTCCTAGCAATACTAACTCTGTTTTACATATTATTTTCTAAATATAACTTAAACTTAATAAGTTTTAAGATTTCTAACTAGTTTAAACCCAATATTTTGTAATACATAATGATCATAGGTTTTATGTTAAAAGATGTTTGCTGCGATTGATCCTTTTTTTAACATCACTTCAATCATGATAATGTCTTTTTATTCTATTTATTCTAAAAGTTAGATTACAAACTTACAATTTCTGCATTTTCTAAAAAAAATAACTTTATATTCAAAATTTTAACTTGAATTATTCCCTAAATTTCAGGGTTTATTTTTTTAAAATTCCGACTTTTGTTTCGAGATTACTTGAAATATTTTCTTTCTTTTAATAAAAAAATGAAAAATTAGTCACTCGGAGCTGGGCCGAAAACCGAAACCGGAAAAAGCCGTTATTTTTGTCGGAACGAAAACCGGAACTAAACCGATATAATTATTTTTTTTGGAACGAAAACCGAAAACCGGAACGAAAATAATAACGCTTCGAAGCCCTGTAATCTATGGCCCAATATCTACTAATCATATTAAAATCTAAATTTTATCTTTAGAAACCTAGGTTCTCCTAGGTTTCTAAAGATAAAATTCCCCCGTTCCCCCTGTTCTCAGGGGGAACGGTCATTTCTGACACATTTTTAATTCTGCCTTCAAGACGATTACACCAAAGATTAAAAGAAAAATATTTTAGGATTCTTAGAGGTAGCTCTTTCAAATGATACTTTGATATATTAACTAAAACTTGATTTTTCGGAGACCAAATTAACCCCTCATGTTATTACAAAATATTTTCGTTTTCTAATCGGCTGGCGGTATTTTCGTGGTCATCAAAAACCAACGCTGTGCAAAATTTCAAATTTCTGCGTTACATAGTTTTCGAGGAAAACCTCTTTGTGGCAGACACGAGGGTCAGATTGATTATAGGCGTTCCGTTTTTTAAAGCACCGGGCCCAAAAAACATAAAATTATTCATTTATTATTTTAACAATTTTCATTTCAAGGTTTCTAATTTTTTTAATGTTAAAATTTTTACTTTCAAATTTTTCATTTGAAATTCCTATATTAAGGAATCTTAATTTTAAAGCTGCTTAGCCAATCTAAATACTCTTTAAACACTTTTTAGTGTAAATAATTGTTATTCTAAGAATTTTTAGTTTAAAATTTTTGATTTGAAAACTATTACGTTGAAGTTTCTAATTTTAAAGTTTTTTATTTTAATTTTCTAATTTTAAAGATTTCTAATGCCATGGATTTAGTTTCTGAAGATTCTTAACTACCAATTTTTAAATACTTTGAACAGGGAAGTAATTTAGAATTAGAAAGTTTAAAATAAAATTGAAAAAATAAAACCAAACTAAATATTTATTAAAAAGCTGATAAATTAGTAATTTGAAAATGTTAATCATTGACATAAGAAGCAAAAAATTGTACGTTTTTTATATTAAGGATTCTCTCTTAAATTATTGGAAGCTGTAGTAAATGTTATTGAGCACTATCAGTTGGTCGCTTTAGTCTACCGGTTGGGTAAAGTGGTTAGGCTTAGTCATAATCTGCTTTAATTGTAAAAAAAACTTCATTGCATTAAATTTATCAAATGTTGTTTCTTTGAAGCAAATATGGCCTTAAACATTTGTAAAATCATATTAGAATGCCTAAAATCAAAAATCTTTTAGCCAGCTTTTCGTTTTTCTTTTTGGAGTTATATTCTAGTAGGTTTCTTTTGCTAATTTAATATCTAATAAGCCCTAAATCATTACGAGTAGAGGAGAAGGAGGTACCTTAGCACATTTTTTATATTTTGACTCGTAACAAATCAATCGTAAAGAGAAATTGAAACAACATATTTTTCTTAGCTTTCTTAGTCTTTGATTAGTATAAAAATGACGACACGTTTCAATTTGATAAAAGCTGTATGATAAAATCTTTTTTTTTACAAAGCCGAATTTGCTCAAATCTGCCTCGCCATAGGGACACATTTGAATCAACATGGGGTAAGTTAAAAAAAGGTTTAAATGTAGGAAATCGAGAGTATTAGAGTATTAGTTATAGTCATATTAAACTTTTAAAGTTAAATCTTGTATTACAGTAACGAAGCTTAAAATAATGGTTTTTAATTTAGCCAGAAATTGACTTTGATAACAAAAACAATCACATTGCGCCATCATTTTCAAATAATCATCTTAGATACTTATCCTACCAAAAAAAAAAAGAAAAATTGAAATCAAAGGTAAATTTTGCTGCAGTTCTGGACATGCCACGTGCATATTATTATGTAATGGATCATCTATCAACTTTTTCAGGAGAATAAAACAGATATTTTCTCTTCAAGTAATTGACATTGTTTAAGTCCCTTTCTTCAATTCTAGCAACAAAAGCTAAAGATGCTGTTCGTTTCTCTGAAGGGCATTGAATTAACACAAAGTCCCCAACATTCAGACTTGTAAAAGGAGTACTGTGAGCTGGATCATGCAGTTCTTCACCATTATTATGACTGTCACTTGCATCAGTCGCATCCAAGTCTGTGTCGTCATTCATGAAGACGTAATCATCAGATTCAGAACTTGATATTCATAACTATTAAATTTTATTACCGATCAAAAAGCAACAGATATTAAAAATTTCCCAATATTGCTTTTTGATCGTTAATAAAGTTTAATAGTGACGAATATTAAAGAACTCCCCGAAGTAAGGGTTGGTATTGTCAATTATTTCAGAATTTGATGTGAATATAGATCCTTTTATGATTTAGATTTGCCTTTAGGAAGTTGTTTGCCTTTTGAAGTTGCTTACATTTTGTCGGTTGCTTTACTTTGGAATGTGATTTGCCTTCTTTTGTACGTTTGTACGAAAACAGACTTTTTTAATTTTTTCATCCAATTAAATGTGCCTCTTCTATTGTATTCTTCTCTGGGGTGTCAGTCAAGATTCAAAAACTTTCTTTTTTTCATACTTTGAGCCATTTTTACGTGGAAGAGCTTTAAGATAAAGTTCAATCATTTCTGAAGATATGGGACCGGATACTTCATGAGACGTTGCATTGATATTGTGCTCACTAAGATCACAAATACTTGGACTAAATAATTTCTGATTAGTTCCTCCTGGTCCAGGGAATAAAGTTTGTAGCTTATGTGACCCTCTTTGTGAAGCTACTTTTGCCTGAATAATATCAGGAATTTCAAGTAAGGCATTAGCTGCCATGACGTCCTCATTTTCGGTAGATATATTAAGTTGAGGACGATTCGTGGCTTCTGCACATCGGAAATCATCGTCCGTAAATGCATTAAGGTTAAATGGATGAATTTCTGGTTTTGAAAATCCTGACATTTTATTATTAGACGTATGAGAAGCATTGGATGCAGGAGTTACAATGGCTAGCAGATCATGGATTGTTATGGTTCTACCAGGATGTTCAAGGAGCCAATCATTTTGTGCTACTAAAATTTTCTGTTTAAATGGCTCATTGGCACATTTAAACATAGCGTTTAAATGTGTTCCATTTGTTTGAATCAAATTTGCTCCATAGTAACTTGGAAGATAAATATTTACAAAAAAAATGTCTGAAACAACCGGCAAGAAAAACTACCATGTGGATGAAAAACTAGTAAGTACTAGATAATTGGAGAAAACAACTATATGGTCAACGTTTACTCACGTGATTGATAATTCCTTACAACATTTACTTTGATTTTAAACTTCGGCGGCACTAGAATGGTTAGAGATTATAACTCGATTTTACAGATAAACACACGCGCTCTGTGACTTCATGTTTGACATACCCAGTATTGCCCAGATTTAAATGGAGTTGTGGCATAGACTTATACAAAGCTGCGTTCAAGAATCAACAAATTCAAATCTGCCCCTGTGCTAAGGTGCTTCCTTCTCCCCTAATGCGAAACAGTTTTAGGTTCATGTGCACAAGCTGCTATTCTTGTACTTCGGTAAAGCAGATGCTTGGTCACTATCCAAACAACCGAAAATCTGAATAACATCCATTCTACGTCACACGAATAATTTTGAAGTGGAATTGATTATATGAAGAAATGGCCCAAAATACAGCATGTGCAAAATACACATTTTAGCTCAACGATTTACAACAGTTTCTACTTCCTTGTTCACTACAAAGTTAAAAAGGACATAGAAGAAGTTCGTCGATAGGTCAAACAGGGTTCCAAATCGGCCGTGGCCACTTTACCTGCTACGGCAACTTTAACTATTTTTCCCCTACATAAGCCACAACTTTGTGGCATTCGTCTATCATTCAAGCAAGATTCTTAGGTATTTCTGCTTCTAATTGTGAAATATAAAAGGATGTCAATGTTTGGAACAAGTTTAGTTTCCAGAGCGAAAGGGAGTTATTAAATTTTTTCTTCATGATAGAATCGGCTTGTGCTTGTTTGTAAAAGAAGTTTTCATCATTTATCTGTTAAATCCGAGAAGCTGATTCCATCAAGTTACTTTTCTTAAAATAGGAAATAGAAACAATCGGGAAAATGTTTTAATGGGGCCTTGGATTGTTCCAATTTGAGGACAAAAAGTTAGTTCCGGGGAGCTATTAAATTACCTTTTTATAAAGTCTCCTCGGCAAAACTAAGTGAATATACAAGAGCGACAAATTATGGTTAAAACTTTAAATAACTCCCTCACAACATTATCTGTCGATCTTCCAGTAACCGCTCCGGGCGCTCTTCGCTGACAGCCTTCGCATCCAACCTCCCTCATCCCCTCGATTCCTCGCGATTTAACCTCCCCCCAACCCCGACGCGTTTCCACCACTATATTACGCTTTCACCGTGCGGCTTCGGGTAACGATGTTAAACTGATAGCGTATTTACATTCGGTATCTTTTGCATAATTTTAATTTGCTTCAGCCGCCATTTGCATAGATTTGGAGCATTGCCGGTGTTCTTGTCTGGGCCCCATCTATGAGCGGCGTTCACCTTCGAACGCTGCCTTTCCCCCCAATTAAGCGCACCATCGGAAGTTATTCCGGTTTAATTAAATGATAGTGGGGCCCGTTTCTTATCTCGTTGTTCGTTGTCATGAAGCCATTTTTTTAACTCGCCTCCGCTCATTAGCTGTTCCAGATAAGGGCTAATTTGTGTTTACCGGGAGTTCTCGTGAAAAGCTTATTATCCAATTAGGTTTACAACTTGTGGATAAGGGCGTTATGATAATACAGCTTAATACTAATTTTGACACAGGAGCATAGATCCCATGGAAATTAAATGATAAAAACCATATACTATTTCCAATTTAAATTCGAAATGATATACATCAGCTAACATTTATTATTTGAGTCTTTTCTGTGCTTTTGATGCAGTTTTTGCAAAAGAAAAGTGGCTTGCCGTAGATGTAAAGGGTTAAGCTTCTTCTACAACTGACAAAAAAATGTTCGGATGTTTATAATTTAGAAATTCTCTTATTAGGATAACTTACAACTGAAATAGTTATTTTCTTGGCATTTTCAGTTTCTAGCAATCTACAAAATCCTTGGTATTTCTTACAAAGCTTATTATTTTAAAAACGTTTCCGATTAGAATAACTTATTTGGCGCTTCCAGCAATAGAGAACATCAAAGATGCTTCTGCTTTAAGATTTTTACAACTCTGGAGGTTCCTTAGTTTAAAATTGTTGATGATTGAAAAAACTTCTTTGAAATTTTACTGACTAGGGAAGTTTTCTTAATTAATATCTTTTACAACTAAAGAAGCATGATGATGAAATTTTGTAAACAATCGAAACTTCTTCGCCGAGTTTTCTTACAACTAAAAAATTTTTTCCATTAGATTTTCATCTACAGAGACGATTCTTATTTACAGCTCATTCACGGCTGGAATAACTTTCCGTGTAAAATTTTTAGGAATGAGAGGCTTTTCTAAGAGATATGTTTTTGCTTTAAAATTTCTACAAATATGAAAATTTTTTAATTAAGAAATAATGAAGCTTTTAGTTTTTGAATTTTTTGGAATTTCTACAAGTTTGATGTTTCTTAGTTTAAATCCGTCGTTGGCTGGAAAAATTAAAATTTCTAAGACGTTTAACATTTCACTGAGTTTTCTTATGACTAAATAAAGATTTTTTTAATTAAATTTTCAACTATCCAAAAATGGCTTGGACAACTTTCTCTCCAGAGTTTCTAAGCATGAGTATTTTTCTTCTTTCTTAGTTTCTAAGAGAAAAGATGTTTTTGCTGTAGAATTTATACAAATATTAGTTAATAGGTCTCTCCACTTACCCCAGTCACTACTGTCAGGGTAACTTTTTTCTTTATCATGTTAAATAAATGGATTTTTTTTAAATTCGATACTTTTAAAGTTTTGATTTTATTTTTAAATTTTTGCCTTTTTAATTTTTTTTTTCAAAATTTCGGCTTTTTTTCAATATTTCAACTTTTTTTTAAAATTTCGACTGTACTTACAAATTTTAACTTTAAAAAAAGTTGACCTTGAAAATTTCGATTTTTGTTTAAAATTTTAAATTTTTGAAAATTTTAAATTTTTTGAAAAAGTCAATTTTTTGGATGGTTTAATTTTTCAATTGTATTTCAAAATTTCGTCTTTTTTATCAATATCAAAATATTACTTTTGATAAAAGTCAAAACCTTTTTCAATATTTTGACATTTTTTAATGCTAGACTTTCCTCCAATTTCAATTTAATTAAAAATTTCATTTTTAAACATTTTGACTTTTTTCAAAGTTTTGACTTTTTTAAAAATTTCGACATTTGTAATAACTTAGACTTTTTAAAAATGTCGATTTTCTTGAAAATTTCCTATGTTCTGAGAATTTTGGTATTATTCAGTTCACCTATCCCCCGATTTACACGGTACTTGTTTTACACGTTTTTGCTTTTACAAGGTTTTCCAAATAAGTTTTATTTTGTTTTTATCGCACTCTACTAAATGCTACTGTGATTGAACACGTGAGCTGTGTACACATCTCACGGGGAATCCCGAGCTTATGTGCTGACTTGCTGCACACGCACTGTGTCTGTATTTCTTCGCATAAAATTAAAGTTTTATCTACTGAAAATTGTATTTGAGTGAAAGTTTCACAGTTTCAGAAAGATTTAATTTTCCATATTCGTAAATTACAAGTGAGTGCATAATTTAGATTATTATAAATTAACGGCTGTGATTAAAGTAAAATTCAGACGGAAAAAATGCGGAAAATTTTGGAGGAAAATGATGGCAATTTACCAAATAGGTTTAATTTAAATAACAAAATCAAAACATTTTAATTTAAATAAAAATTAATTATTAAACTTTTGTTAAACAGTCTAGTTATGGTGAATTAAAACAACTGGTTCTTTTATTAAAGGTATAATTTTGTTCTTATTTGGCGCTTAGTACTTGTAAATTAATGAAAAAAACAATTATTATAATATATAATTTGTTGATTTTCTTTAGTTAACCAATAAACATTAGGTAGAATTCTCTTAAGCTTTGATAAAGTTTTATTCAAAATATAATAAAGAAATAAATATTTAATAAAAAATAAAACTTTTTAATTTTCCCTCCAAAATTTCCCGCATTTTTTCCCTCTGAATTTTACTTTAATCACAGCAAAATTAACATTAATTAAAAAATTATAGGCTTATAATAAAGAAAGAAGTTAAAAGAAAAGATTTCTTTAGAAACTAAAATCGATTGGATCGTTTTCGAAAGGGAGATAGAGCAGTAGATGTTGCAAAATCATATAGCATGAACGAAGCTACAATAAGAACTATTAGAACAAATGAAAACACAATTAGAAAGAGTGTTGCAGCTGGCAATACCACGAGTATGGGCACAACATCATACACCAGAAATATCGCAATTTGGATAGAAGATCAAACACAAAAAAGAGTACCCATTGATACAAGCGCAATAATGAATAAAGCATTACGAGTTTACAAAAAAATTGTAGGGCAATTACCATCTTCTTCTTCAACTGAAAAGAAGCCAAATTTTTTGGCAAGTCATGGCTGGTTTGAAAGATTTAAAATAAGACATTCTTTACACAGCTTAAAATTAAAAGGCGAACTGGCTTCTGGCGACGTAGATGCAGCCCAAGAATATCCAGCAAATTTTGCAGAAATTATTAGCGACAATTCATACACCTCTGATCAGGTTTTCAATGCTGATGAGTCAGGGTTATTCTGGAAAAAAATGCCTGAAAGGACTTATGTCTCAAAATTTTATAAATCGGCTAGTGGTTATAAAGCAGCAAAAGATCGCATTACAATTCTTTTCTGTAGCAATGCTTCAGGAGATTATATTATGAAACCATTAGTAATTAACAAGTCAAAAATGCCCCGTGCCTTTAAAGGAGTAAACATCAACAATCTGCTGCAATGTTTACTGAATGGTTTCATGAATGTTTTATTCCAGATGCCAAAAAATATTTAAGTTCAAAGGGATTGCCTTTTAAAGTGCTTTTGTTAATTGACAATGCGTCGGGTCACCCATAAGATCTAGAATATGAGAACGTTGAAGTAAAATTTTTACCAAAAAATACAACTTCATTATTACAACCATTGGACCAAGGCATAATTTCTACTTTTAAAGCTTTGTACATAAAACGAGCCTTTACATATATTTTGGAACAAATGGAGAACAATGAATCTTTAACAGTTATTAGTGCTTGGAAAAATTTTACAATATTAGACTGTGAAGCTTATCGCCTTATCATACACTGCGATTAAGCAAACAACGCTCAATAGCTGTTGGAAAAAATTGTGACCAAATGTAGTCAAAAATGAACATTCCATTTCAACGTTAAATGATGAATTTTCGCAGATAGTACAGATGGCGCATTCATTGGGCGGAGAAGGTTTTGATGATTTTACTGATGATGATATCGCAGAATTAATGGCTGATAAAGAACTAAGTGAGAATGATTTAGTTAACTTAGTTTGCGAAAGTGAGTCTGACAAATCTGATGAAGAGGAATTAGTACCAGTAACATTCACTGCTAAAGTCATCCGCGAAGGACTCGCATTGGGAAGAAAGCTGGGTAATCATTTTATACAAAATGACACAAACGTTGAAAGGGCTTTACGATTCCAACGTGACATAAATCGCTGCTTGGTTCAATATGAAGAAGTTTACAAAGATCTTACAAAAAATTCGAAGCAATTGTTAATAACCGATTTTATTACCATCTCTCATAATGTAAATATTTCTGCTTCAAACATCGAATCGGCACAAATAACTTCGAGTGATGAAAGTGAATTCGAACCTTCGATTCCGAAAAAAAGAATGAGAGTAATTTCTGACAGTGATGAAGGATAATAAAACACCTTTGGTTTTATTTTTTGTTCTTCTGTTTAATGTATTGTAATTAAATAAAAAAACAGTGTTTTCGTAATATATTACATATATTAACCTGTCAATGCATTTTATTTTTATTTCTGTGTACACCTAAAAATATTGAAAAAAATCACAACTGTTAAATAGCAAAATTATGCATTTTCTGCAAGCTTTTCGATTTACACGGTTTTGACTTGAAAATTTTTAATTTTCGATTTACACGTTTTTCTCAGGAACGTATCTACCGTGTAAATCGGGGGATAGGTGTATTTATAACCTCGGCTTTTTTTTGGAAATTTAAAAATATTTTATTTTTTTAATTCGTGATTAAAAAAAATTAAAATATTTTTAAATATTTTTTCAAATTTATGTCGAAAAAATTAATTTCGAATTGTTTTGAAAGTTTGCCACTTTTACGAATTTTTCAAAATTTAAGCTTTTTTGGAACTCTTAAAGATTTTTCTCATTTCTTTTTCAAATCTCAAATTTTTTTTACATATTCCTTATTTTTGAAAATGTAGACTAGTCTCCAAAATTTCTTTTTTTTATTTTAAGTTGAATTGAAAATTTAGCTATTTTTTCAAATATTCAAATTTTTTGAAAATGTCGACTTTCTCAAAATTTTGATTTTTTTGAAAATCCTAGCTTCTTTTGGGACATTTTAAGTTTCTATGGAAAATTCACCTTTTTCGAAACTATGAATTTTAAATCCAAAACTTTCTCTCATTAAAAGAATTTTAATGCACAGACCAATAGGTTTAAACATTTATTAGATTCGAAGTTTGGGAACCAAATACTGGTTTTGATCTTGTTGGATCTCGTTAGTTTGGTATATGCAACTCGAATGCTAACAAATGTTCCGACAAGTAACTACTAAAGAATTCACGGACGTCAAGCGTGTGACTTCTTAATACTGCTGTCACCTATTGGCTCATAGAGGAACACAATGTCGTATGATGTCGAGTTGGATATACCAAACTGATGAGATCTAATAAGATCGAAACCGGTATTTGGTTTCCAAACTTCGAATCTAATAAATGTTCAAACCTATTGGTCTGTGCATTAGAAATCTTCTCTTCTGGGAACTTTTTCCTAGAGAGCAACCGCTTCGCTAGGTGGCAGTGTTTCAACTGTTGGTAGTTCAGCTACCTATGATTAACTATACACGGCCTGGAGGGCTGCATGAATTTATAGTCTAGGTTGCATTCTACTTGCATACTCTTTAAAAGCTAAAGCTTTTTTGAAAATATTCACATTTTTAAAAATTTTCGATTTTTTTTAAAATTCCAACTTTTTTGCAAATTTCGGCCCTAACATTTCGACTCTTTAAAAATTGCGGCAATTTATCAAAACTTCAAAGTTTTTTGAAAATTCATAACTGCTTGAAAATTTTGCCATTTTCAAAAAATTTTCAGTTTTTTTTGAAAATTAAGTTTTTCAAATATCATTATCTTTGTACATTTTCGATTTTCTGGAAAAATTTTGCCTTTCCTTGAAATGTTGTCTTTTTTCTCAAATTTAGACTTATTTCAAATTTAATTTTGGCATTTTATTGAAATTTCCATTGAAAAATTTTAACTTTTCACCTATTAAAAATTGTAACTATCCAAAAGTTTGACATTTTCGGAAAATTTTTGCTCTTCCGGTAATTTTAGCTTTTCTTCGATATTTTGGTAAACTTTTTTAAAAATTTGATTGAAAACTTTTCAATTTTTTTAAATCTTAACTTTTTTTCAAAACTTTTAAAAACTCTTTTTGAACTTTCAGGCCATTTCTTAAGATTTCACCTTTTTAAAAAATTTCGAATGGTTTTAAAATATTTGCCATTTTTTTAAATTATCGTTTTTTTTCAAAATGTTTACTTTCTCAAAATGTTTACAATATTATTTCAAAATTTCAACCTCTTTAAAAGTACTAACATTTTTCAAAATTTCGAGTTTTTTCGGTAATTTTGCCTTTTTCAAAATTTTAACAGTTCCCCAAACTTCAACTGTTTAAAGAGTTTGGACTGTATTTTAAAGTATATTTCAAATTTTTACCTTTTTTTTAAACTTTTGGATTTTTCCAATTTTTTTAAAATGTTCGTCTTTTTTTATTTTCCGGCTTTCTTTAAAAATCTGACTCAAACATTTCAAAATTCAGATGTCTATTTTCCTTAAATCAATAGTGAGCTATTTGTGGGTTGTTGCGCCTACAAAGACACTAGATTAAAAAATTTTCGACGGCATTACCTGCTTCCCTCATAAATTCACAAAATTCAAGACGTTTGTATGCAATGACTAATTTTCGTTGAAAAATATCTTGAATGTTAACCATCTGCAACACTTGCACATATTTCTTTTCAAAATATTCCGCACTCTTCACAAGTTAAGAGTAACCTCCGAACCTATTGATCACTTTAGTGCTCGTCAGACCAAAGTATCATCACACTTATTTATTATTTGTATTTTTTGTGGATTGTTTTAGTACTTACTTGTCGGAACATTTATTAGCATTCGAGTTGGATATACCAAACTGACGAGATCTAACAAGATCGAAACCGGTATTTGGTTTCCAAACTTCGAATCTAATAAATGTTCAAACCTATTGGTCTGTGCATTATAGATTATTTGTATGTTTCCATCTCTCATACGTATGAACATTTTACAAAAAAAAAAAGAAAAATATTTTTTCCACTGAGATGAAGACATTTTAAGATACCTATTGTGTCGAAGCATTGCCTAGCGATGTTTTACATCTTGATAAAGTGCTTGAAATTATTAAATTACAGTTAGGCCTTTATGCTTATCTAGACCAATTGTGTCTATAAAAGTAACTACTGCTGCATGTTTCCAACTACCTCGCAACCTTTGTTACCCTTTGTTTACAAACAGTAAAGTAAAAATTGTGACATTTAGTTTATTGACTATTTGTTCTAAATTAGCAGATCGTAGGTAAGAATCGTAGATATTTTGCACTTTTTAATACGTATTCGTACCGGATTTTACTTCCAAGGGAATGATTTACCAAAAACGCTGATGCAACTGACTTTTATTTGTAAATTGGAACCTAAAAACCAGTTTTTCTATTTATAACTTTAAAAATGACGAAATTCCATACAAATTTTCATCCCTTATTTAACACCCTTGGGAAGACGAATTTTCAAAAATCCTTTCTTAGTGCTCACTTACCTTCTACCTTACAAAAGGAATAGCTGAGCAAAATTTAATTCTTCTACCGGTTTAGGCAGTGCGTTGTCTGTTGATTAGTGTTTAGAGTTATTAAATAGATGGAAGTTTTTAAATCAGGTCTTCAGGTAGCGAGAATTCTTCTTTATCGTTTATACGAATCCTGAATCTTCTTCTGCAATTGAATTTCCTTTGAATACCAACGTTTTATACATTTTCCTTTAGAATAATTTAATGCTGAAAGATCTCTTTATTTGAGATTTCCAAGACAGAAAATATTCTTTTGTTAAAAGCGTGTCCAATTAAAAAAGCTTTTTCTTTGGTGTTTATACCAGTAGAAAGCTTAAATCTATCAAATCTTCTAAGATCGAATATGCCCCTTTTTGGAATTTTTACAATTTTCAACTTTTCTTAGTTTAAAGTCGTCGATGATTCTATAAACTTCTTTAAAATTTTGCCGGCTGGAGAAATTTGTTTAATTAAGATAAACCACCCTAAGTCCGACCACGTCCAGTAGCCGACCAGTAGCGCTTTTAAATTTAAAGAATAAACAAAATTTTTACATGACTCGCATAATATATCCTGTCAAGTTGGTTGGTCCATTTTCCAATCATATCCAAATTTCTATTGAGTTAAACAACAGCAGAATCTTGCTATGTTCGTTGAAAAGTCAGTGTATTCCCATTCGATAAATTTTGGTGAGTTATAATACGTCTTCTGTTAGATCGATGGAAGGTGTAAATAAGGGCTGATTTTAGTTATTGGTTGTATAATTTGTTTTCATCCAAAATATAAGTGGTATGTAGTATAAAGAATCTGTTTTAATAATTATAGTATCAAATATTGCATATAACCTCATTTTTATGAGCTGGTCGGACATAGAAATTTAAAAATTAACCGAAATCGAAAAGTCGACCAGCCGGTCGATTAAAGGAATATTACTTTTGAAACTAACTTCCTATATTCGACCAAAAAGATTTTGCCTTTAAACTCAGGTATTAAGAGACGCACTAGGTGGTTTAAATCACAATATTTAGTAATGTAAAAATATCTGTGGGAAGAACCGGTATTATTGGCTTTCAGAAAATGAGTCCACTAAACAGAAAAAGAAGATTATTTTTTAATTATACAGAGCAAGACCTCGCAAATGCTCTACAGGTAATCGAAAATGGAAAAGAAATAAGAGTGGCATCAACAATATTTCGAGTTTCCAAAACAACCCTCATGGATAAAATAAGTGGAAAAGTTAAAATTGGACCAAGAGTCATGGGACCTCCAACAATCCTTACACCAACAAAAAAAACTAAATTGGCTGTATGGCTAAAACATTTGGCAAAAATAGGGTGCCCACTAAAGAAAGAAGAACTTTTGTTGTCAGTGTAGAAAATGAATTTCTCGGAAAATAGAATGGCCCGATTTTAGGCTGGAAAACCTGGTGACAAATGGTTTAAATCATTCTGCAAAAGGCAAAAAATTGTTTTTATTCAACGCGAATCTTTGACCAAAGGAAGAGCCATCCTTACAGAAGGGATGATAAGAAAATGGCTTCAAGAGCTGAATGTATTTTTAAAAGAAAATAAGTGCGAAGATATTTTTAATGATGCGCGACGAGTCTTAAACGCAGGTGAAACAAGTTTCTCATTTTATTTCCAAATCTTAAGGGTTTTAGCTCTTAAAGGAATAAAACATTTATGACGTGAAAAAGTCAAATGTATAAAAGGACATAATTGTGCTGTTGGTTTTTTTCTGCGGGCGGAAAAATCTTGTATCCAATGGTAGTATTCCCATATGTTCGCCCTCCAGCGGCTGTAGTGAAATCAGTGCCTGAGACTTGGTTCATAGGAAAATCCAATTCAGGTTGCATGAAAAAAATGTTTTCAAATTTTTTATAAATCTGTTCTCAATGGAGTCCACAGCTGGTTGCAGGAGAATAATGTTCCTCGGTCAGTAAGATTGTTGACTGATGGACATCAATGCCTATGTACCTTATCATCTTAGCAAATGGTGTGATAAGAATAAAATACTCCTTTACGCATTACCCCCAAACACAACACACATTATGCAACCTGCTGATGTAAGTGAAGTCAGAATGGCAAAGTAAATCTCAGAATGTAAATAATTATTTAACCAAGACTAAATTTTATTCATTGTTAGCGGGTTGTTCGAATGTGCCTTCTCTATAAAAATATTCAAAATGGTTTTAGGCGCTGTGGACTTTTTCCGTTAAATTTCGATGCGGTCGATTATAGCAAAGGCATTCAAAATAAGTTGGGAAGAAATGAAATTATAGAACATCAGAACGTTGAGAAGATTACCGCCGAGGATGTAAAAATAGCGAAAAAAGGACTTGCATGTTATAAAAATAAATTGAAAAATCAAAACGTGGACGCAGGTGAAATAAGCGCTATTTTAGAAACTTTATTTGGTTCACAAACAAGTAACATTGTCAAAAAACTGCTGTTAGAACTTACATTGCTCAAGATGATTTAATCTTAATATTGGACCAACAAGAAGTTGACGAAAACCTCATAAACATCTCTTTGGTGCTGAAAAATGACAAATAAGTTTATTATTTAGAACATGAAATGGCAAATATTGAATGTCCAGATTCAAAGACAAAATGAAAAAGGAGATCGAAATGAATATTGATGGCATGGAAAATATTTAAGAAGAAAATCGAACAAATAATAAAATGGATAACAATAATATAAAAGAAATTTCGAATTTCGAAAAACATATATTTAGGCCAGCAGGTATTTGTACCTAGAAGAAGAAAAAATACCATGAGCAGTTTCGTTGGCTGTTTTCGGAAAATATCTGGAAGAAAAAAGAAAACCTACAAAAAAAAAGATCAAGAAAAAAAATTAAAGACAAAAGCACAAAAAGGCGATAGAAAAAAATGTCAGAGAAGAAATTAAAAAAAAAATTGTGTAATGGCAGCAAACAGCTTATGAAGATGCCTAATTTTAGAAGCTATATACTTTTTTATTGCTCCTGGATCAATAATGTGTTATTTATTTGTGCAGTTTTTTGCAGTTATACATAAATAATACAGTAGTTAAATATTTCTTACGTTATTAGATATTAAGTGTTCATTATTCAATGTTTTCCTTTAATTTTGTCTATGTTAAATATCAAACAAATTTTATACTTGTTTTTTAGTTTTAATATGAAGCCCTACTTATTTTTTAGTGTTAACTGTTTTACTAATGAATATTAACATTTTAAAATTAATGAAAATTATGTGGTCGACTATTGGACTCTTTCGTGGTCGACTACTGGTGTTTTAGTTGTTTTTTAATATATTATTTTGTGTAATTTTTTCCGCAAAAAAAAATAATAACGGGAGATTTCCAATTTGATAAACAAACTGTGCAATCTATTTCGACGTCAAAAAATTAATCAAATATCTCATTAAACATATTTTTGATAAAATGATGAATTCAAAATTTGTCTTAAGTGGTCGACTACTGGCGTGTTAAGCCTAGTATCTCTTGCAACAAAGACGCATCTTTTTGATATTTTGGAGAGAACCAAAATTCCTTCACTGAGTTTTCCTACAACTGAAGACGTTTTTTCTTTATCTATATTACCTACTATGTATATTACCTACTGAAAAATTTATTATTTACAAATAGTTGGGATAACTAGAGTTTTAAAGAATGAGAGACATTCTTCTTTTTGTACCTTCTACGAGAAAAGATGTGTCTGCTTTAGAATTTCAACAAATATGAAAGTTTCTTAATTCCAGTAAGCAACAATCGAGAAAGCTTTTTCTTTATCATTTGTAGAAGAGATAATTTTGAAGAGAGGATCTTCTTCTGCAACTAAAGAAAGTTTCTTTTCAAATGTTAACGATTTAGACTTTTTCCGATAATTTAAAGCTCTTTCTAACAAATTTTCCTTTAGGACAATTTGAAGCTGAACAACCTCTTTCTTTAAGGTTTCCAAAAGTGAAATTTTTTTCTTTTAAATGCGTTTCCAATTAGAAAAGCTTCTTCTTTAGTACTTCAATGGATGGGGAGGCTCTTCAATATAAGATCAAATATGATCCTCTTTAAATATTTCTATAATTTTATAAACTTCTTCATTTAAAGTCTCCACTGATTAGAACAACTTCATCTTTGGAATTGTCTTGAAAGCACCAATATTTTTTTGCAAAGTAAAAAATCTTTTAAAAGTTTTATAGACCTCTAGAAAGTTTCGCAGACTTTTTAGAAACTAAAAAGTTATTGAAAGTTTCAGAAACTGGAAAATTTAAAAAACTTCCTAAAGGCTAGAAGTGTTCTAAAAGTTTCAAAAAATCCTTAAAAATTCAAAATATTCCTAATGTTTTTTGGTATTTTTACTTATGCAAATGAATCTATTGGCACAGACTTTTTAAAAATTCCAGAGACTTCGAAAATTAATTGAAAGGCCTAAATAATTTATAATCAATGATTTCTAATTATTGCAGCAAGATTTGTAAAAAAAGTGAACCATCCTGAGAGCTACATAATTGCGGAATCTCTAAAATTTATTTAAAAAGATATTTAGTTCCTGGGACTCTTGAAAGGTGTCTAATTTTTATGCGATTTTATTTAATGTAAACTTACGTATTTCTAGAACCAAAAAGCGCTACCCTAGCATCAGTAGAGCCCTGATTAATACAAAAATAAAATGCTACCGCAGAATAACAAAATTGTTGTTTTTAATGTACTCCCCATTTTTAATGGAAGCTGAACATATTTCTATTATTTATATTCTGCATCAGAAGGTTTAGCTTGTAATTTTTGCGATTTGATAATCCTGCTATGGCTAAAATTAATTTGCATACTTGGGGATAAATTTTAAAAAATCGAAAGCCTTGTTGCTCACAGTCATTTTATGGAATGTTGGCTCCATTATGGAGCCCCATTACGCGACTGACGCATAAACAGGATAAAATATAGATCGTTTGCTGCCTAATGTAATGTGACTTGTACAGCTTAATGCTTCGACGGAATCTGTTAGAGAATATCGATACCTTCAATGCAGCTACAATTAAAATACAATGTAATCTTCCGTGACGAGCTAATTAATCAGAAAATTGAAGAATGATAAACAGGAAATTTGTTAATAGAGGTAAATAGAACAGGTTATTGCAGCTTATGCTCCGTTTACATTAGAATTCTGCTAGATAGGGAATAGTTAATGTTATGTCTGCTGTTGTGGTGCTGTTATAATGAGGAGCTAATATTGAGCGATAGATAGCATAAAGTCATAGACGTTAACATCCCAAGCACAGACGGTTTAGTACCTAATTTAACATATAAATTCCCTTTCTGTGGATTTAATCGATACCCCTTGAGCCAACTCCACCAGAGTATTAACTGATAATATTACGACAGCCTCAGCTTAACAAACGCTTTAATGCACATGCCTGCTACACGTTTAGATGAAAGAGATCCGCTTGGTCCACGTCTCTGGTAAAAGTTAAAGTTCGGACGTCTGACGTTATAACTAATCCTAATGAGTATCTGAGCACACATTATAAAGTTTCCTGTCTCTAGTGGAGACCTTAACTCGACACCGCCAACGCACGCTACTCGGCCAAGTCTTGATGAAATCTGGCTTGCTCGGCTCAAAGGGCTTAATTATTAAGCCGCATTTAGAAGATGATACCCTGCTAGATTGCAAACCGTACACACGGGTTTTAATCCAGGCGAGAAGAAAAAAACAGGAATATAATTTGTAAGTTGGCTGCTATGCTTGAATCATCTAATTTGTGGTATGTAATGACGCACAGGAAAAAATCGTTTATATTACGCTGTTTTTGTACGTTTATTTTATTTGTACTTGCAGCAAAAGATAAACCAACGAATGTCTCAGATATTACATTAAAAAGAGGCACATTCTATACGTTGCTTTTTTTATAATGTTCGTACTTTGGAATTTTTACAAGAAAAATGCACCAATTTAGGGTCTTCATCGATCAAAGAAAATTCTTTTTGACATGATTATGATTAGCGAAGTGCTCAAAGGCTTCCACGGCAAAAATCGGAAAAGATACTTCTTCCTAAATTGGATATAATAGTGCTCACTTTTAGTAGTTTTTTGACATATCCCATTCCGAAAAAAGTATTTTTTTATGCTTACGGAAGTTTCTTTGCAACAGAAAAATATTTGCCCCTCTCTAATGGAATTCCAATGCTCAAAGGCTCTTTTTTGTGACATTTTACGACTTAAGAAGCTCTTTGCGGGATGTTTGTGACTAAACATTTTTCTTTTTGTTGAAATATCTTACGACTGACAATCAATCGAAGTCGTGTAAATCTCGAATAATCTCGAATAAAAATATTCTTCCTAGAAACACCATAGAATTTTTTTTTGGACTTTCCATCTGGATCAGTTGATTTTTGTTTTCTATGACAAGAAACATTCTTTACATGCGATCTTAAAAAAAATTATTGTGGAATTTGTACAACTTTGATATCTTTTACAATTGAGCTCGTCAGTGATTGCAAACGCACCTTCCATAGCATCTCAAGCATTATAGAGTTTTTCTTTGTTTAAAAAGTTACCTTTTAAAACTTTTATACCCTGGAATGCTTCTTTTTCTGACATATATTATAACTGAAGAACCTCCTTCTTTAAAATTGCTTTAACTAGGAAAACTCTTTTAAAATCATTTACAACTGAGAATGCTTCGTTGCTGCTTCTACTAATGAGGAAAGTTCCAATTTTGATATCTTCAATGATTAAGAATGTGGCTTTTTAGAAACATCTTCTTGAGGTTCCTATCAGTGGAAAACTTCATTCTTAAAATTTTTACAATAAGCTACTTCGATTAACCGCGACCGAGAACGTTCCTTCTTGATATTTCAGGGGTTTTCTAAACTTGCTCTCCAGATATTTTACGGCTGAAGATTTTTTTGAATATTCAATAACCAAGAAGTATTTTTGACATCGTTTAAGGCAGGAACCAGTTTCTTTTTAGGATTTCTACTTGTAACAAAGATTCTTCATTTAGTATTGTAACAAAATGTAGTTATAAAAGCTGTATTAGTGATTGTGAAGTGTAAGGAACTCTCTAGAAACATTTGATAAGGGCAAGCGAGAATGAATCATACGACAGATAAGCGCCCTAGACATTTCTGCGAGCGATAATCTTATCTGTACGGAAATCCGTTCTAGAAATCGGAACGGTATAAATACACGGTCGTCTTTCCCACAGTAAGTTAGTCACATGGTCAGATAGTTAGATAATCTGATAGTTAAGTGCATCATAATTGTAGTGTTACGAAATAAGTTGGAAATAAAGTGTTTACAATTCACGAAGTTTTAATTTTCGAACCGGTAATACGCAACAATTGAAAAAATTTGATTTAACATTTTTTGGAATTTGAAATGTTTGCCATTGGATAAACTTTTTGGAAAATTCTACGACTAAGAAAGTTTTTTCTTTATCCGAAAAAAAAATGTATTTGAATTGTTTACTACCGAGAAGTTTCCTCGTTTGGTACTTCACTATGTGGTAGCTTTCTATTTAGAGTTCACACAAAAAATTATTGATACGTATTATTTTGGTGTCTTTACGACCAATGAAGTTTCTGCATTGGAATATTTACGAGTTTCAAAGCTTTTTTCTTATTAATGTCCTTCAACAATCAAAAGTTTCTTTTTTGGGTGATTTCTACAGAAAGTATCTTCTTTAAACAATTTTTAACTATTGGAAAAGTTTCCTTATTGGGCTTTCTTGCGATGGCTTGATGTTGACCTCTAAATTTATTCTTTATCATCCTCGATCTCCGGTAGACCTTTTTTTTTTCAGGTAACTCAATTTTAAGTCAAGATGTCCAATTCACATCTCTATATGTTAAAATTAATAAATTTCTGATGATTTGTTAAATTTTAATAGAGAACAACGATGGGACTATTATTATACATTATAAGTTCAAGTTACTTGGTAGAATTCACTGTCTCAATCGATCGAATGTCGTCCCAGAATTAGTATTAATATTTACTACCTCTCAAGATAATCAAAGTTGGTTACTAACTAGGACGACTACTAAAGCTATTTTGTGAGTTGCATTTTGCAGCTTGTCACATCTCAGCCACGACAAATGCGATGTAAACGCCCAAACTCCTTCAATATCTCCGGGCTGAGCCCCCGTTAGCTTCCTGTTCCCCACAGTTTTGTGCGGCAAATTTCCGGTACCCGTCTTTAAGATTGTTCCTTCGTGAATGTGACACTTCATTTCGGTCCCGTCGAGAAGAAAATAGAGAGCGATAGGGGGATAATTTAGCAGCTTTTGCGAAAATTCCAGTCGATTTTATCTATAAAGACGATAGATTAACTATCCGAGAGAGTATATTTCACGTTGGCGAGGACAATCCCATCTTTTAACGCTAATTTCCAGCCAAAAGGGCCGCTTTAAAGTGATAATGGGGAACGGAGTCCGCGGGAGATTAACTCACGTTTCACATGACCTGAATGTAAAAATCTAAGTTTGTTCATATTACAGTTACACTTTTAAAACAAGTAATTTCATCTATACAATATGAATGAGATTGAACTGTTCGTCTGCAATTTGAAAGAGTGCATGTTTCTATAAGCTCAGCTGGTAATTTAATAATTAATACTCATTCAAAAGTTTCTAGAAATTTTTATCTTTCCTAACTGCCCCTGTCTGCGTTTAATATGTTTATGTGTGTATCTGCTTGTGACTGTGCTTTTTTATCCATATCGGTCTGTATTTCTGTTTGTCTGTGTCTGCCTGTGTTTCCGTTCGTCTAAGTGTGTCTGTGTTTCTGTCTACCTGTATATGTCTGCACCTGTCTATGTCTATGTCTGTCTACGTCTGTCTGTGTCTGCCTCTGTCGTTTGTATCTGTATCAGAATAATGATGTTTTTTTACGTAAATCTACAATTGTTTTACGAAATTTTGACTGTTTTGTCAAAACTCCCAATTTAAACTTCTAACCTATCTTTTATTTCTAATATTAATTCGAGACAAAAAAGTTAAAATTTTCCTAAAATGTTTAAATTTTAGGGCAAAATTAAAATTGTTGAAATTTTTAGAAATTTTGAGCGAAAAATCAAATATTAAAAATTTTGCTTTGAACAATAATTATTTAACTTAAATATTTAAGAATTTTTTCAGTTACAAATTTTTCTCGAAATTTTGTAATAAAACTCAAATTAATTTTTTGCATATTCAAAATTTAAACTTTTATTTTAAATTGTTAAATTTAAACTCGAATATTCGAGAACACGTTTAAACTTAAAAGAAATTTTAAAAATTCCATGTTTCATTTTTAGATTCGAAATTTCAACTTTAATTTTTGAGTTCTGACTTTAAACTCGAAATGTTGAGAAAAAATGTTATTTCGCACTTTTATCGTCTTATTTTACATGTTTAAAGACTGTTTTTTTTTAATTAGAAATTGTGATGTGTAAATGGAAATTTGGAGGACGGAAGCTTTCGAAATTTTTCCATAAAATTTCGAATTTAAACTCGGCTCTATCGTAAAATGTTCAACTAATATTAAATTTATCTTTTAAACTCCAAATTCTCTTTCTGAAAATTCCATACTTTCATCAACCTTTTCCTGTAATTTCGACTTTAATTTCAAATTTTCAACTTTAAGGTCGAAGAGAAGTAAACAATTCGAAGTTAAAAGTTGAAATTCTGGAAAAAATTAAGATTTTTAAAAAAATATACAGAAATTATCTTTTTTTCTAGAAATGTTCGTTACAAAAGTCTGTTTTAAGAAAAAAATATCCTTTTACTCAATAAAAAAATAGATGATGTATGCTGCGTTGAAGAAGGCGATTCAGATCATTATATTCAAATTCGTGCATTTAATAGTATTAATAAATTGAGCAATTAACCAACAACAGTTAAATAACTATTTTTTTAGTAGTTTTGCATCATCAAACACTGTAAAGATGGTGGAAGGACCAAGTCACGCAAATGACATCAGTTCTAATGTGCTTTACTCACGATATAGTCCTATAAAAACTATCCCAGGTGTCCAGGTGTTGATGAATGCTTCACTTGTGTGAGATACATGCCTAAAGATAAAAATATCATCGTAGGAACTTACAAGGGTAAAATTTTTCAGTTCGATGTAGTTTCTGACTCTAACGCTAACACGAGAAGTGAACTTTTTGACGTCGGGTGTGGTGAAATTCTTCACATAGAACCCAATAAACCAGGTAAATTTATCCTGAGCAGCGCCGGAAATGAAGAAAGTTACGTTTCACATTTTTGGCACATAGAACAGAACGCACCAGCAAGCATATTGGATGGTCACCAACATGTAGAATTTGGCAAAAAGTCACAAAATGTAGTAATAGGCACAAAGGGAAATGTAGCTAAATTACTTTAGGTGTATGATGTCGCTACTGGGAACGAAACAGCCTGTTATAATCCGACAGAAAGTAATGGTTACACGAAAAATAAGGCGACATTTAGCATGAATGATCAATTAACATTAACAGATGGCGTTTTATTTGATGCCAACTCTAAAGAGCAGAACCGCAGATTTGAAAAATTAATTGACAAGACGAAGAACGAAGACGACAAGAAAAAGAACAGGAGGAAGAACGAAGACGACAAGATGAATAATGAAGACGACAAGAAAAAGAACAAGAGGAAGAACGAAGAAAACACGAAAAAGAACAAGAGGAATAACGAAGACGACAAGAAAAAGAACAAGACGAAGAACGAAGACGACAAGAAGAACAGAGAAGGAGTGCAGAAAAACAAGAATTGCATAGTCTCTTAGCAAATTAACTGAAAAAATGGGAGTAGACGTTGCAAAAATGAAAGAAGAAGTGAAAGAACAAATTACCGGAATGAGAGAAGAAATGAAAGAGGAAGTGAAAGAACAAATTACAGGAATGCGAGAAGAAATGCAGGAAGAGATTGGCGAAGTCAGGGAAGAAATTGGAGAGGTAAAAGAAAAATTCAACAGTAAGCTTCTTGATTTGGAAAATACAACACAGAAAAAGTTCAGCAACCTCGAAAAAAAACATGAAAAAGTGGACAAGTCACACAACACGAATCCGAAAGTGTACCCACTATTTCTTCCCAAAAAGTGAAACCTCCGACCTTTGATGGGAAAACATCCTTTCAGACCTACAGAAAACAGTTCGAAGTTGCTGCTAAGGCCAATCGGTGGACGAAGGAAGCAAAGGCAACCTCATTGGTGGTATCTCTGCGCGGAGATGCACTGGAATTACTCCGAACTCTATCGGAACAAGCCAATTATAAAGATCTAGTTAGGGCTTTAGAGCTAAGATTTGGGGACCACCATTTGCAGCAAGTTGTCCAGTCGCAGCTGTAGTAAGAAGGCAGAAAAGTGGCGAAACCCTGCAAGATTTCGAGGCTGACGTGAGAAGACTGGCGCATATTGCCTATTCAACAGCACCAACCGCCTTTCTGGAACTTCACGCAGTTAGAATCTTTATAGAAGGAATAAGAGACCCTGAAGTCCAGTTTCTCAAGAAAAACCACGGCGTTTTTACCGATGGAGACCAAAATCTGGGAAGGACGGACGTAGTTCGACACAAAATCAACACCGGCAATGCAACACCTATTCGTCAACCCCCTAGAAGATTACCGGTGGCCAAGCAAGAGGAAGTCCCAGGACTGGGTAAAAAGATGATAAAGGATGGAGTCATCGAGGAGTCCAATAGTCCATGGTCTTCCCCTGAAGTCTTGGTTACAAAGAAGGACGGATCAACAAGATTCTGCGTCGACTATCGGAAATTGTACGACGTCACTAAAAAGGACAGCTACCCCTTGCCAAGGATTGACGACACCTTAATAACCTTGTCTGCGTCCACCTGGTTTTCAACTCTGGATTTGAAAAGTGGATATTGGCAAGTGAGCGTAGACCCCGATGACAAAGAGAAGACGGCCTTTTCGTCAGGGAGTGGATTATATCAGTTCACGTTTATGCCTTTTGGACTATGCAACGCAACAGCTACTTTCGAACGTCTAATAGAACTGGTTCTTCGAGAACTCACTTGGAAAACCTGCTTAGTTTACTTAGATGACGTCATGGTGATGGGCAGGAGCTTTAAAGAACATCTGGAAAATCTTCAAGAAGTCTTCGACGGATTAAAACAAACTAACTTAAAGCTGAATCCAATGAAGTGTTCTTTGTTCCACAAGAAAGTAGAATTCTTGGGCCATACTGTATCAGCCGCAGGAGAAGAAACAATTATCAGCAAGACTCGAGTAATCCGTGACTGGCCAAGACCAAAAGATAAACATGAACTGAGGAGTTTCCTGGGGTTGTGCACCTATTACAGAAGATTTGTGAAAGGTTTCGCTAACATCGCTGCGCCGTTACATCGACTAACTGAAAGAAGAAGACCTTATATCTGGACTCCCGATTGTGATACCGCTTTCCGAAAACTGAAGTTTGCCTTGTGCACAAGCGCTATCTTGGATTATCCTCAGCAGAATGGAAAATTCGTGCTAGATACAGACGCCAGCAACGTCGGCGTTGGGGCTGTGCTGTCCCAAATTCAAGGCGGTGAAGAAAGAGTCATCGAATATTACAGCAAGATCCTGACGAATCCGGAGAGGAACTATTGCACCACCAGGAAGGAACTTCTTGCGATAGTGAAGGCCGTGGAACACTTCCACAAGTATTTGTATGGACAGGAACTCCTCATCAGAACAGACCATTCGGCACTTTCTTGGTTACTCCGAGTGAAGAACGCAGAGGGACAGACGGCTGGAAAGGCTCCAGCAGTATCACTTTAAGGTGCTTTGTCCAGAAGACCTTGTGGGGATTGCAAATACTGCAGACGAGTTGAGGACCATGAGGACACGGTAGATATAAGGGTCACTTTTGTCCAGGCAGAAGACGAATGGACTGTTGAAGGTCTTCGGGAGCTACAGAAGAGCGATGCTGACATCGGACACATATTGGAATGGAAAGAAGCTGGAGATAGACCTGAATAGCAAGGGTTTCCGACAGAAGTCCAGCTTTTAAGAATTTGTGGGCCCAATGGAAATCTCTCCAGGTAGAGGACGGAGTGCTGAAGAGAGCATGGGAAAGCGCGGATGGAAAGCGCGTCAACTTGCAGTTGGTGGTGCCTCAGGAGAAGATTCCACAGGTCTTGTGGGAGGTGCACAATGGGAGCTCTGGTGGACATCTAGGGATGAACAAGATCCTAGAGAAGGTACGAAAACAGTTCTATTGGGTTAACTGCAGGGAGGACGTCGAGCGGTGGTGTCGGAAATGTGTCACCTGCGCTGCATCCAAGGGTCCTCGTACAAGAACCAAAGGGGCCCTGAAGCAATATAATGTGGGAGCTCCATTTGAAAGAATTGCAATCGATGTGGCAGGACCATTTCCAGCTTCAAGTAAAAGTGGTACACTTGAACAGACTTTGCAAATATAGTGGCGAAGTGACTGATTGGAACTGATCGGGACGATCATTCCTAAGGGGGAGGCACTGTAACGCAATTTAGATAGATGGAATAGAATTTAGAATAGAATTGTATAATTTAGTAAATAAAAAAGTTTCTAGAAGGATCTGATAAGGGGAAAGCTGCCGCGATAATGAAACAAAAGGCAGATAAGCGTTCCAGAAATGTCGGCAAACGATAAGCCTTATCTGCCGAAAAGTTTTAGAACCCGGGAGCCCAAAATGTAAAAGGCGGTCAGCTTTCCCTCAAGTTAGTCAGTTAGAGTCAGTGCAATTAGTGAGTTAGTAGAAGTTAATAAGTGAATTAATTGTTCAATTGTGGTGATCCAAGTTAAGTTTGGTAATAAAGTGGTGTAATTCACACGTGGCAAATCAATTCGAACCAAGAAGCCCGTAACAATATTGTCTTATAAATTTTAGGCTCTTTTCAGAATTTGAATTCAAAGTCGAAATTTTACAAAATAACTTATACATTTAAGTTTAAACCTTAAAGTATTTCCTATATGTTAACTTTTTCTAACTTTGTTCCGCAATTTCGAGTTTTTTTGAAACAAGATTAAAGAAATAAAGTTATACTTTTTTAAAATCTGAAAAAGGCAAAATTTCCAAAAAAAATTGGACCATTGTATAAGAAAAACTCGAAATTTTTAGAAATTTCGCTTTTTTATTTTTGAACCGCAACTTTAATCTCTAAATTTTAAACTCTAAATGTTTAACTTTTGCTTAAACATATTTAACCTTCTTAATCTTTTAAAGTTGTTTCTTGAAACTGTTAAATTTCTAAAAGAATTAGAATTTGAATTTTTCTAAGAAATCTTGAAATCCCAGTTTATGTCTGTGTCTGCCTGGGTATGCCAGTGTCTACCAGTGTTTGTCAGTCCGCGTCGGTCTGTCAGTGTCGGTTTGTATCTGTTTATGTCTGTCTGCGTTTGTCCATGTTTGCGTCTGTCTATATTTGTATTTATCTGTGGCTATGTTTATCTGCAAGTGTCCGTAACTCAAGTGTCTGAAAGGTTTGTCTTCAGTGTCTGTCCATTAATGTCTGTCTGTCAGTGTCTGTGTCTGTTTATGTCTCCTTATGTCTGTTTGTGTTTGTCTTCATCTGCCTGTCAGTATTTGTCTGCATCTACCTGCCAGTATCTCTCTGTCCGTGTTTCACTATCTATCTGTTTTTGCCTGACAAAGTCGACCTGCTCGTGTGACAAAGTCGACCTGCTCGTGTGTCTTTGTGTCTATCCAAAAAGAAATGATGTAATAAAAATCTGAGATTTTGGAAGAAAGCTTTAGCAGCAACGATACGTATAGCAGTGACAATTCAGACCCTATTCTTATCTTCATTTTTATCCTTCTAAATCAACCCGCCCGATCTAAATCCTGATCCATAACCTTATTATTACTGACAATACGATACCCCAACATAATGGGGTTCTGCTTTTAAGCTCACCTTATTACTTAACGTGCAGGTAAATTGCTCGTTAAGATAACATTTCCGTTCAAATAAGCCTCAAGGCCCATGTAAATGTTGACTTGGCATGAAGTTTCCTTAGAAGTGTTAATTAATCTCATAAGGTAAATATTTTTAACCGAAAGTTTAATATTTCGTTTCGACGCTTCCTAATCGAGTCGACCCGAAACCGCCTTAGAACAAAAGTGCCGTTTTATTCCCAGCAGGACAGTGAATCGCTTCCTTTATAGTCATTCGTCGAAAAGCCGACGACAGTTGCATCAGTTTCGTGTCGACGTTCCTTCTGATTTATAAGTCGACTGTGGCGCACACCATTTATATCGATGTTAGATGAGACTTTGTTTATAGACAGAGAGGACACGGTATCGCACTTGAGTGGACCATTACGGCGAAGGGCCCACAATGGATGTGACAGGACATCAACAATCCACCGGACCGCTAGAGGTCGCCGTCAACCGTATACTATTAACCCCGATCCTTCCCGCCATCGCAAGTTTACTCCCGAAGCCGAGAGTTATTAGGTAATCCGGAGGTTTAAGGGGATGATACTCGATAGGGTTATAGAGCACTTTATGGCGAAAAGATTGTTTCTCGTCTGCTAATCTTTGGTAGCATATGAAGGGACCAAAATTGGAAGGATTGAAATATCCACGACATCCACTTTGTTGCCCAGACTTGAAATTTCAGGTTAAAAGGTAATATATCCCTGCAGAGAAACTTTAGAATACGTGCTATTTTAAAAGCTTTTACAACCAAATCCTTTTTAGGGGATCAAATGGAGAATCTTGCAATTGCAGACGTTTGTTATTTTAATGATTTTGCACGCTTGTTTTTTGGAATTTTCTACGACTGTTTGAAGAAACAGAAATATCCAAAGACGTTGGTATAATCTGCAATATAAGGATCTGTTTTTACTTTGAACATACATCGACTGAAAAAATTTTTAACTTCTTTCATAACTCAAAAATATTCTTTGGCTTTTCTAAAACTAAGAAATATTTTAGCTCGAAAATGTATGCTGGTTTCAAAAGCTACACAAAGATGCAACAAAAATTGCAGGTCCATATTTAATATAACCTACTTAATGATGGTAGCGAATAGACGAAACGTCTAATAAAAAATTTCATATGCTATCTTGTAAAGGATAAAAAGCCCAACAAAAAAGTATTTTTTGTTTTTCGAATACTTTTCAGCTAATGTTAAGAAACAATAAAAAGAAAAATCCAAAATTTTTCTTTTCTTAAAAATCTTATGGGCAGCAGGAAATACTTTCGTTTTCTCGGCGGCATATTACTGGCCGCAAATTATGCAACTTTGCCTTAATTTCACCGATGCTGTATCTCTTAGCGTTTTCGAGATCCCTGTAGTGAGAAGCGAATTTTCTACAATCTGTATAGCCTGAAATTCGAAACTTAGATGTCTAAAGATGTTTCCTCTTTTCAGAATTGCTACGACTTTAGAAACTTCTTCGTTTGGATTTTTAAAGATTGAAAATGTTTCACTTTTGGAATGATAACAACTCACACTTTCTGCGGTGGGCGAAGATCTTCTTTAGAAGTTAAAAGGTTTAAGACTTCGTTGGTTGCAAAAGATCTCGGAAAGAAATGGAAATATGGAAATATTTTTCAGTCATCAAAGATCTAAAGGAAAAAATCTGTGCAGGAAAAGGTCAAAAAAAACTCTTCTTCAGAAGTAACACATGTAAAAAAAACTGCTGAAAAAATGACTGGTAGAAAAGTTTAAACTCTAGAAGATTCTAAGCGAAAAAAACTTTAAAGACATTTTAAAGAAGAAACTTCTTTGGATGCAAAAATCCCAAATAAGGACTCACTAGTCGTGAAAATTTTAAAGGATCTTTCTCAGTCATAAGAATTCCAAAAAAAAAATTACGTTACTGTAGAATGCCCAAAGAGACCAATTCTTTAACCATAAAAGAGTTATTGCAAAAAATAGACTTATTGAATGAGTAGTAAATAAATAAATAAATAAATAACACGTTTATTTCCAACAGGTACACACCCAATTACAGGAAACATTTAAACTATTAAAATACAAAAGTAAATGAAATTATACGGTACAGAACATTAATGTATATGTATCTAAAATTATATTCGACTTTCCAGATATGTGCTGATTATAGTTTTTAATTGGTCATAATTAATATCACAATAATTCGAAATGCTATTGAATACATTACACATGTTATATATTGGTGATCTATGCATAATGTTAGTACGGAAATTTCGACAATAACAACACTTATTTCCATGAGAATTCTGCCGAGGAACCAAAAAACAAATCTTATTAATCAAAGACATACAGTCAATATTATTATGCAGTAGGTTATATAAAAACTTTAATACAATACAATTTCTCCTATTGCATAAAGAATTCATGTTAAACATATCTAGCAAAATTCTAGTGTCAATACCTCTATCAGGATAAAAACCCTGGGACTTGAAAAACATAAATTTCAAAAATTGTCTTTGAGTCGACTCAATTAGCCCTATATTATTTTGGTAAATAGGATACCATATCAAAGTTGCATATTCTAACTTAGATCTAATATACGAAAAATACAGTACTTGCAAACTTCTAATATTTGAAAAACAATTCCAGTTTCGCCTAAAAAAACCAAGTAACTTGTGAGCGGATTTAGTGGTATGATAGATATGGCTCGAAAAGCTAAGTTTGTCGTCGAATACAACTCCCAGATCTTTCAGTTCGGAGCATCTGTCCAGGGTGTAATTACTGATATTATAGTCGAATAATATATAATTCCGTTTGCGAGTAAAAGTTACTGTTTTGCATTTGGATATATTTAATTTTAAGAAATTATTATTGCACCAGCTTAAAATTCTATTTAGTTGTTCTTGTAAGTAAAAGCAATCGCTAATATTAGTAATGTTATTGTAGATTTTTAGATCGTCTGCAAATAGCAAATGATCGCATTCAATGGCAGAAGTTATGTCATTAATAAAAATTAAAAAGAGTAATGGGCCTAGATTTGATCCCTGTGGAACTCCGGAAGTTGTTATATATCTCTGAGATTTGTGGCTTCCATATTCGACAAATTGTTCTCTGGAAGACAGGTAGGATGTGAACAGTAATATTAAATCCTCAGTGAAACCAAAACCCTTTAACTTGGATAGTAGTAAATAATAATCTATTTGATTAAAAGCTTTCTGTATATCTGTGTAAACTACATCAACCTGTCCTCCTAGATCCAAATTGTCGCATATAAAGTCACTTATGGTTGCTAAATTTGTGACTGTTGATCTTTTAACATAAAACCATGTTGATTTGGTGATATTACTGGACTGACATGGGTGTAAATGTTATTATATAAAATCATTTCAAATACCTTAGCAAAATTACATAAAATAGCTACAGCTCTATAATTTTTAATCATCGATGCATCTCCTGATTTTAGGATCGGACATATTCTAGTAGTTTTCCATATATCGGGAAATTTAGTTGTTTTTATAATAAGATTGTACAAAATACATAGTGGAGATGCAAACACGTTAGCACAGTCTTTAATCACTACGTTAGGAATGTTATCTATGCCAGCGGTCATCTTATTTTTCAATTTTTTTATTGATTGCAAGATATCATCTTCTGTAATTCGTATTAAGTTGATTTTACTGGATGAAAATGAAAAATCTTTATTAATATTTTCTGGATTGGAATTTATGTAAACACTAGCAAAGTATTTTGCAAAACCATCCACTACTGCTTGTGGTGAGTCGATAGTTTCGTTATCAATAATCATACTTCTAGGAATTCGAGAGCGACTCCTCTTCAATTGCACAAATGACCAAAATTTAGTTGGATTACGTGTGATTTCATCTTCCGCTATTGAAATGTGATTTTGGTAAGCAGAATCCATTTGCCGCTTAACTTCTGGCCTTAGAGTTTTATACTGATTAAGGTAATGATCATTTTCAAATTTTTTAAAATTCTTATAAGCAACTTCTTTACATCGCAGTAGAAAAGTTCTATTCTTTTTTCTGTATTTTGGCACACATTCATCCATAATTCCGTATAATATTGTATAAAAAGTTTCACATGCGTCATTAACATCTATGTAGGATTGCAATTGTGACCAGTCAGTGTGGTATATTTGATTGTATAATTGAGGAAAATTAGCTCGCCTGAAGTTATAAGCCCTACAGTCCGTATTGAAAGAAAAATTCTCTGTGCGAGTTGTATTCAACTGAAAGTTCATAATTAATGATGGATGATGAAAATCTTCTGTAACAAATGGTAATTCGTCCCTACTAACCTCACAACTGAAATTTCCAATGATCAAATCTAACATTCTGCCGTTTGCGTTCAATACCGTATTATATTGCTTCATATCTAGGAATGCCATAAAATGTTTTATTAATCTAACCTTAGTATCACCTAGATCAGTAGTGTATCTATTTAAATTGAAATCAGCACAAATTAATATTTTACAATTTTTTTGAAAAATCGTTAAGTTTTCAAAAGCATCAAAAAATAGTTCATAAATTACCGTTGGTGTAGAAGGCGGGATATAAATAGCAAAAACAAATAAAACAGTACTATTAACAATTACCTCGCATCCAATGATATCTATACTAGGTACCACATCAGCAATACCACTTAAATTGAGTTTAGTAACATTAAAGTTGCTTTTAACCCCAATCATCACCCCACCTCCTCTATGATGTCCAGTAGCTTCCAGATTACGATCAGTTCTAAATACTAAATAAGAAGAAGGTAGTACTTCTTGGCTGCTAATGTTTTCAGAAAGTCCAGTCTCTGTTATAAACACACAGTCGTATTCAACTATTGCCGCAGCATTGAAAAAGTTTTGTACTTTCGTTCTAAGCCCGTTTACATTTTGATAGTAGCAGTGAAAGTTGATATCAGAATTGTAATTGGATGTACCTCTCAGTTTAAATTCTTGATAGTAGGAATGCCATTTGTATGCACGATTATAAAGTTTGTTTCACCTGCATGTTTTCTTTCTTCCAATTCCGATTTAACTCGTCGATATTGTTCAATTTGTTTGGGTGTTTTATCGTACGATACAAATATGTCAGTAAACTGTTCCTGTGACCTCAAATTCTTTGCCATATTTATAACCTGACGAACCTGATCTTCGTTCTCCAAAATTACCTTAATGGCTCGAGTCTTATTCGGCATATATCTTCCTAAGCGAAGAGATTTTAATTCGTTAGGTCTATTAAGGTGAACATTGGAATGTTGAATAATTGCAGATATCATGGACTTTTCTTTGCTGATTCGTTCCTCTCTGGACGAATGATAATTCTCAGATGCTCCAAAGATCATCAGATTACATTTGCGTTTTTGTCTTTCCTCTACTTCCTGTATTGCAGCATCCAAAATTCTTTCATCATTAGGATTTGATACAGTCGATTTTTTAACTTCATTGAGATCTAATTTTTATTCTTTTATTGTATCTTTTAAAGCGTTTACATCTGTGAGATAATTTTGTGAAATATTACTTTCGAGTTTATCGAATCTTTCATTAAATTCATTTTGCATATTGTGCATTAATGCCATAATATCTCCTAATTGGCCCATAAACGAGTTACGAGAATTACATATGATCTTAATATTCTTTGATTTATTGCGAGTAACTCTTATGTCGTCTGTAGAAAGACCCACACAAGCAAGATGAACCTCTGCGCGACATCCATCACAAAGAATTGTTGGTTGACCCTGTTTGGTCGTTGTCTTGCAATTCGGACACTGGTGTGGCATTCTTGTGTGATGGGATATCACTTCTGCGATAACTTTTTATATATAGAAGATAAGCACACAATGATTTCGTAAAATTAAATAATGAATATTGTTCTTATACTAAAGCACTGAACTAAACACTGTGGCTTGTGATTAAGTCCAAAGAAGGTTTCACCCCTTTACCACATCGGCAATTAAATAAATAATTACGCGATACGTATTTCGCCAGCAGAACTGGCATTTTCAAGCGCACTAATCTTAAAAGATTAGCAAAAGATGCATCGACGTCATCTGCATTGAGATTCAAATCGATTTGAATCTTGAAATATGAAAAGAAGATAAAATTATCTTTCGAATAATATCAATTACTTGGAGTTTCTTTTGTAGGTTTCATGCAAATTAACTTTCAAATGCAAAAGTTTTTTTTAATTTTTAAGTTTTTGGTAAACACAACGAAGATACTTTGTAATTAGTACTAATTAAATAAATAGTTGGTAGTATTAACATTTAAACAAACTGTTAACATTCATAAATAATAATCGAAACTGAGCAGATATTTAAGTGGGTGCCCAAAAAATTGACAATTAAAAATACGTATTTTATAGGATCGTTTACATGAAAACTTTCGGAAATCTAAAGAGATATTAAAAGGAAATTTTGTCCAGTAACGTATATCTACAGGAAGCACATTTTAAAATTATTTTCATTTTTTTGCGCTGATCATATACAGAGTGTTGCCATAAACTTGGTTTTTTAAATAAAACACCCTGTACATTTTTGCATATTTAAATATCTCCATAACAATGCAGCAAAATAATATACGGTTTATGAATGTTTCGGTGGGTTATTTTCCTAGTAGAGTAGTAGAGGCTCCTCAATCCGAAAACAGGACCACGATGCAGCCATTTGTAAACACTCTGTATGATGTAGTTTTAACCAATTTGCGACATAAGCAATCATTGATAGTCGTTGATAGTTTTTATAAACCATAAGAATGTTGTCGCCTTTCTTTAGTTATACAAGGTGATTCTTAAAGTAGTACCATAAATTAAGGATCGTATTCCAGAGCCCAAAATAAGACTAGAACAGTATATAAAAATATGTCGTAAAACGCTTCGTTTCCGAGATGCAGGGTGTGGAAGGTTACTGCCTGATTATAGTTTTTCATTAATAGTTGCGAAACGTGTACAAATAATTGAATAAAAATTGGCAAAATTCCATACCTTCTCGTGTCCTTACCAAAAATCTAAGAATTAATTAAGAGAACTTAAACAGTGGCGGGTATATCCAGAAGGGTGCTGCTTAAAACTTGTCTTATTTATTTTTTGTGCCCTTTTGCGGCAAATTTTTAACAAAACCATAAAGTACAAACATTTTTACATAAAAAAGGTACTCCTACCGAAACTCGATATTGTCCGCGGTTTTCGACTAAAATGTATTTTTATATTTCGATGCATTAAAAGTGCTTGCTCAAAAATATGGAATGTAACACATAGTTGGCATTGAAATGTAAGAAAATAAATAGTATTGACATTTCCATGTATTCTTGTCACCAATGGCCACTTTCAGCAATCTCTGTAAATAAGAGCTAACGTGTTTAAATTTGTTATTTATTAAATATTTACGAAACATTTTTTGTATTGAAATATTAGTTAAAAATATTTTTTTTGTAAAGTAGATTTTAGGTAATAAACAAATCATACCCTTTCTTTTATTTTAAAGCCAACTTGGTGTTACATTCGAGATTTTTGGGAGAGTGTTTTTAATGCATCGAGATATAAAAATGCATTTTACTCGAAAACCACTGGCAATATCGAGTTTCAGTAGTAAATTTTTTCGTAAAAAAGTTTGTAGTTTATATTTTTGTGACGAAACTGCGACAAAAGTGCACAGATTTTAAGCACTGCCCCCCTCAATATACCCACCACTAGTTAGGTTATGTTAATTAATTCCTGGATTATTTGAAAGGACACAAAAAGGTATGAAGTTGAGTCAAATTTCATTTAAATTTCTCTATACGTTTCGCAATTATTAATTAAAAACCATAATCAGGAACTAACTTTCACACCCTGTAACTCGGAAATGAATCATTTAACGACACATATTTATATAGACTTTTTACCCTATTTTGGGCTCTTAAATATGATCCCAAATTAATGGTACTACTCTTAGAATCACGCTGTATATCGAGTGCAACAGGATCATGGTATACCCCCTTTTTTTTTCTTTATTTATAAAGATAAAATGTTCAAACTTACTAAACTTGATGTACTTGTAAAATGTCAAATCTTGACATAAAAATGACATTCCTATCGCTAAAACTGATAATAACTTTTGATTTTTAAATAGAACACCCTTTATATAACTACATTTTTGGAATCTGCACAATTTTCTAAATAGAGTGCACCTAAAAGAGTGATTTTTAAAGGATTGAAAATGTATTCTAATTAATTTTAGAGGACCACATTAACGCTAAAAAAATCGAGTCGTGTGAAAAAGAAAGTATTTCATTCTTTTATCACGGTATAAAGTTAACAAAAATGGTTTTGATATCATAACTTCATTTTATTAAATGGCACCATATTGGTACTGTTGTACCACCATAAGGTATAATTAATGGCCAATCTAACCAAATTTTCATTTTTGCTGTGAAATCAATAGAACTGAAGTTACAGCCAAAGGAATTCAAAAAATTAGGTTTCAATTTATTTAAAGATTTTTCAATAAGGACATAAGATAGCTGTGGAAAACAAATTTAGAAAAAAGACATTTGCTAAGTTTTCCTAATTTAATTTTCTTGCAGCCCTTATGTTGTCAGCGTTAATTAGGATGAGTCATAACCTTCTAGACCGAAAAATAAAATGGAACCAAAAAAATGTTTCAATAATTAAAAATTACTCATTTTATGTGTATTGTATCCAAAAAATTGTGCAGATTCCAAAAATGTAATAATATATAGGGTGTTCTATTTAAAAATCAAAAGTTGGTATCAGTTTTAGCAAACGTGACAACAGTAAGAATGTAAATGTTACATCAAAATTTTGTCTTTTTTAAATACATCAAGAGTAACAATTTTGAAAATTTTATCCTTATAAATAAAGAAAAAATAGGAGGTGTACCATGATCCTGTTACACCCGATAGAGTATCCAGATTTGCAAATCTAATAATTACTAAAAAAGTTTAGATGGAAAGTTCATTTACATGAAAACTGTCAAATGTAACTCCACATATTGTAGTATTGCTGGAAAGCTAATTTTATCTTCTTTTCATATTAGTTAATAAAAATAGGTCATTCCATTTAAAATTTATTAATAATTTTTGGATTTGCAAACGTCGATCACTCTGTATAAGTAAAAAATGTAAGACAACATGTTTATGGTTTATGAAAACTAAAGGACTATCAGTAATTGTTTTTGTTGCAAATTGGTCAATATTACATCATACTGAGTGTTTACAAATGACTGCATCAGAGACTTGCCTCCGGATTTATGATCCTCCATTAGGAAAACGACCGATCAAAACTCCCATAAATTCTACATAATTTTGCTGCATTTTTATGGAGCTATCCAAATATTTCAATTTAATATATATATATATATATATATATATATATATATATATTTGTATCCTGCGCAGGTTCGGTCTCCCTCTCAAAGGCCATTTACATTTAATAGGTCCTCCAGGTCAGTAGGTCCTCCGTATATGGAGGACCTAAAGGTTTTTAGTGTAAATCGAATCAGAATGTCTCGAAACACATTGTGACAAAGTTTGAGAGAGAGGACCTATCCTGCGGATTTTATGTATTTTCGTATATCTTAGTTTGAGCGTCTGTCACTGCATGTTTCTGCGCTGGCGTCGCGCGGCGTATATCGGCGTATATTCTCCCGCCAAATTAAGCAGAATAGATCATCCTGTGTATACTGCAGTTGAAGGTGCTGCGCTGGATAGATCATCCATGTATCCGGCAACATTGAAGTTGTATATCGGCCATCTTTATCGAATATTTTAGGCAGGATAGATAATCTTCGGTATATTGCAAGTTAGAAGCTACAGTAAATAGATCATCCATGCTATTAGTAGAGGCAAGCTTATTAAAAACTTCGCTGTTGCTAAGCGAGAAATCCTGAGTATATTGCAAGTTACATGTTACGCTGAATAGATCATCCGTGATGTTGATTATATTACTAGGGTTAACTTACTAAAAATTTTAATTCTTTTAAATGAGCGCGGTATATTTCCGAATAAACTTTGTAGGGAGAACTTGGGCCAATGTATGATATAGAATTGCTATCCTAAATTTTTCGCACTTATAGATTACCATTCCGTGTAATATAAAAATAGACCGACCAAAATTTTTGACGGAAATCAAAACCGAATTTGTGTTCTGTCCTGGTTTTGAGCAATCCTACACTTACTGAGACTTGTTGAAATGAACACCATACGTTCAAATCAAATGTAAATTTCCTTTACTAATAAGAGGCTTATTAGTATTAAATCCGATAAGAGTAATAAATTATTCCACTTTCCGTGTTGTATTATTATTATTAAATTTTTCAATGAAATTCCTATAATCTTGCTTTGGTATACTTGTTGTTAAATATTTTAGTAAAGCTTTTCATCATAAGAATCTTGGTGAAACGGACTGGTCCTTGGTTATCAATTTGATTGATCAATATTATCAATATTGAACAATCACAATCAATATTAATTAACAGAAAATTGGAAATTCGGCTAATGTTGAATTAAATAAGAGACAGTAAATAATACGAAGTATTGTTCACAAATTGTTGGTAATGAATGTACAGGAAAACATATTTAAATGAAGCGTCAAATGCCCCCACGCATTTCAAAAAGTTATTGGTCAGAATTTGTCAGGTTGTTTGCGAATTTCTATTGGTTAGACACATAAGATGACAAGCGCGCCTATTTTAAAACATAAAATTTGCGTCTTGCATTAACTTTGCAAAACTTTCTGCTAGTGTAATAAAGTCTATTGATCAAGTTTAGGAACGTGATACTTGCAATAGCACATAAAAATATGGGCGAG
The DNA here is from genome assembly GCA_028583605.1 of Dastarcus helophoroides. NCBI lineage: Eukaryota > Metazoa > Arthropoda > Insecta > Coleoptera > Bothrideridae > Dastarcus > Dastarcus helophoroides. The sequence goes on from CM053328.1 coordinate 16,365,024, forward strand.
GGCCCATTTAATGCAGAATATCTTGTAGAAAAAGTTTCAAATCTGCACATAAACAATTGCAAAAGCTGAAGTTATATACGGACTATTTTTAACAACTATTTTAGGCAGGATAGGTAATCCTCCGTATAATGCAAGTTAGAAGTTACAGTAGATAGATCATCCAGAGGCCAAGATCATCCATGATATTTATTCACCCAATAGAAATCCAACAGATCATGTGATGGATTGCAACCAATAATCTTTTGGAATGCGTCGCGGTATTTGGCGCTTTCCATATGCAATGACGCTGACATAACTAACAACTAATTGGAGGGAAATTTAAATAATAAATAAATTATAATTATTGATTCATTAAAATGTACCGCCTCCACAGAAACATGCAAATAAGCCGTGTATAATACTACCGAACATTTTTATGAACTAATGAATTTATTTATAAATAATCGCTGTGTTTATAATTTCTATTATCAAAGGCTGCTTGGTGAATATTAATAAAACTAAACAAAATCGGTTCTATAGGGTTCAAGTTCACAGTTTAAAATGGGCAATTCAGTATCATTTTTTAAAATAAAACTTTTTTAAATCTCCTAGGTAAACAAATTTTCTAAACACATCTAAATCTCTCTTTTAAATGTCTTCAATGTACACAGTTTTGTACTTTTATGGTATTTATATTGACTCCAATTACAGCTGCGGATTGACCCTTACGAATAGCGGCAATAAGAATCATTTTTGCATTGCAACATATCGGAAAAATGGTTAATGCGCGAAGTTCGTCTCTCCTGCTAATAGCGCCAAATTTAAATTTACTGAATACATTTGCATTTTTGACTACATTTAAATATGTTTAAAACCTGGTGGTGTCATCTTTTAGAATATAGCTAAATATTAAAAAATAAATCTATTTAAGGTATCTTTTACTGCTTTTTCCGTTAATTCAATATTTTATATTTTAGCATCTAGAGGGCGGCGAATATGTTTGAATTTTTGGCTGCATTTAAATGTCCAACATAAAAATATAACTAACATTATTCTACGACTGTCATCTATTAGAATACAGTTAAATATTGAAAAAAAAAATCTACTCACTGCATCATTTACTGCTTTTTCCATTAATTTAAATATGGATGTTTTTTCATATTTGAGCTTCTAGAGGGCTTCTCGATGTATTCTTTAGTAAGTTGACAATTTTTATTTGCAAAAAATCTCTGAAATGCGGTTTTTTCAAAATATTATAATTTCCTCTGCATTTTGATTAGAATTGAATGTAATTTAAGAAGCTGACTTATAATAAATTGGTAATAATATAATGTAGAAGTAAAAGTTTTCAAGATATGCATTTTAATATTGTGTAGTAATTTAGTAGGTTATAATAATTTAAAATTGTAATGACAAACTATAAAAAAGCGTATTTGCTACGAACTAAATTCCGTTCGAAAAATCTTCGATTCTATAATTTTACCTAATTCGATCTACATCTTAAATCAAGATATTTTCTACGCTTAGAAATCTCAAGATTCATGTAAAATAATTCCAAAAGTAATAACAAATAATTGGCTTAAAAATTTTCCTCGAAAGATTATTACTTCTTGAAAAACTCGAGAGAAATATTTATTGTTTTTTTTTGTTTTGATTTCATTCAGAAATTTCAATTATTTTTACTGCTTTTATAATGTTTTGATTTTAAATTTAAAATGTTGTGTCTCCTTTTCCCATGTACACATTAAAACATAATTTCAAAGATGAACTTGAAATTCAAACGTTTTCTTAATTTTGATTTTAAATTTATACCTTTTTCTTTAATCTTTGAATTTTAAGATATATTGCTTTCATATAAAACTTTTACATTTATAAAAGCTTTGAATTTGCTTTTTTTCGCAATTTCAATCATCTCGAAACTTGCTTTTTATTTAATTTCAAACTTATCCTCGAAAGTTACATTTTTAAAAAAGATCAAATTTGATTATCTAATCTTTTTCCAAATCGATTCCAAATTGCAAATTGCAAAAATAAAAATCTAACTTTTTTTATTAGTAAATTATATTTAAAAACTGAATGGAAGAAATTGCTGTTCATAATATTGACTTGGTAAAATTTCATTTAAGTCCCTTGTAACATCGAAAATTCATATGAAAAAACCATGAAGGGTAAATTTATGGAGCAGCGGAATATTAAATAATTATTTACATATAAAGGTTTAAACTATCAATTTTCTAATGATCATAATTTTTTCAATGCCCTTTTTTGTTATAAATGAAAAACAAAGGAAATAATTTTTTTGCAACAAATTTCTCCTTTATTCTAGTGTATTAACGTATTGTACATTGTATATGGAACATAACAATGTGCTAAAAAACCTAAAAAAGCATAAACATAATGTTATCAACTACTGTCCACAAATTAATCTGCCAACGCTGGGAGTTTTTATAATTTTCTTTTACAAATTGTAAAACATGTTTATTTATTATTTTCATTTGAAATATCAATTGCATGTACTGGACTAAAATAAAAAACAAAAATCTAGGAAAAAGTACACAATTTATTAACCACTCTAAAAACATTTTGCGAGAAATCCAAATTTTTCTTCTACATTACATTAATTTTTATAACTATTTTATGTTAGGATTACTAATTTCAGAATCACTGACCGTTATAACTATCGTTTTACTTAAAGACGCGAATAGAAGTTCATCCTAATCAGATTCAATATCCTTAGAAATTAAACGTTTGGATGTTTTCAAAATTCAGATCAAATTTTGCATGTACAGTATTCAACTAATATTGAAAAACCAATAAATAATTCATTCCATCCCTCTAAATTAAGGTAAATAAATACGTTAGTAACCGAGTACCCGGAGAGTTTTCATGCATGCAAATAACTGACAATAAACGATTTCAAAACATACCGATGACTAAAAAATAGACGCGACGCAAAAATAGTGCGATGCGAGTGCGCGAAGAGTTTATACTCGTGCAAATACGGTACTATTAGCGTTTTCAAAACATGCCGATACCTAAGAAATAGACCGCAACGCGAAAGTAATGCGGTCCGCGAGATTGTATGGGATAAATGAATCACGGCTTCCCCGTCCCCCACTTCAACACGCGTGCACCTGGCAATAGCTTCAACTTAAAATTGGCAACAAAGCCGGATGACTGATCCACTGCAACATAGATCCCGCCAAAATATACAGGATGACCGAAAGCTGCTACTTTAACTGAAGAATATACTCCAGATGACCGAAAGATGCCGTTTTCGTTAGAGGATATAGAGATATCTGCTTCGATGAAATTTCAAAAAATTTTTGCTCAATTTTTTGTGTGATTCGTATTAAGAGTACCATAATAATCCAGTATACGCATTAAAATTTAATATATATGCACTCCTTCTGGTAGATGAGTTAATTCCGGGTTATATGTAAGATGACCGATAGATAGCGAGATGCAAATATATATATATATATATATATATATATATATATATACAGGGTGGGCCAACCTCTACGCTACGGCCTCTAGGAGCTGTAAGATTATATATTTTTAAAAATAAATATTATGTTTAAATATGAGTTACTAGGATCTACATGTCAAAAATATTTTCAAATATACAGGATGTTCTAGGAAATAGTTACATATAAGAGTTTTAATAATTTAAATGGGACACCATATTTTTCTTTTTATTTTTACATTCAGCGCTAAAAATAAAGTCAATTTTTATATGGTTTTCCTATACCTAAACCTAACCTTTTTTGAGAAAATCCACTTTTTTTTTAAATACAAAGTTTTCAAAAAGAAATATTTTATCCCTTAAAGTAAATAATTTTGACAGTATCATCTATAAATTTTCATTTGGCATACCATTTACTAGAAAATGCAGTTTGGACAAGTTTCAAAATTTATACAGGATGTTCCCAATTCACCGGAACATTTACTTAAACTTCAGACGTCGTTTTCTTTGTAAATTTAAAGGGAACGCCCAGTATCTTTTAATTTTAAATAATGACATATTTAATTGTCTTTAAGTTGGTATGTACGTTTTCTATGCTTAAATTCAGTAGTTTAAGAGATATAACTGTTTTCAGGAATTGTGCTATTTCTCATCATTATCCAAAAAGAAACAAATTTTGATCAAGGATGGCATGCTTTGATAAACTATAGTGACTTATGTAAGGTAATTTCATTTGTTTTATTTTAACCTAGCTTAATTTACAAATAGTTTTATTTAAAAAAGACAACTACATACTTAGTGCAGTATTTAATGAAATTGCGAAACTAATATCCAACATAAATAAAAAACAATGTTCTATTCCAACAAATGTTTAATATGGGAACCATTCTGTTCTACACAAAGTCTTATTCTTTTCTCAAAAGAGTTCTTAACATTTGTTAAAATACTTTCGTCCATTGTTTCAAAAGGATTTCGTATTCGATTTTTCATGTCCTCTGGGGTGATAGGGGAAATATTGTATGCAATGTTTTTTACATACCCCCATAGGAAAAAGTCCATTGGGGTTAGGTCCGGCAATCTGGGTGGCCAGCTATGGGGACCGCCTCTACCAATCCATTTATTTTGACATTTCCTATTTAAAAAATTCCCTTACAGAAGTGTGAAAATGGGCAGGAGCTCCATCTTACTGAACCCACATTTATAACCTTGTATTTAAGGGTACATTTTCTAGTATAATCCAGAAATGTGTTTTTAGAAATCTTAAAAAAACTTGCCCACTTAAGGAGCCATCAAAAAAGTAAGGCCCAACGACGTTATTGCCAATAACTCCACCAAATACATTAACGCTCCAACGATTTTGGTAATCCTGACTTCGAAATAAATGTGGATTTTCAGTGCTATAATAATGAAAATTGTGACGATTAACTGGGCCGGTATTATGGAACGTGCATTCATCTGTGAATAAAATAGAACCATAAAAGTCAGGTTCTTCTCCAACTTTCTCAAGAAACCATACACAGAATTCCAAACGTCTTTCAAAATCTCTTCCGTACATATCTTGGTGCATTTCATAGTGATATGGATGATATTGATGTTTCTTAAGTATTCTTCGTGTACTTGTTCTGCTTATCGTAGTTTCTTTTTCAAGAATTCTGGTACTTACATTAGGGTTTTCAGTAATTAACTACATTATAAGAAACTCATTTTCTTCGCTTCCCGTAACAGGTTTTGACATTTTACGGGTTTCATAACCAATGGTACCTGATTCACGAAATCTTGCTAACAGTCTTTGAAAGACATTTTTATCTGGATGCCTTTAATCCGGAAATTTTTGGGCATATACTCTGGATGCTAATAAACAGTTTTCGTAACATTCACCTATTGTCAAAATCATGTTGACCTTTTCGTCAACAAAATTTTAGCAAATTCAACTACTAACTTAATGAAGAAGTCAAGTTGAATTAAGAAAGTGCAATTTAACTTATTATAAGAGTTACATCAGCTCACTGACGTCTGCCAACTATGATCAAATGTTATTTTATCTTGGATATCAGATTAAAAGCAGCATAATTCGTCAAAAATGAGTTTTATCTCTCAAACCATTGAACTTAAGTAGAAAAAGTGCATACCATCTGAAAGAGAATTAAATTTTCTAGTATTTAAAATAAAAATATACTGGGTGTTCCATTTAAATTTACAAAGAAATTGAAATCCCAACTTCGAGTAAATGTTTCGGTAAATTTGAAACGTCCTATTATAAAGTTAGGTATTTGCCCCAACTGCATTTTCTAGCAAGACGTATGCCAAATAAAATTTTGAAGATGCGACCATTAAAATTTTTCACTTTCGGGAGTAAGATTAACATTTTGCAAAACTTGTGTTTTTTAAAAAAACCTGATTAATTTAAAAAGGGTAAGGTTTTGGTACAGGGAAACCTGAATAAAACTGACGTACTTTTTTGCATTGAATTTAAAAATGAGAAAAAAACATAGTGTCTCCTTTAAAAAATCACAACTTTGATATGTAGCAATTTTCTGAAACAATCTGTAGATTTGAAAATATTTTTAGCATGTACACCTTAGCGTCCAATATTTAACTGCTATATTTATTTTTTAAAATATGTTACCCCATACCTCCTAGAGGCCGCAGCGTTCAGCGTGGCCCACCCTGTATATATATATATAGATATATATATATATGTTCAATTTAAAAAAGAGTTAGTTTATATCAACACTCTGTATATGATTGGTACAATAAAATGAAAATCATTTTAAAATGTGCTCCCTATAGATGTTCGCCACTGGGTAAAATTTTATTTGATGTCTTTTAAAACTTACGAGCTATTCTCCGTCCCCGCACTAAGGGAGGACCATGTATTGTAAGTAGGTAAATATTGCACATGTTTGGCTCATATAATATGGTCGTATTAAATATATTTCTAGCAAATTCCCGCGCTTTCGTCTGTGTGAAAAATGAGAAACGATTCTTGGATCACTTTTATGTAAATTTCAACTTTTTTTGAAGAATTCGATTTTTATTGATAACTAAATTATTTTAATCAACTTCTTTAAAAATCTAGAAATTTTCTTGTTCAACTCTCAAAATTTCAATTTTTGCTCGAAATTTTGAACTAATTTTAAAGATTTCGGCTTATTTCAAAGTTTTTACTTTTCTGAAAATTCCAACTTCTCTAAAATTCCGGCTTTTTTATATACATATATTTTGATTTCTTTGGTACATTTTTTTAATCATTTTTGTCTTTATTAAAAATTTTCTTTTTTTTTAAATTTCAAATTTTTTCATAATTTCCCATTCAAGTTTCTTCTTCTTTTTAAATTTATTTTTAAATAATTTAATTTTATATTAAAAGTTTTCATTTTTTTTTTGGAAAATTTCGACGTTACTCAAATTTTTGACCATATTTTTGAAAATTGTGATCTTTTCTCAAAATCCCAATCTTGTTATCAAATATTCATACCCTTTTTTTTAAATTTTGACTCGTTTCGTTTTCTTTTAATATTTTAATTTTTTGTAAATTTTTTAAAAAATGTTGACATTTTTCAAAATGTCGATATTTTTGAGATTTTGATTTTTTAAATGAATATGATTATGTTGAAGTAGTTTTTTTAAATCCTCTACCTTTTTCAAGATCTACACTTTTTTTTTAAATTTTCATTTCTATTCAAATTTTGACTATTTCTCAGTTTTAACTTTTTTTTTAAATTTCGAGTTTTTGGAAAAATTTTAACTTTTATGTAGTAAACTGGACTTTTAATTGGAAAAGTCGCTTTTTTTCAAAAGTATTCATTTTTTTTAAATTCGGTTTTTTGCAAAATTTGGACTTCTTAAATTTTTCAGAACTTTCACTGTTTTTTTTAAAACCTCTACCTTTTTCAAGGTACCCACTTCCCACTTTTTTTAAATTGCATCTTTGTTCAAACATTTTTTTATTTCTCGAAGTTTTTACTTTTTTTGAAAATTTCGAGCTTTTTCCAAAAATGTTGAAGCAGTTTCAACCTTTAAGTAATAATCTAGACCTTTATTTGAAAAACTAAACAATTAGACTTTTTTGAATTTCTGCTTTTTTAAAAGCTTAAAATTTTCGACCTTTTTTCACTGTTCGTTTTAAACCTCCATCTTTTTAAGATAACCAATTTTTTGTTTGAAAATTTGCATCTTTGTTGAAATTTTTTGCCATTACTCGAAGTGTTGAAAATTTCGACTTTTTTTTTAAGTTTTCACCTTTATGTAATAAACGAGACTTTTATTTAAAAAGCTGAAAATTTCGGGTTTTTCAAGAATTCCCACTTTTTTTTAAAAATTTCACCTTTTTTTAAATCTTTGTTTGAAAAAAGCAATATTTCGACTTTCGTAGTTTTCGAAATTTTTCAGAATTTTCACCGTCTTTTTTTAAAACCTTCACTTTTTTCAAGATACCCACTTTTTTTCAAAAATTTTCAACTTTGTTCAAATTTTTAACTATTTATTTTCTAGAAGTTTTAACCTTTTTTTTATATTCGATTTTTTTTCAAAAATTTCACCTTTTCTAAAATGTAATAAACTGATTTTTTTGAAAAATTGAAACATTCAACTTTTTTTGAGCATTCTGACGTTTGCGAGAAATTTGATTTTTTGCAAAATTTTAGATTTTGGAATTTTTTTCCCAATTTCCTCCGATTTTTTTTAAACCTCCTTATTTTTCTAAGATACTTAGTTTTTTTTAGAATTTACAACATTACTCAAATTTTTAACGATGTCTGGAGTTTTGACTTTTTTGTTTTAATTTCACCTTTTTTTCAAAAACCTCGACTTTTTTTAAAAGTTTTGATCTTTGGACTTTTTTTTTAAAAGTTGAAACATCCGACTTAAAAATTCTGATATTTTTGAACAATTAAATTTTTTTCAAAATTTCTATATTTGAAATTTTCCATTTTTTTTTCATAATTTTTACTGTTGTTTGTTTTTTAAAAACCTTTAACTTCTTTAAGATATCAATTGTTTTTTAGAATTTGCAGCCTTGTTTAAATTTTTAATTATTTCTGGAAGTTTTGACTTTTTTTAGAATTTCGACTTTTTCTTGAAGATTTGACTTTTATGTAGTAGGCTGGACTTTTATTTGAAAAATCGAAGAATTCGTATTTTTTTCGAAAATCGTCACTTTTTTGAAAAATTTGATATTTTGCAGAATTTTTACTTTTGAAATTTGCAAACTTTTTTCAGTAGTTTCATTGTGGTTTTTTTTTGAAAACCTTTACCCCTTTCAAGAATCTGCAGCTTTGATCAAATTTTTAACTATTTCTAGAAGTTTTGAATTTTTTTTGAAGGCTGGTTTCGACCTTTAAGTAATAAGCTAGACTTTTGCTTAAAAAATGTAATTTTGGTGTGTAAAGAAAAATATGAAATGAATAACTAAAACATACCTAATACTATTAAAATTCGAAACAGGAGTTGTTCTATTTATATTTTTAAAATAATATGAACCAAGAAATTTTGGTGCAGACAAATTGTTAATTATACAGATTGAACCAAATTTCATTTCCACTACAGGAACTCGAAAACCATTAGAGATACAAGAAAGCTTAAATAGGCAAAGTAGTGCAGAATTTAATGCCTAACAATATTCTGCTGAGAAAACAATTGAATTTCAATTCGTTTTGATTTTAATTAGGAAAATCCGAAAATGGCCATTTTTAATAATCAGCTGTAACTTGTTTATTTGAAGTCCGATCGAAAAAAATCAAAAAATGTAATTAGTTGTTGTTAGGGCCTTTTCATTGGCATACGTCAATTTTTTCTAAATGTTACTGTTTCTGAGAAAATTAAACAAACTTTGTTATTTCTTATGGAAGCTATATTAAATTATTTTATTTTCTAATTTAGCATATTTTTCTGATTGATTTTATTTATGTCATAGCATACTTTAAATGTGGCAAAGATAGTTTATTATTTAAAAATAAACAAATCATAGTAGGTAGTGCAATCGCTGCAGTTCTACGGTTCTAAAAAAAGCAATAGTTATTATTAAAAAACCAAAGATATTGTCACAAACTGTATAATATTGAAATATTTATTAATATTAGTAATGTGCATGATTCCCTTTAAATGACTCAAGTGTGCGTTCTAGATTTCTCTAGAAGTTAAGTATTCTAAGACGGATAATGTGCATAAATTTAAGAGTTATTTCTAATGTTAGTTTGTTAGATATTTCACGTTACACGAATAAGTATTCAGGGCTAAAAGAATTTTTGTAAAAATTGCTGACAAAATGTTTAGAACATCTACACGTTTCCTTAGAATAGGGTGGTGTATGCGATTATTCTAATAACTGTATCAATATTGGACAGTTTGTTACAATACTTTTGGTTTATCGATAATTATTGTTTCGTAATTAGGTACCGTCTTTTTATTACACTCGCATCGCCTATTATATTTTTTTATTTAAAAATAATAAATTACTTCATTTAATCTACTTTGTCAGATTTGAAGTATGGCATGTCATATATCAACTTAATCAGAAAAAAATACGCTGTATTCGAAAATAATAAATTTCAATATGTCGTCCACAAGAAATGACGAAGTTGACATAATTTTCTTAGAAACAGTTAAATTTAGAGAAAAAAACGCACCTCGGTAAAAATACCTTAAAAAACAACTAATAACAGTTTTTGAATTTTTTCAATCGGACATTAAATAAACAAGTTACACCTAATTTTTATAAATGGCGATGTTCAGTTTCTTCTAAATAAAATCCCTGTAGAGAAAATCAAATTTGGTTCAACCTGTATAAATATTATATAAAAATAAAATTTATTTCTCATTTATAGCAATCCAATTGACATTGCATTGTAATGTAACTTTTTTAATGGTTATTAAATAACCAAATTTGTTTGTATTTATGGTGCATATGATGCATATTAAGGTGCATATAATTTTAAGATATTTTAAAGGATTTTGTTCAAAATCTGCATATATTATGGGCATATTTTGTTAAAGAACCTGTGCATATAATTCCCTCTCTAGTGATAACATACGTACACTTTTTTATACACACAAACTTATAGTCGTTTTTCAATGGCGCATTTTGAAGTTAATCTCAATTTAAAAATGTTGCAACTCGTATCATCTATTAGAGAAAACTCTGCTATATCCAAAACGTTAAAGCACAGTTATTTTGGTGCAAAATTAACCAATTTTATAGTGAAAGGTGTAGTTTATTTTGAAATTTTCCAATAGTAGAACAAACCACGATCAACCAGCGGGCATGATATACAATAAGAAAATTCTTTTACTGTAGAATGCCCAAAGAAAACGCTTCTTTAGTCATAAAAGGGTTATTCAAAAAAATTGACCTATTGAGTGGTAGAAAATTTTAAACAAAATAGCTTGCCCAGGCGAGAAAATTTTGCAAAAAAAGCTTCTTAGATCAGTGGAAGATCCTAAGCGTAGAAAATTTTGAGGAAACTTTAAAAAAGAAATTTCTTTGAAATTATAAGAAGAAAAAATTCCCTATTCGTCAAAAAAAAGCTTCCCCAATCATAATTGTTTCAGAAATAGAAAACGTCTCTAACGTAATATGCCCAAACAAAACATTTCTTTAGTAGTCATAAAAGGTTACTGAAAAAAATAGACACATTAAGTGGTGTCTAATCAGGAAAACATCTTGGAAGACAATCGTTTTCACTTATAGAAGATCCCAAGTGAAGAAGCTCCCAGCTATATAAAATTCAAAGGAAAAACGACTACAACTACCGAGCAGTTATGTTTTTGCCCCCGTAGGTGCAATCGGAACGAGGCAATGAGGCAGGTGGACAGATTACACGGACCCCATCAAGGGACCAAGCTTAATCCATCTAACGAATGAAACTTTAACATCGATTGTAAACAAAACACACCGGTTATCCATTTGCATATTCATGAATGAGTTTATAATATTATGCAGCTGAATCCCGGGCCTCAGAACAAACGAAAACTTGCGCCATTTTTAATTCATAGATCTCAGCGAACGCATTCCTTTGTTTTAGGGCATTAACGGGATAATCTTGTATTCATATAAGCCGGACTGTGCGTCTTAACAAAGCAATGGGATTTTTGGGCGCGTTTAGCCTGACGCTCCATAAATAATAATCTTTGTTACCAAAAAATATACAAAGGGTTTCTCGTAAATTTATTGATATACTTACTTGCCCAAAAAAATGAAATATGTATGCTTGTTTCTCTAAGTCAGTGTTTCCCAACCGGTATGTAGCCAAAAGCTTCCAGATTTGTCGCCAAAATATGAGATCTATTAATTTACAAATCTATAATAATTTAGGTTATTTAAATTTGTAAGCGGTCATTAGTACGTCTGTTGGGTGCTCATAACTTTTTTTTGGTCGTCAAAAAATTCTTAAATGATTAATGTGCATCGCCCTTTTTTCCATAATACCAAAATTGTGTCGCTTTCTAAAAAAGGTTTTGAAACACTGTTCTCTAAGTAAAAAAATTATTTTTCTTGTAAGTGGAACTCAATCAAATTTGTTTCTTTGACAAAAGTTTTTCTCCAAATGTAATCGAGTAAGATGATTGGGAGGCTGGAAAAGTTTTGTTTTGTCCCCATTCTCTAATTTATCGGTATATCAGGTTTTAGGAATCGCTGCTATTACAGCGGAGTCGCGTGTATGTTAATTCGAAACGAGCAGAGTAAATATGGCACGGTTTCAATTTACGCTCGCTCTCCGGGGGTGCGCTTTTCGGGGATGATACTCAGAAAGTATAAACAAAGTTAACTCTAAATGTTTGAATATCCTACAGCATACTAAGCAGGGCCATTTCAGGAGCCAACTAAGCCGATGTCTGTATAATCCGGGCTGTTAATTTATTCCATAGCTTCGCCGTTCGCCCCCGATACCGTACGCGTTATGCGATTTTCCGATACTTTTTCGGATAATCCGCCTGCAGGAGTGGAAGGAATTTGCATCAGGCGTGTTATTACACTTTATCAACTGCTTTTCAACAGAAATTCGATTGCTGGACCTTCAGTTACTATTGGGAAATTCTAAATCAGAGAAAAAAATTCTACAACTGCCCATTTGGAAAAATAACGTTGGCGATCAGGAGAATTGTGTTGAGAAAACTATATTTTCTTTCTTGGGTTTTTCAATAACTGAAAATACTTCTGATCTAGGATTGCTACGACTAAAGAGCTTCGACGAAAATGTTTGATATTTTCTGCGACTCTATGTAAGAAGCTTCCTGTTTGAAGTTTCTAAGACTAAGAACGATTCCACTTTGGCGTTTCTACGACTGAAAAACTCTTCCTTTTGGAATCTCTTAGGGCTAGAGATTTTTTTTTTTTTTGGAGCTTTTGCGATTTTGGACTGTTCTAATTCTCAACGAATGAAATAACATTTGTAAAGATTCTCTTTTAATGCTTTCTGAGATTTAAGGGCGTTTTTAGAATTTGGACTAACTCCTTTCATTAAGATATGCTGTACGTCTATTGGAGCCTTTCATTCTTTAATTTACTACGATCAAAGACAATTCTTATTTGAAAGATCGAAAGTTTCTTCAACTTGAATTATCATTGAATGAAAAAGCTTCTTATTTAAAATCTGTAAATCTGTATATGACTGAGGAAATTTTTCCAACGACTCGAGAAACTTCTTTCCAACATTTTAACATATTTTAAAGCTTCTTTTAAATTTCTTTAAACTCCAAAAACGTTTTTTCTTGATTTTCTACAGATAAGAAACTTCTTTCCTTAAAATATTTTACGACTAGGACAACCTTTCGCTTAAAGTTTCTAAAATTGAGCAAGATTCTTTTTCTTTTCAAATTTGGAAAGCATTTCCTGCAACTGAAAAGGTTTCGTTTTTAGATATTTTCAACTTGGAGGTTAAATTTTTTAAGATAATCTACCACTGAACAAACGCTTTATTTCAAGTACGAGGACTCCAAAGCTTTCTTTTTTGTAATCTTTTGCAGAAGGAAGAGCTTTTTCTTCGGCCATTATAAAACTAGAATGCCATTCTTCGGGGATTTTATAACTGAGACGCTACTTCTTCTGGGGTTGTACAATTGAAAGACTTCTTCTTCTGGGATTTTACGACTAGGAGGAAAACTTTGTATTTAAGGGAAGCTTTCTTCTTGGACTTAGGTTTTTGAAATGGAAAACTTCATTTTCGACGACTCCAGTACCAGAAGAAAAATTTCCTACTCAAAGTTTCAACGATTGAGTTAGATTGTTATTTTAGAATTTCAACGCATTTTCTGCAACTAAATAAATTTCCTTTTGAATTTTGACGACTTAATAATTTCTATTTTTGGAATATTTTATTACCGAAGAAATGTGGTTTATTTCTGATGTCGAGGACTTTCAAATTTCTTCATTTGTAGTCTTTTATTGCAAAAAAACCTTCTTCTTCGTCGCTTTTAAAGCAGCAAGCTCCTTTTTTGAGGATTGTGTAAGTTTCAAGTTTCTTCCTCTGCAACTCCAGGACTAACAATGCATCTTCGGCAACTAAAGATCCTTTTGAATTTTTATAATTTGCAAATTTTATTTTTTTGGAATATTTTACCACTGTAGGAACATGTTTTATTTCTGATATAAAGCACTAGAAAATTCTTTGTTTATAGTTTTTATGGCAGGGAAATCTTCTTTGTCGTCGATCCTAAAACAACTATTTCGGGAATTCTTCGACTAAGAAATTTCTTTCTCTGGGGTTCCACGACTGACCACACATTTTCTGCAACTAAAGAAATTAAATTTTCTTTTTGAATTTTTGAATGTGTTTATTTCTGATATCAAGGACTGGAAAGCCTGTTCTTTTGCAGCCTTTTATTAAAGGGTGAACTTTTTTTTCATAGATTCTAAAACTGGAAACTTCTTTCTCGGAGATTCTATGAAAGAGAAGTTTCGTCTTTTGGAGTTCCACAAGCGGAAAACATTCTTCTTGCGGAATTCTAAAATTAGGAAGCTTCTTCTTCGATGGTACTTCTTCTTTCAAAGTTCTACTGGAACTTTATTCAAGGATTTTACGACTAAAGGACAATTTCTCGCTTAAAATTTCAAGGATTCAGCAGGATTCTTTTTTTGGAATTTTGAGTTCACCTTCCCCAACTGGATTTTTACAGTTTTAAAATGTTACCACTGAGAAATATTTTATTTCGGAGATTCACAAAGGGAAAGTTCTCTTTTATAACATTCTACATGGAAAAGCTCCTTTTTAAGAATTCTGAGACTAGAACAGTTTTTTTCGTAAGTTTTGCAAAAAAAGCTAAATCTTTAAGGATTTTACCACTGACAAACTTCTTCTTCAGGAACTCTACGACTGGGAAGTTTTTATATTTTGGATCTTGTATGACTACCTTCTTCCAGATCATTCATTTGATCAGTTAAATTTTATATTATGTGCTCAATGTTTTTTTCACATAATGTTTAGACACACTTTAGCCCTACTTAATAATTTCAAGTTGAACAAAAATGTTCTGAAGACATCCCTTAAAGGAATCATTTTTGTTTCAACAAAGTAGCACATTGTTGCCACAATTGCTTTAACAGACCAAAGTATTTAAATGAATTTTATCATCGATTATAATTTGACTTTTGCTCATTTTTAAAAAACTACTGATGATATATCATAAATCATGAAATTCTTAGGTTTAATAATAGAAAAAAGCAATAGATGAAATGTATACATATCGACATGCTGCGCTTATTCTTAAAGTGCTGAAGCTTAATGCCCCAAATTTTAAAATAAATTTACTCTAATTAGAGAACGCCCTTTTGCTTTTGAACGTGCATTTGGACGTCTCGAATTCTCACGATAGAAAAACGTATTCTAATGAATCGAAAGGCGATTTTTTTCTGCTAGCGGCCGAATCCGAAACAGGAAACCAACATTCGCTGACGCCAGCAAGATACAAAGGTCCAAGAAACACGAACAAGGTCTCGGGGAAATCGACTGGAGTTGTTAAGCTTTTGCTTGTTTTCTTCCATTTTACTTCCGCCCGTTCGCCCCTCGGCTTCCGTTCGACTGAGACGTGTTACTTTACCTCTTCTTCGCCCTTAAATATATTAAGCTTCTCACATCAAATAAAATTCCCCGTTGTGATATACAATGCTCTCGGCGGCGGTCGGAAATTTTCTCCCCTTGTGAGCGCTTCGGGTGTGAAATTACGAATAACAACATTTCTGATATTAAAAGGTAAACAGGTACAACGCTGGGGAAAAAACCAGGATTTTGTGTTTTGAAGTGGCAACATTTATCGGTTTATTTAATTTAGCATTGAAAACTACGAAATTAATTTCATTGATGAATAGAAGCTTTCCAATTACGTGCAAAGTGGCCCTTTTAGTTAACAACAGCGACATCAGTGTCTATTCAATTGTATTTTCAGAGCGGTGTTAAATTTCCAAATAAATTAGTTGAATCGTCGAGATAATTGAAAATTAATCAATTATCAACAGCGCAAATTCGTTCACTTTGTATTTAATCATCTGAAGTTTATTATTGAATGCAATATTCGGATTGTAATACTTAATACATTTCAAAGCTTATTTGTTGTGAAAAGAAAGGGCATTTGAAAAAGTGCAAAATTCGAACAAAGTGAAAGTTCACAGTTCCAGATATTAAATATATTCGTATTATATTTCCCACAAGGTAATGCATCTCTTGGTGCATCTCAAACAAACGAATCAGAGAGAAGAAGTGGAAATTACCTTAGAATATTTTTCTCAATATTTCTAGATTATCGTTCTTCTCGAAATGTTTATTCTTTTATTAAAAGATCCATTAAATTTTTAACAGGAGGCCATTTTTGGAAAGTCATAATATTTCATTTTTCAACATATTGTAACAAAATGTAGTTACAAAATTTGTATTAGTAAGGAATTCTCTAGAAAAATTTGATTGGGAAGCGGCCGCGAAAATGAATCATACGGCAGATAAGCGCTCCAGACGTTTCCGTAAGCGATAAGTCTTATCTGTACCTCCGTTCTAGAAACCGGAACGGTACCTATAAATACGCGGTCATCTTTCCCTCAGTTAGTTAATTAAAGAGTGATTTAGTTAGTTGTTTAGTCGGTTAATTAGTCAGTTGGTCAGTTAAGTGAATTATAATTGTTGTGTTCCGAAAATTTAAATACAAGTATTGTCCCCTGAAACCAAGAAAGATTAAAAAACACAACAAAGGTTGCTCTAACGCGTTTCGATAGCCAAGCTTTCTTCTTCAGAAAAATATCTATCTGAAGCAACCTTTGTTGTGTTTTTTAATCTTTCTTGGTTTCAAGGGACAAGATTTGTATTTCACTTTTTGAAGATAACCAAGGACCAGTCCGTTGCACCAAAATTTTTGTGTTCCGAAATCAGTTTGGAAATGAAGTGGTTACAATTCACGAAGTTTTAATTTTCGAACCGACAACGCGCAACAATATTCTCCTCCTAATTTAATGCATTTATTACTCCGAACCTGCAATGCCCCTAGACTTTTCAAAAAAAAAAGTTTATTTTGCTCTACAAACCAGGTCTCTCCAGCTTCTACAACATCTTCGGACGGAATTCGCTTGAGCGCAAGAAGTTACGTGATATCCCCACCTAACATGTCTAAGAGTAGGCGCACACTCCCGACGCCCTTTTAGCAACATGATAGAAATTCCGGTTCATACTTGATTGACCCTCGTATTTTGCAATTTAAAAAACATGTCTTTCACGCAAGGTCAGCTTGTGTCAAAAATAACGCACAACACAATTTTCTGTCGGTGTGGATACGCTTTTATAGGAGTAATGGAATTTCATTGCCAATAAGAAATCAAGTAAATGTGTCTATTTGAATGGCTACTCATTTAACAATGGCAGAATTTGACCATTTCATTTAATTTTAATATCATTTTTTAATCATTTTAACAAAAAAGATGATTTAATAGAAATCAAAGAATGTTTCTGAAGATATCTGAGCTACAATTGCTCTTTTTATCACATTTTTCTTCCAGGGCCAAAGTCAAACAGGATATACTTCTCCGGGACACGGTTCAATCCCGGAAAATAAAGGTAAAGGTTACCAAATATACTGTTCACAAATAATGTTCGTGCAAAGGCTATACTTATGTGCATATTTACTGCACGCTAAATGTGTTGATATCAATTGTATTTTTTTATAAAACGTTAAAAGTAAAAAACAAGATAACAATTTTCGAGTCTGTATAACTTTTTGATTGATGCTCCAAAAATAGTCAACCATCATATATGGGTACATTTACATTCCATCTACCTTGATATTCTGCATTCGTGACCTTCAAATCTTGGTGGAATCATTCCTCACCCTGTTTTTAGGAAGTCAGCAAAATGGCTAGCTAAAAAATGCAATTTGATGCTTATGTAGCAACTAGGCATTTTAAAGAGCTCCAAGAGTTGCTGGACAATTTTGATGTAATTCTGAACTTGTGTATTTCCAACAAAGTATCTGACAATATTTGTGAATGCCGAAAAATCATTATTTTCAATTTCTGCCACTATTTCGATAAAAGGTTCATTTCTAGTGACCTACCAAACCTGTGGATCATTAAACACACTGGCCTTTGTCTTTCCAATTGATAGTCTTGGAAATGCTATAGTGGATACTTGAAACAATATGCTTCAATTGACATAGCTTTAACAAATTGCTTTATGAGGCTCAGTTTTATATATAGAACCGAAACATCAGATTCTTTCTGTCGATAAGTAGCTGGTGTAAAATGCTTGAATCACCAGGTTTCAATTCACATCTTGGGAGCCAGTTCGACTGCATCCAATGTTCCTCACGAGTTCTTTTGTTTTACATACACAAAAAAACAGGAATCCTTGATATATTCGCGTTGTTAGCTAAGGAAAAAACAGATACAGATAATCCATTGATGCTTGTGATATTGCAACAAATCCGTGAATCTCTTTGTGTCTTCATATTGTCTACCCAAACACACTGAGTAACCTTTTAAGACTTTATCAAATAAATTTTCATTTTGAAGGTGGACACACTTCAATCTTCATTTTGAATTACCGATAAAAAAGGCTATTTAGTTGCGTTTTAGGTAAAAATTTTCGACACTTCTATTAAACCTTTTATGTTATAGCATTATACAATTCCATCATCACTGGATTCTGGATTCTAAATACATTTCAAAAAACTTGCAAAAATGTACTTTCTCTTGATCGAGACTAGGATACCCAGTGGATAACCACATAAGATGTAGAGAAAAACCTAGACGTGGTAACAAAAAGCTACCGACAGTTTTGTAGTCAGCATGCCTGTTT
This sequence comes from Dastarcus helophoroides, assembly GCA_028583605.1. Classification (NCBI taxonomy): domain Eukaryota; kingdom Metazoa; phylum Arthropoda; class Insecta; order Coleoptera; family Bothrideridae; genus Dastarcus; species Dastarcus helophoroides. Next base: position 16,383,738 of record CM053328.1, read on the forward strand.
AACTCTAAAGCTGCTCAAAAAACCAACTTAACAAAAATTATGTTTCAAATTGTTCCCCAGTATTATTCAAACATTGCATGAAACTTTAAAGAATGTTTTACAAAATTTGAATTTTTTCTAGATTTTCTTTTAACTATTAGATTTTAATTTAAAACTAAAATTTTATTTAACCTACAAATACCCATATTTGCTGCAATTTTTTTATCAAATATTGACATTCAAGTCATCAAAATTAGAACTTTTTAATGTCTTTAAATTTTAAGTTTCTGCTCATTTCGACAATAAACCCGACACTTAAATTTAATTTTAAAACTTGAATATACGAAGTTTTTTCGAAGCTTATAAAATTTTCAGATAATCTTAAAATTTTAAATTCGAAGTCAAAAATTGGAAAAAAGCCTTCGTATTTCGGAATTAAACCTAAAATTTCAAAAAATATTTAACAAATAAAACGTTTTCGATTTTTTTACTCCCGAATTTTGGATTTTAATATCAAATAAGCCTGACTCCTGATTAAAAATTTTAATCTTTAACTTGGTACTTGGAAAAAATAGTTTGTGTTTGGAGAGAAACACAAAATTTATAAAAGAAAAATTTAAGTTTTAGTTTTAAATTTGGCTAAAGCACTAAACTAAACACTATGGCTTCTGATTAAGCCATAGAAGGTTTCACTCCTTTACCACATTAGCAATTAAATAAATAATTACGCGATACGTATTTCGCCAGCAGAACTGGCATCCTCAAGCGCACTAATCCAAATAGATTAGCAAAAGATGCATCGACGTCATCTGCATTGAGATTCAAACCGATACTGGTGGTCTTTTGCTTTCTTTCCTATTTCTAATTTTTTAACACATCTGGTGCATACAATTTTGACCTGCCACAAATAGCCTTCAATAAACTGGAGGCCGCCAATGGTCCTTTATCTTCATTAAGGGCCTCTAATTGATGTAAATTGTTTCGTATGCATCAAGTTCTCTGTTCTTTGTGACCAATCTTAACAATTTTAAATTTTTGATATTAATTTTGTGTCCTGTACTTATGATAAGTAGGGTAACACTTGATTTTTCTTCTCTACTGTATCTAAAATGAGCGATATGTTCTTTAAATTTAATTTTAATGGATTTCTTGGTCTCTCCAACATATGATAAATTACAATTGTTACAGCTTATTTCGTAAATTCCTTAATTCTCAAGCTTGTCCAATTTATCTTTAGAATTACCCAAATTATTGCGGAGACTGTTACTGGTTGTATACACTACTTTTACGTTGTTTTCCTTTAGAACTTTATTGGTGATATTCGGGTAATATGGTAATTTCACGATGGTTGTGGGAGTGCTATCTTTAGATTGGTCAAGCTTAGAACAATCTTGAATTATTTTCTTAAATCTACATTTTCTTAACATGCTTCGGTTGTGGACAATGTAGTAAGGGGGTGAAACCTTCTATGGTTTTAAATTTGGATTCAAAATTTTAAAATATTTTTTCCTATAAATTTAAAAATTTCTTTCAATAACTTCACAATTTTTTCTCGTTTCAGAATGAATTAAAAATAAAAGAGAAAACAATAAAGTTTTGAAATTAATTGAAAGTTTGAGAGAATAGCAAACATTTTGAATTAAAATTTATCTAAAATAAAAATTCTCTAAGTGTCCTTTTGAGATCACAAATCATTGATTTTATTTAAACTAGATATATTCGATTCTGTTATTTAAATTTTCCTCGAAATCTTAAAAAATGTAAACATTTAAAAATATTTTAATTATTCTAACTTATTTTACCCAAACATGAATTCCATTTTGAAAATTTCGGTTGGCTTATTTTTAAAAACTTCGACTTTAAAAAATGTTGACCCATTTTTTTTTCAAAATTAAAATTTTCATTTCTAAAATTACACTTTTTATCATGAAATTTAGAAATTTAACGCATAAACTTATAAAGTTAATGTTTAAAAACAAAGATTTGAAAACATTTCATTTTTTATTCAAATTTACCAAAATCTTGAGTATAAATCAGAAATTTGAAAAATGTGAAAATTTTCATATTTCTTCTTCCTCACCTCAGGTTTTAGGCTTTATTGCCTGTTGCAATGCACTTTTTTTTCTTGGCCTACCAATACTTCTTCTTCCAATACATCTATAAAATCTTGTTTTGCAAACAACCTTTTTTCATTCATTCGTTCTACATGTTTTTGCCACTTAATTTTATTTGCTGTTATTTTATCGTTTATATCAAAGATGTTTAACTCTGTTCTTATATCTCTATTTCTTATCCTCTCCAGTTTTGTGCAACCTTCTACTCTTCTAAGAAATTTCATCTCTTGTGCTTGTGTTTTACTGTCTCTAAATATTTAAAATCTTTAACCTGCTCCAATACTGGTATTATTTACAACTATTTTTATTCTGACTGAGTATTTACCTGAGAAAGCCATAGTCTTAGTCTTATTTGTTGATATTTCCATGTCGTATTCTTGGCAGATATTTTGTAAGATATACATGTGTCTTTGTAGGTCGTCTTGTTTCTGCCAAAAGTACTAGGTCATCGGCATATAAAAGGGAGTTAAAGATGGTATGCTGATCTAGGTATATTTCTGCATAACGTTACCTTTTCCATTCCATTTTTTTGTAATCTTGTCTACGTATGTATATGTTGAAGAGAGTTGGCGATATGCAGCAGCCCTGTGTGATTCCTTTATTTGTTGTTTTTTACATACTTATCCGTTTATATCTACTAGAATTGAGGTTTTAATATATAAATACGTTCATATTAAGTGTCTTGCATATCCCTGTTCCTCCATAATTTTCCATAATTTACTCCTGTTTCATTGTCAAAAGTTTTCTCAAACTCTATAAAACTTATATGGGTTTCTCTGTTGTATTCTCTGTGTTTTTCTACGAGTTCTATGATTTTAGTATTCTGGCATAAATTATATAAGCCGTATCTAATAAACTAATTGCACGATAGTTTTGAGGATTGTTCTTGTTACCTTTTTAAACAATGAGATGACTTTTGCTCTTCTCCAGTTGTCAAGAATAATATTATTTTGTCAACATTTGTTATATAGGTGAAATAGTCTCAGGTCCAACATTAGTCCGCCATGTTTCCATAATTCGGCATTTATGCCATCTATGCCTGTCGCTTTTCTGTTTTAGGTAGATTTAAGAGTTTGTAGCATTTTAGCTAAGTCTACGTCATCCAGACTTTTTAGGTTTTCTTCTTGAATCGTTGTTTCGTCTGCGTTTTCATCATACCAGAGTTGTCTGTAATGCTCGATCCTTCTTCTTCTTCTTCATTTATGTTGTTTATTTGTATTCTGTCATTTTCTTGGTTGTTTAAAGATTTCATTACTTTGTATGCTAAAGTTTGTCTCCCATGTATGTCATTTTCTATATTATATTTATAAATCGATACCAGGAATCTTCATTTTCTTTTCTAGACATTTGTTTTACCACCTTTTTTTATGTTTGTATATTTCGTAATTATTTTCATTTGGGCTGTTTATAAGATTTTTGTTTATCTTATATTGCTTCTTCTATTTCAGTCGACCATATTTTTAGTCCTTTCCTTTTTCTAATTATCTTCTTTTTTCCAAAACGTCACTTGCCCTTTTTAGTACTGCTTGTGTTAAACTTTCTTTATTTATGTCGTCTTTCGTTTGTGCATGCTCTAATATACTGTTTAATTTATTCTTATGCTTTATTATTCCAATAAATATACTTTAAAATACTTCTTCATTTGAATTTGTTGATGGTTTTGGGATTTTCTTCCCATTTTTATAAGTTTCTATTGTTGAAATTACCAAGAAGTGGTCTGAACTTATATATAATTCTTTGTATACCCTTCTGTTCTTTTATCTGCCCAGCTAATTTGTTATTTATGATAATGTAATCTATAATTAAATGTTCATATTTAAGTCGAGATTTCATAAACTATGTTGAATTTAATCTTATGTCCGAAAATTTGTTATTTTAATAGAAAGATAGATTTGTTGAGTTTGATATCTAGCCTTTGGTCATTTTTTAATACATAATTTAGAATATTTTTTTTCTGATTTAAATGTTAAAATGTCCATAAAAGTCGATAATTTAACTGTAAAGCTATAAATCCAATTCGCGGTGTGCACAGTTTTGGTTTTACAAACACAATTTTATCTGACCAGTTGAGGAAAAGTTCTTCATATTTAATCCTAAAGTTTTCAACGACAAAAAAGTTTAAAAGTATGTGTGTGTGTGTACAACTGGAAGTATTTCTTTTTGGGATATTTCTTTTCTACAAAAACACTTCAGTCGCAGGAAAACGCTACAGTAGAAGCATCGAAGCATCGAAATCACAAACAGTATATATTTTCAAAAATAGGTCTCTTGGCAGAAGAAACTTATCCGAGTTACTGAAAGGCCGAAGAGAAGTAATCGAAATCCCAAATAAAAAACATCTTTATTTTTGCCCGTGTCCTTCCTAGGATCGATGTGAGGGATATTATGATAGAGATCTGCACATACATTTCAGGTGATTATTTTGTAGTTCAGTTGACGAACTCAACACGTCTAATCTATTTACTTTATGATCAGTGAGCGAAAAAAGTCAAAAAGTCAAGTGAAATTTTTATGCTCGTCATTTTTGCTACGGGACGACCTCCGATAATAAATTTACAAAGAGAGGCCTACACTAATTGGGAAAATATTGTTATCGCCCGGTGATAATTCGATTATCCCCCATGATTCTCAATGAGACGTGGCAGGAAGGGAGGAAAATACATTTAAAATGAATACGCAGGGATGAGAGGACAAAGTTCGGGAGACGTCAGGTTGAATTTCCTAACGAACTCGTCGATAGTGAACAACGATACCATCCATGCAGCTACCACCAAATATAAATTGGGCTTTCAAGCTCTACTACCCCACATATTTTAACGCAAGACTTAATAAAACAAAAAACATTAGAAACGAGGACAATTCTAACAGAAAAAAAAATATTGGGACCACCCGAATGCAATTTCGCGTTATTGCCCCTACAGCAAACGAAACGTCAGACCGTTAAATTTCCAATTATCGTTCCTTAAGCGCGATCGAGAAATTTTTTAGGGTACTTTTCGGCATTAAATTGCTCGTAAACTCGCGGATGTGTTGTGTACGGGGCGTTTCCACAAAAATCTCCGTGTCCTCGTCCGGTTTTGTGCTAGGAGTGTGGGGGAATGACTTCCGTTTCTTGTTTAGAGTTCACAATCTGAGCGCACCCTCGGGCCGCATAGAGATTCAGATGTCATTCAAAGCAAAACTGCATTACAACGTTCCAGACCTCCTCTTCTCCTTCCATTCGGGAGAAAATTCCACTTTCATAGCTGATTTCTCGCTGGTGGTTTTATGGCAGACAATTTAAAATTGCTCCGATTTCCTACAGTGCTTGAAAAAGAATTACTTCTTGCTTTTCCTCGAGATAGAGCCGACTTTCTTACGAGGGGAAGCATTTTAAAATTACTACTACCGCTGTTATAAAATATAAGTAGAGCGTAGTAAATTTCAAACTGAATACCAGTGTTAAGTAAGTGGTAAAACAATCGTTGTATTCGGGTAGGATTTTCAGAGGAAATTTGCATAAATTTCATGTCAGCAAACTTGTTCCATAACTGTATAAGCTACTTAACTTCTTGGAACAACTCAGACTTGCTCTAATGAAACTAATCAATTTACACGAATCTCTAAAATGCCTTTGCTACACTTACACCGAAATTCGTCCCAAGTTGAGCGATTTTCTTTGGCCACGGTTTTCCGCTTTGGAACTCGTCAGACGTTGAAACTCGACACAAACGTCAAGGAAAATATTAAAAGATAACAGCGATAAATTGTGGTCTTACGGTGTACATTGCTGGGGAGGTGACATCGTTTCCAGGATAAAATTGTGTAAGTTTCCACCTGGCTGGTGACGATAATTTTTAGCGTTTTGCTCGTCAATTTTAAAATAAAAAAGAAATCGTATTGTTCTATCCAAATGGAAGGCTTAATCATTTTAAAACTTTAACTCACATCAGATACACAACAAGGACAACAGTTCTTTTAAGGTTAAGGATTAAACTTTAAAGGTAAGAAAAATAATTAAGATTTGAAATATAACCAGTGGCGACCGGCGTATAGACACTGCGGAACTGCAGCACCCCCAATGTCGCTTACGAGTTTTTTCCCAAAATTTTCTCAACTACTTTTTATTAAACATTTTTTTGCAGAAATTTAAAATTTTCTCTGATTTTTTTTTATAGAAATTTTAAGTTTCTTTTACGAAGTTACGACATTTAAAAACCTACTTTATTTTTAATTTTGATCAAAATCACATTTTCGAAAACTAATTTTTGAGAAAGAAACCAATATTTCGAGCAGGAGTTAAAATGTTAAGAAAAAAACTCAAACTTCTTTGAAAATGTCAGCATTTTGAGCAAATAATTGCAATTTCAAGAAAAAATCTAAATCCAACTCGTCTCGCATTTTACTATTTATAGAAAAAATAAATTTATATGCTATCTTCGAATTTTTACCTGAAATCTCATTTTGTATAAAAATTTTTTCAAATATTTCGATTTTTTTAGGAGATTTTGATTTTTTCTGCAAAGTTTTCAATTTTCCTTAATAAAAATAAATTTTCTCGAAGTTTCCATTTTCCCTGAAAGTGTTGTTCTTAAAATTTCTTTTAGAAATTCTAACTTCTCCAGATTTTTCTTTGTGTTCCTCTAATTTACTTTAAAATTGTCAAGTTTTTTTAAGACACTTTGACTAATTTAAAGTTCATTTTATTTTGTAGTTTTGACAAAAAATGTTTGGAAAAAACCCTGAAGCTCTATAAAAATTTCAACATTTTGGGAAAAACAAAAAATTTCGACTTTTATGTAAAGATATTTCAAATTTTATTTTAATTTCGATTTTTTCCCTAAGAAATTTTGTCTTTTTTCCCATGCAATTTGTGTTTTTCTTTAAACATTGTATACAAAGAATTTATTTTGAAATTTCGACTTTACCTGGAGATTTTGTATTTGAAATATTTTTTCTTGTAGAAATTTTGATTTCTCTCTAATTTGTTTTGGAAATATTTAAGAGTTTTTTAACGACAATTTAATATTTTATAGTTCGTATTATTTTGTAATTTTGATAAGAAACTGAAAATTGTTAAGTATAAGTTTAAGGAAAATAAACTTCAAATCTGCATAAAAATAAGAAAACTTTGGGAAAAATACTGAAATCTTAAAAAATAAACCTTGTTCCTTTTAACCTTTTTTTACAATTTGATATTTTTCTAAAAAATTACCACTGCTGTAGGAGCTGGGAATGTTAAATGTATTTTTGAAATTCTCAAGTTCGAATTTAAAATTCAAATTTCCATAAAAAAATATCGAAATTTAAAAATTAAACTCAAGAGAAAGCAGATTTCTAGAAAAAGTTGAAATTTTTTTTTAGTAAACAACATTTTTCAAAAAAATAACATTTTCGGAATTAAAGAAAAATATTTCGTTGAAATAAATTAATTGTCAAAAATATTCTTATAATTTCGACTTTTAAAGTGGGAATTATTGAGTCTCAAAATTTTGAAATCAAAATTAGTCAAAATGTTGAAAAAAAGTTTATTAACAATTTACTATTCCAATTATTATATTATAATTTTGAAATTGCAGAGAAATTTCAAAAATTAAATATTCCAGCTTGAAGCCAATTTTTTATGATCAAGATTCAAATTTTGGCAATTTATTTTTAAATAAAATGCAAGTTTTTTTGAAAATATGTTTCAAAACTTTGCACAATTTTAAAAATAGAAATTGTTGTTATTAATTTTATAAAATTCGAGTATTATTTCGAAATGTTTCTTAAACAATGTAAATTTAAAAAGAAAAACATTGCCACCTTTAAAAATTAAGGCTAGTTTTCAGAAAAGTCGAACTTTTAAAGAAGTTAAATCTTAAAAAATGTTGAAATTTTGGTAATGTGAATAAAAGGCGAATTTATGGAATAATATCGACGTTTAAAATAAATTGCAGAGTTTTTAATTAAATTTTCAAAGAAACTGAATTTTTTGAATAAGGAAGAAAACTCAGAATTAGTGAAAAATTCGTAATTATCAAAAAGGGTGAAATTTTGAAAAAAGTCAAAATTTTCAATGATTCAAGTTTTAAAAGGATCTTTTCTTCTCCGAAGATTTAATTTGAAATGTTTAAAAAATATGTATAAATAAAATTTTAAAAAAAGTTCGAACTTTTCAAAAAAAAATTAAGTCTTTAAAAAGAGTCTAAAGTTAGAAAAAAAAGTCGAAGTTTTGAAATGAAGTCGAAATTTTACGAAATATTAGTCGAAAATTTCCATAAAAGATTTTAACAAATGTCTGACTTATAAAAAATTACAATTCTCAAATAAAGGATAGAGAGTTTGAAAAAAAATGTCAAAATTTTGGAAATAGTTCAAATTATAAAAAAAATAATTATAATCAAAATTTTTAGGTTTTTCAAAAATTTTAAATTTTGGAAAATGACTAAAATTTTAAAAAATTCGAACATTTGAAAAAGGCCGGAATTTTCAACAACAGTGGGAATTAAAATAAAAAGTCGAAAATTTCAAAAAAGTGCAGGTTTAAGAAAAGGCTAAAATTTTCAATAAATAAAGTCGAAATTTTCAGAATATTTCAAATTTCCAAAAGAAGCCAAAATTTTGCAAAAGAAGAAATTTTCAAAAGGAAAAGGGTCGAAATTATAGTCATAATTAAAGATATATCAAAATTTGGAAACGATTTGAGAATTTTTGTGGAATTTACGAAATAATTCGAAATTTTAAACAAGTTTATATTTCGAATAGTTTGAATAGTAGAAATTTGCGCTCAACCTTTCAATAAAAATTAAAATTTTCGAAACCTAGAAGTTGAAAACAAGTGAAAATTATTAGCATAGATCGAGGTTTTCAAAAGTCGAAATATTGAAAACTTAAACATTTCGAAAAAGTTTAAATTGTGGTAGTTAAAATTTTGAATCAAAGTCGAATATTTTTTTTAAGTTGAAATTTTAGGTTAAAACAATTAAAATTTTTAAAAAATGTCACACATTTCATAAAATTTCGAAAATTTTCAAAAAAATCCAAATTTTGATAGAATTTCGAAAATTAAGAAATAGGGAAATTTTTAACAAAAAAATCAAAAAATAATCGAAACTTTGCAAAAAGTCGAAATTATGAAAATTAGTTGACATTTAAATAAAAACCAGTCGAAATTATCAAGAATCGAAATTTTCAATAAAAAAATTATAAACAAAGATAAAATTTTAGAAAAAAGTCGAACATTTTAAAAGCCAAAAGTCCAGTTTTGAAAAAAATTACATTTTCAGAAAAAGTAAAAATTTTCAAGTGTAAAAAATTTTAAAAGATGTAATAATTATTTTTTTTTAAAAATTACAAAAAAACAGAGCACCGAAAAGTTTAAATATTTACGAAAACACGAAAATTTTTTAACGAGTATTTGCAGTTTTTCAGAAAAGTCAATACTTAAAAGTAAAATAAAGTCTAGATTACAGAAAAAAATTTACATTTTACAGTCGAAATTTGGAAAAAAATTCAACCTTTTCAAAAAAACGCGAATTATCAAAAGTTTTCATTGTCAAGTTATTAAGGAAATCTAAAATTTTCGAAAAGTAAGGTTTTGAAAATGTCGAAATTTTCACTCAAAATCTTAAAAATTTTAAAACGCTAAACATTGTCGCAGCACCCCATTAGTTTTCGCTACAAGCCGTTACTGAATATAAAACCAAAAATATCGAAAAATAATGAGAGTTCCAGAAAAATGTTAAAAGTCCTAATACAAAATGAGTGTTTGCTCAAAATTTAACTTTATTCTTTAAATTTGCAATTCAAATTAAACGTTTATAATTTCGAGGCCACCACTTTTTTGACATTTTCCTTTTTTTTTCTCAAAATTGCCACTTTTCTGAAAATTTTGCATCTAACTTTTCACAGTTTTGCAGTTTCAACTGCCAAGTCTGCAATTTGAGTTTACAGTAGAAAAATTGAACTTTGAAGACAACCTTTTTGTAAAGCATTAAAATTTCATTATTCGAATTTGAAATTTATGGAAAAGGATATTCCAGGAAAAACTCAAAATGTCAAATGTTTATTAATTTTGCTTTTCTTTTAAATTTCGAATATATCCGACGATTTTTTTTAAATTTTTATTTTACTCTCGAATTTTTGGTTTTCATTTAATTTTTTCGGTAATTTTAAATTTCATACCAAAATTCCTTTTTTAACAGTTTCGAAATTTTTCGAAATTTAACTCTAATCTCGTCATTTTGGTTTTCTAACTTAGGACTTTATTATATAAAGTGTAAAGTTAAAGTTTCAGGAACAAAATTAGAAGTTCAAAGATTCAAATTAGAAAAATTTAAAGTGTGAGTTTAAAGCCAAATAATTCTAATTTAAAATCCGGTATTTTTAGTAAATACCTAAAAATTTGAAATTTAAACTTTAAATTTCAAGAAAAAATTTTCACCACAAACTCAATATTTTTGGATTTTGCATATTTTTTATACAAAATTCTCCTCAAAATTTCGTTTTTTTTTTACTAATTTCGAATTTCCACCAAATTTTTATTTTAATCACAAAATTTTCGGTTTTCACATTAAAATTTCAACCTTGTGTTCTTTATAATTTAACTTTTCCTAGTTTTCAGATTAAACATCAAAACTTTTTTATGTTTAAAAATTATACCAAAATTTCATTTTTTCCAGTTTAGAAATATTTCCAAATTGTGATTTCAGTCTCACAATTTTGGTTTAAAATTTCGACTTGCATTTATATTTTCAGGAAGAAAAATTAAAAAACCTGTGTTTTAAAATTGAAAAATTTTACTTTGAAGTAGAAATTTTAAGTACAAAATGGGAAATTTACACTTCATATAGTCGGGGAAAAGTAGTAAAGTTTGATGCCGAAAAAATTTGATTTTGAAATCGAGGTTTTTAGTAAACAATTAAAAATCTTAAGTTTATACTTTATGGCAGGTGCTTATTGGTCAGAAACATTATGTTTATTAATTTTATTTAACATTTCTGCAACCCTGTTTGAAAATATTTAAATTTTTAAGTAATGAAACTTGACAATTCTGAAACATTTTTTGAAATATGATTACGTGATATCTAACTTTTTTTAACTTTCATTGCTAAAAATTTAAATATTTTTAAATTGGGTCGCAGAAATGCTAAATAAAATTAATAAACATCTAAATTTATACTTTTAATTTAGGGAACTTTTTATTTTGATTTTTTAGAAATTTCAATTTTTAATAAAAATAAATTTTCTTTAAATTTTAATTTTATCCTCTCTCTAATTTTGTCAAAATTTTGACTTTTTAAAAAATTTCAAGTTTTTTTGTATCAATTTTTTTTTCTATTCTCCAACCTAACCTAACCAAAATAATAATTTTTTTCTTTAAAGTTGAAACTTTAAACTTTCGGTTTGAAATTGAAGTTTAAACTACGAAATTAAATATATTATTTTAATTTTGTTCTTTTGATTTGAAACTATTTTTTTACTTGGGGTTTTTTCAAAAGCTTTGATTTTTTTTCTCAAAATTCGGTTTTAATCACAAAATTTTCATTTGCGCCATGAAATTTAACTTTTTTCTCAATTACTTCAACCTTGGCCTCTAAATTTCTCTTTAAACTAGAAAACTATTGTTCTCGCAATAAAACGCAATCAACTCATCAAAAATTTGAGTGTCTTAGTTCAAACCTTTTCGATTAGATTTCTTTTTCATTGTTGACATTTATTTTTTGTCACATATTATGATATAAGGTCTTGAGAATATTTATATCGCATAATCGTGTACTAATTTTTTTTTTCAAAAAGTCAGCAATTTTCACTTATCTAATAAAACAAATAATAAATAAACAATAATAATTTAAATATTTTTCGAACCCCGCTCGATAACACATACATGCTAATATAAAACCAGTTTATCAAACTGTATACTCCGTAATTTAAATTTAATAAAAGTTAAAAATGTTTACTCCAAACTACCAATTTCGATAAAAAAATATTAGAAATTCCAGAAAAAACTAATTTTTTCCACTTTTTTTAAACTTGAATGTTTCCTCCAAATGATTGCACAGTGGGTCAAAATTAATAATTTTTGGTCAAAACTTTAAGAATTATAAAACTTACTTAATAATAGTTGGTCATTACAGAAAAAATATTGAATATCACCAAGAAATTAGGGTGAGTACTAATTTAAAAATATAATTCGGGGATAATTCAATCTGAAAGTATTGCCAAATTAATAGAACAATTATTTTTTGTAAACATTGAGTGTTATAAGGGGTTCGAAATGATACGAGTCAAATTAAGTCGGTCGTGGGAATTTCTCTCATCTGCATCATTCTGTTTAAACCGTAACCGTAAAAAAGGCGCAGCTAGGCGCAGCTAGGCGCAGCCAAAAATTGTAGAACATCGAAGTCCATACTTCATTCGATATTTAAAAAAATACGACAATGCCAACGTTTGTTAAAGTATATATGAAACAAACAAAAATGTTAATTTTGCTGATTTTACCACAAAGGTGTCTGATACCTTTTATCTGATGACAGACTTTAAGGCATAAGCCGCCTGTTATTTTTTAAAATGAAATATTGATCTACAATAGGACACTTAACTTGTTCCATATGAGATATGCCTAATTTTTCAAATTATATGGCAATCGCAAATGTACTGAAATCTTACTGTGCAACTATTTATTTAAAGGCCTCTTCGTTCTAAGGGCTGCAGCGTAAAATGGGAAAGTATATGGGAATTATAATCAATTGTTCCTTTAGCAATAAGCTTTATTCCTGCTAATTAACTGGTTAGTGAGCTATTTTTCTCAAGTCGGAAAAATTCTGTCCTTCTTAGCTTCAGCCAAAGAATACTCAAATTGACCCATCCGTGGATCAGTTTAAACCTGAAACTTTTGGTTTCGCTACTTTTTTATTATTTTTTTTTAATGTCCTTTGTTTTTTAGGTTTCGGGTTGTTTTATCTCAAAATTCTGATTTTGGTCCCAAAATTTCGATTTGTATCAGAAAATTTCAACTTCTTTTCTCAAAAGTTTGATACTAATCTCGAAATTTTTACTTTAACTATAACAATGTCGTTTTTTTTGGAACAAAAACAAAAATTTAGGTGTTGTTACTAAGAAAATTTTCTTTTTTTTAATGTTGAGTGTTATTTAAAAATATCCATTTTTTTTGTCAAAATTTTCAGTCTTAAAATTTTTATTTTTCCAGTTACTTTTTTCAATTTTTAATTTTTTTTGAAATTTTTATTCAACAAATTTTGAGTTTTTTTTTAAATTCTTATTTTAATCCAAAAATTTGAGTTTTTATATTGCAATATTGAGTTTCTTTTTTTTAGAAATTATGCCTTTAGCCACAAAATTCTAACCTTGAAATTAAAGTATGGAAATTTTAAACATTTAAGAGATTATTAGATTTTAAAGTCGAAATAAACTTTAAAAATCCCGAAATAAGAAGGTACGTTCAATACTGTGAAAAAGTCTTTGGACACTTGCAACAACTAATTTCAGAAAAAATTAAAATTAAATTAAAATTAACATCAATAAAATAGTCTTTAAATAAATAAAAAAAAGATAAATACGGTTTTCGATTTTTTCCTTGTTCGATCGGACTTCAAATAAAATCATAACGAATTGGAACTCAATTGTTTTCTGAGCCGAATATTGTTAGGCATTAAATTCTGCACTACTTTGCCTATTTAGGCTTTCTTCAATCTCTATCGTTTCAGAGATTCATGGAGTGAAAATCAAATTTGATTCACCTTGTATAGTTTTTAAGTTCAAGGTGAAAACTTTAAAAAAATAATAATAACAAAATATTTCCAAATTGTCGTGTATAAAATATTAACACGGAATTTTGAGAAAAGAATCCAAACCAGAAAAAAGTGTAAGCCTTTTCAAAAAAATGAATTTTTAAATAAAATTTCCGAAAATATTCATTTTGAAATTTTGGGAGGAAATAATAGAAACTCCAAATTGCTTTAAAAAAATGTGAACGAGTTTTGAGTCTAAATTTTGGACGAAAAATTAAAAATTTTTAATTTGCAAATAAACTAAACATTTCGAAAACAGCTCGTAATTTGTGCAGTAAAAAATTTTTAAAATCACTTAAGATGCCCAAATTTTCGATTATAATACCAAAAATTTTATTTTAATCTCGAATATTCGAAAATTTTACTGCTAAGTCCGAGATTTCCTTGAATCTTAAATTTTTGAAAAACTTAACATTTAAACTTAATCGAATATTCGAGGAAAGAATATTAAAGGTTAAACTTGATATTTAAAAAAATAATAATAAAATAAACTCTTTTCCGGATACTGACTTTATTCTGAGAAAATTTCATCTTTCAACTTAAAATTTATTTTAAGGAAGGTACAGTTAATTAGTTAAAAAAATTAAGTTTCATCGCCATATTTCGAGAAAAATGTTCACATTTCGCGAGAGACTTAAAATTAACACCGATAGAACTCTATGTTTAACACAAAATTTTAATAAGAAAAATCAGATAAACTTAAATTTTGATAAAATTATGAAAATTTTAAGATTAAAGATGAAGCTCAAAAATTTCCCTCGAAACCTTAAAAATTATTCGAAGTTTTGCGAAAAGTTTTGCCTAATTTATTTTTACAAAATTCTGATTTCGTTTTAAAAATTCCAAACCTTTTTTGATTTAATAAAATATTAGTGTACTACCAACCTAAGATGCTGCCTCCTTTTTATCGAAATTGAAATTTTAATTTCTAAAATTTTACTTGTATTAGTAATTTAAAGTTTAAAGCTTTTCAAAAACTTTAAAGATTCAGGTTTAGGCTTAAAATGTTTATTAATTTTATTTAACATTTCTTTAGCCTAGTTTGGAAATATTTAAATTTTTATTGTTTCTTGACAATATTCTAAAACAGTTTCTGAAATATGACTACGTGATATTTAAATTTATTTAAAACGTCTCCTCATGACAGTTAAAAAAATAAGAGGTTAGTTTATTTTACAAACAATAAAAATTTGAAAATTCCCAAACTGGGCCGAAGAAATGTTAAATAAAATTAATAAACATAATATTTATGGTCAATAAGAGTTCAACATGAAGAATAAACCTATTCCTCTAACGGAACGAACGGACTCCGCAAATGGTGAGTGCTTCTAACTACCAATCTGAAGAGATTTCGGCTGTTAGGAACAGTAGTCACCAAGAGCATGTAGGTTCGACCCACAAGTTTAGTTCAATGCCGGAAGGGGTATTAGCCCTCGAAGTAGTTGTTTCTTGTGGATCGGGCTTCAAATATTTAAATTTTTACCACAGTAAATTATTGATAAAACATCTATTCATGTAAAAAAAATTTATATTTTTTAAAATTTTTATTTTTAAGAATTTCTTCCTGATTGTTCCCTTTCCATGTTAGGCACTGCTGACGAGCTCAAATGAGAGCAAAACATCGATGTCCAGTGCTACAACCTTTTTTATGTATTTTTTATATTCATAATTTATTAATAAAACAAAATTTTTGTCATATATAATTTTGGTCTTCTATTTTTTATTTTTTTTATTCTATGAAAAAGAAACTAACCTCTTATTTTTTTAACTGTCATGAGGCGACTTTTTAAATAAATTTAAATATCACGTAGTCATATTTCAGAAACTGTTTTATAATATTGTCAACAAACAATAAAAATTTAAATATTTCCAAACTGGGCCGAAAAAATGTTAAATAAAATTAATAAACATAACATTTCCGTTCAATAGACTTAAAATTTCGAAAAAAAAGTCGAAATTTTCCAAAGACATTATAAAATTCTTTGGCCTTCTTAGCTTCATGAAGAACACGTCTTTAATACAAGAGTTCTTTGTTTATTTAGCTCTTTGGCTATGGTAACCAATGGATAAACTACTAAAGTAGCTAATTTAGTGGTAAAAGTAAAAAAGTTATTAAAGCAGCAGCTAAACATTTAAATTAATGCTGCTTGTTACTGTTTTTTTTTAATTATGAGCGTATGTTAATACAATTTTCATAAGTTTCGGTTTCACTTTCCTGCTCGAACGAAACCAAAGTAGAAGCACAAATTCGGTTTCGGTTTCGGCCAAATATCTAATTTCGATAAGTCTAATCTTGAAATTAAAAAAATTAATTTTTTAGAAAATTTTTATTTTTGCATCAAAGTAGTGTTTTTTTTTATTTGATTTTAGTCTTCAGATATCAATTTTCATCTCAACATTTCCATTTCTTGAAAATGTAACGTACCGAAATATCTTGTTTAACTTAAAATTTTCATAAAAAATAAACGTTCAGGAAAAATTCTATTTTCCCACCAACTTGAGCTTAACATTTCTAATTCTTTTTAAGTTAATTATTCGTAACTATTAAACTTTATTAACGATAAAAACGCAACAAAATTTAAAAATTCCACAAGGTTTTCGATAAATATTTGCTAACACCGAACCAGGTTTCGCATTACTGCATCATCGGCGGTCATGCTAGCAATTTGCTTAGCCGTTGTTATGCTAACAAGCTCCATGGATCACAGACTCCTACGAATATGCCGTCTAATCCAAATTCTCGTCCAAAGCTTCAATTAGAGCTGTGTTCAGATGATCAAGCTGCTCATTCATAATGACTAGATTGTAAATATTTATAAAGTTCTATGGCTTCCAAGAAATTAAGTTTTTTAGTGTTTTTACAAATATGTAATATTTCTAGTGTGTTCGCGCATATAAGTTTATATTGTGTTTCTAATAGATGCTTTGCAAAATTTGATCTTTCTGGATGTTGATTTCTGAAGGCAGCAAGATGTTCGCTACACCTAATATGAAAATTACGTGTTGTTTGTCCTATGTATACAGCATTATATTCAGAGCAATTCAATTTATAAATACCAGATTTATCAAGTTGTGAAGTTTTTTTGCATTAAAAATCATGTTATTTAACGAATTATATGATTTAAAGCTAGGTGTCGCTTGAGATGTATGAGAAATTATGTTACTTTTTTTCGAGATATTCTGAAAATACAATTAATAGATTAATATCTAAAAAAGAACACAAATTAGCTACTAATTCTATTTTTCCTAAACAACCAAACAAAAAAACAGACTATTTTGCTATTACATATTTTGGAAATATCTCGAAAAAGTTAAGTAACATAATTATTTTTTTAAAAATACGATTTTTTTCATCAACTTAAATTTTAGTGTAGAAATATTAACTTTTTTTGAAATGTGCAAATTTTGTTCTAAATTTTCCACAAAATTATCCATAAAATGTTGACTATACTTATAAATTTAGGAACAAAATCTAAAATTAAGTCTAGTCAGAAAATTTGACTTGGGACTCAAAATTTTAAGTACAGAATTAAAAATTGAAAACTAAGACTACAAATTTCGAGAATAAATAACAAAGTTTAAGTTTAAATTATATTGTTTGTATTTTTTTCTAACCTTTAACAACCAAAATATTTTATTTGCTTATATAAAATGTAGCAACATTAGTGGACTTACTGGTCGGAATTTTAACTTTGAGCTTCATAGTAGAAATGTGAAATTTGAAGTCGAACTTCCGAATTTTTGCCAAAAAATTTGGGGGTTAGAGTCGACTGTTTTTTTCAGATTCGAGTTGGATATGCCAAGCTGATGAATTCTAGTAAGATCGAAACCAAAGTTTGGTGCTCAAGCATAAATATTGCATTCTGCATATCGGAGATGAAAAAATTATAGACATTCGGCCCTGTGCAGTGGATGAATTGAGGTAAAGCTCCCTAATCCTTCACTAAAACAATGACGGTGTTATGTGAAGCGATCCACTGCATCCTTTCAAATCCTTGGTCAACAATCAGGATATGCAAAAGATTTGGCTTAGACTAGTCTGTGGCTTAGACAGACGTAATTTCTTAATTGATATTAAACGTTCACACAGGACATCAAAAACAGCCCCATATGTTTCAAAGAGCCGGCAGCAGCAAACTCAAAGCAATTTACACAAATACATAAAAAAAGAGTATTGAACAAGTCGCGAGAATGTAGAGGCGAACGCCGAGGTTATGTTATTATTTCACCGAGCAACAAAGACGACCTGAATATTTTATACGCCATTTCTTAAATATTCGATTCCTTTTGAAGTGAAATTCAATTTTATTTTTGATCGGGGCGAGCTCTCGCGCACCAACCACCCGGGGAATTTCGTATTTATTTTATTTCAGCCGCAGCATGGGGCCGACAAATTATTTATAAATATTGCATTTTTGCCGAGAGAAAGGTGTAAAATTTAAGCACCCAACTTCGACCGTAAAGCCGGCGTGTTGCCAGCCGCCGCTTTAATATATGTCTATTTTTTTCTGTCGACTATAAACGTTTGGTACGCTTCTGATGCTCCAATCTACAGGGACGTTTACCTATTGTTCCAAGCCCTGTAAATTCTTGTTACAAAAATACACAAAACAGCACCGAATCGTTAAATAAATTAATACATCTGATTTCAACAGCTGTAGTGTCATTTTCAATTCCTTTTAATTACAATTTAAGTATGGCAGGTTTTTTATTTGGAAGTACATTTAAATTATACTTTCAATTGCTTCCGAACGGTTGCAAAATATCCCAATTAATGTAAATTTTCTAAATTGCTTCGACGCATTATAACTTTGACAAAGATCTCCAAATCGTAGATGGAATATTTTAATGGGCTTTCGCCCGCATTTCGCGATAATGGTATTAAACTCTTTCCAAGGCGTTGAAAAACAATACAAACAAGGGCTGTTCCCGGAGACGGCGTTAGAGGAAACATATAATGGAAAAGCAGGTATACGTATATATTTCTGGAGTTATTTATTCGTAAACATGCTCAGATTCCTATCCTTTCCATTAGGGGCAATTATTGGAGATGGGGCTCGTGCATTCCTCATGATTCTCACCCAGTCACTTCTTGTGACAGTATTTTCCATTTTTTTTCCTTTTCGAATGTACCAGTTGAAAAATTGGTTTACTGTAGAGTAGTGCAATACTGAATTATGCAGCAGATTTTTACATGAAGCTATACAAGCTACAAAACGGCTGTCACAATTACTGACTTATCGTGTCTCATAAATGACCGGAATATTATGCTTTTACTTCCCCTTTCATAAAGGCAAAAGAAACACGAAAATAATTGGTGCGTTTAATTAATTTTAAAATTCACAATATGTGAGATTTCAGAATAACATTATTTTGCTTTGCAAGTCTCTCTTCTTTTCATAGCAACCAAGCTTTGACATATCTATCCATAAAATGATAATTTTTAAACGAGGAATTGACATTTGAAAACAAAATACCCTGACACTTATCGTTCCTTTGTCACGAACTCTGTAACTGGTCAAATGTGATTTCTAAGTGTCTCTCCCTTTCATGACATCCAACGTTGAAATAAATATCCCCAAAATGTATCTAATTTCGTCAATTTCGAGACGCAGAATCGATATTTGATACTCATATTGCTCTATTATTTTGGTTTTCAAGTTATAAGTTCTCAAGTTAGTCGAAGAAGTATGATTTTACATTCCTGGTGTATCTGCTCTTTCAACAACATTTTGGAATAAGTAACTAAAAAATATCTCCAGTTTGAACAAATTTAAAACATCGAATCAATATGTGTTAAGCAAATTAATCTAACTCCAAACTAGACAAAATAAAAAAATTACTCTCCTAGTGTATCTTACTTTCATAACCAAATTTTGAAGTAAATAAAGACATTTTTTAGGATTCGGAATCGAAAGTGCTAAGCAAATTGATCTAACATTTATGGTTTTCAAACTGCAATCGTCCAAGTTGGTTGAAATAGCTAAAATTTACTTTTCGGTTATCTCTTTTTGAGTGATTACAAGTCATTTTCCAAATGTCTTTTTTTTTAAGTAAAATTAACTCGTAAAGGAAAATAAATATAAATCATGGTCATCGAGATATTACTACTATCTCAATGATAGCGATGAATAGCCTTTGTAAATAAAGACATGTTGTACTTCTTGAAAAAATGTACGTTCGGTATCGAATATTAAAAATTGGTAGTTCTAGAGAAAAAAAGAGTCTGAATGGACAGAATTCCTACACTGTGCCAATCTGTACCGCTCCTCCGACTGTCTTGTATGCCTCAAGAATTTGCCTTTGGGGGTACCAGACCTATCAGTTCCTGCAATGATGTCCCATGAAAATACTTAGGTCACTAACCATTTGCCTGTACTCCAGTGATTCGAGAGACTCAAATAAACAAATCGCTCTTCTTTAAATTGAACCCAAAAAAAAAACCAAAAGGTGCTTTGGAACTGAATTCCAAACATAAAATCAGTATCCTAGTGTTGGACTAACTTCACTTTTATCGAGAGTGAGTAGCTGATGAGACGTGTTATACTTTTTACCTCTAAAAAGAAAGCCCAGCTTCTGAGAGGGGAACTTGTCAATGATCGAATATGGTCATTCCAGGAAAAATAGTACTTGCATTTACTCCTAGTATAGATAGATTAGATCCCATAGAAATAATTTGATCCTCCATAAGGATATTGGTTTTTGTTAGAGAATACAGCGGCGACGACGGACAATGATTTCTCGGAGTAAAAGGATGATAGCAGGTTACAATTATCTAAGTAGCTATACAGTGTGTCCCACCGGGAATCGCCGCGATCGATATCTGGCAAAGTACCCATCTAAAACATTTGAAAATTTGGCAACTTAGCAAAGATAATAGGACCAACACAACTAAAATATTTGCAAAGTTGTAGTATTTCCGCTTATACCAACTTCGTTATTTTAAATAAGACACCCTATATATTTTCGCATTTTTGAATTTAATTTAATATTTTAAGGCTACTTTGCAAAATAAACATTGTTCCTAAAATTTATAGTTTTTAAGATAATTGGATTTTTATAAAAAATTTGACAGATGCAAGGTTCCACGAAATTCTTCGTATCCTTTTCCAGAAACCAGATATTTATTTCATATTTGGCATGTGAGTTATCGCTGTTTGAATTTACCAAAATATGCAGACCTGAATTCAACACTCGGTATAAGGTTTTTGAACTTATAAAAGTTGTGCATATGTGTCCTACTCATATGCCAAATATGAAATAAATATCTACTTTCTGGAAAAAGATACGAAGAATTTTGTGGAACCTTGCATCTGTCACATTTTTGATAAAAATCCAATTATCTTAAAAACCATCAATTTTAGGAACAATGTTTGTTATTCAAAGTGGCCTTAAAATATTAAATTAAATCCAAAAAAGCAAAAATATATAGGGAGTTGTATTTAAAATAACGAAGTTGGTGTCAACTTTCGGTATAACCCGAAATACTACAACTTTGCGAATATTTTAGTTGTATTGGTCCTATCATTTTTGCTAAGTTGCCAAATTGTGAGTACTTTGTCAGATATCGATCGCGGCGATTCCCGGTGGGACACGGTGTATATCAGATTGGAAATTAAAACTAAGAGATCATTTATGTGCAACAGAAACAGGGTCGAAGACAAAATAGACTCCTGGAGCATCCCTGCTTTAATATTAAAAGTTTCAGATGAGATGTCAAGGACGACTGGAAGAGACTCAGTGGAATTCCACAATATGTTAATTTGGTGAAAAGAGATCAGTGCCAGACTCCATTGAAATGTTTTGAATTATCCAATACGAGTCTCACCGTACTTTTTCACAACTGAATTCCAGACATGACAAGAGGTCGCCAGCTGAACCGGGTTGTCTAAAACCGTATTGCCTATTCGAGATAATTCAATTCTCCTCCAGATGTTTAAGAATCTCGACTTTAATAACTTTCTTCACCACTTTAGATATAAATAGAAACAAAGATATAGGATCGTCATTGTTAGCCGGATTATTTTTTTTTCCTTATTAGGGACAGGTTTCTCTCTAGCAGATTTCCAAATGTTAGGGAATGCACCTTTGTCACAAGAAAGTGCGAATAATTTACTTAAGACAGGAGTCAATTTAGGAGCGCGCATTTTAAAAACAATAGGGGAAATATCGTCAAGACCAGAAGCCTTCGATGTGTTAAATTCAAGAAGAATTTTCGTGATTGTGCTTCTCTAAAAACAACTTCAGCCATTAATGTGCCAACCTTGAATGAATAGGAAGTTTTGTGTTCTCCAAATCAAACTTGAAATTTTGAGCAAATATTGGGGCTAGTAGGTCAGCTTTTTCTTAGGGTGCGTTTAGATTAGAAACTTATTTCATGATAAAAATCTCAGGTATCTGAGACTAAATTTCGTCTTCTGAGATATGCATATGTCATTCACTGGCTGAAATTTGTCTTGACATTTGTGTCGAGTAATTTATCTCAGCTGTGTGATTAGTCTCTGATAGCTTCCCTCAGGATGGTTTACACTTTATATACTATTATATCAGAGAGAAATGTGCGGAATAAAGTGTCTAATCTAAACGCACCCTTAGAGGTTGTAACAATAGCTTTGTAATTTTATGATTAAAATCACTCTTTGCTCGTTAATAAGTTAACCTACTGATAAATTATTTGGCCACGACAATATGCGCGATATATATAGGAACACACCTTTTGCTGAAACAAGATTTACTGGAGGCATGAAAATGAGGAACTGAACATTTCATTCCCACCAGAATAGTTTCAGTAATGGATTCAATGAGTGAGAAAGTGTTGCCTAAGTTAAAGCTAACCTTCTTCCATGAAAAAGGTGCAAAGTAGTCTCCTAATTCTTCACAATTTTTAAAGTTAAAGTCCCAAGCTTTACGGTGCTACAACTGAGACGGAGGTGATGTATGAAGAGAACGAAATGCTACTACAAACATGTGATCGGAGTTTCCAAGCGGTGATCTTACAGTGATTTTATACCAATCTAGAGAATTGGTAAGGCAAATACTTAGGTTTATGCGTTTCAACATTAGGGATTCGCTCAACCGATTGAGCTAGTCCACAAATGATAGCGAAAGCCTCTGCTCTCCTTCCCACGTCGTCAGTTCGAAAAAAAACCTTAACTAGAAGATGCTGTGTTCATTGAAATTACCGAGAAAGACAACCTCGACGTTCGAATAATTTACCTGAAGGTGATCGAAGGTTATGGAGAAATAGAAGAAGAGCTGCCTGTATGAGGGAATGTTATGTAACAGATAAAGTGGACCAGTGAGTATTATTTCCTTTTTGAAAAAGATTTGCATCCAAATTACATTATAATCACAATCAAAATATATCTTCTTGTTGACAAGGCAAATAGCTTCATATTAAAGTAGAACTTACCCTTATTTGTAAAATCTTTGTATGCAAGTCATATTAAGGTATTCATAATTTTTACGAAAAAATGATTGAGTAGAAATAGAAAAAGTTTCAGGTGGCTTATTTGCAGTCTATCAAGAGAATATCTGAGCTGTAATTGCTGTTATTATGACATTTTTGCGCAAAATAAATGACAATTGACAAATAATTTTCAATGAGACTGCGAGAGAGAAATACTCGAAGAGAAATTTAGTCACGCCACGTTCTTTCTAGAAGCTTTTTGATCAAATTTTATATGGAGCATATAACGGAGTGCAGTATCTTCTTTTTGCATCCATGATGTAAACTAAAATTAAAGTCACATTACTTTAGGACATAGGTATATTAAAACTCACATAGAAACTTTAAATATACATTGACCTTCACAATAATCGTCTTGAGGTAATTGAAAAATTTAAATTTTGGATTTCAAAAGGACTTTACAGACTTTGTCTATGGATTTCAGCATTTCACCATCGGCGGTGGCCTCATGAAAGCATCGGGGCCGACGGGACGTGTTTGAAAGCCATTCGTTTGCAATGAACACATCTTTGTCATCCAAAGTGAAGAGTAATGGGCCAGCCGAGTGCTAAATCGTGTATTCGTGTTGTATTGCGGACACCAGTACATTATCCGTACTATACGATAGTCCCGGTTCTTTGAAAATTATGTGCCCCCGGTCTTACGACAAACGCGCCAAAAAGAAGTGCCGCCGTATCGTTAATCTTGCAAACAATAAGTAAACTCGAAGTGGCGCTGATTTGTAATTTCAAGTTTGGGTTTTTAATGAGGTTTTTAGGTGGAATCGTTGGAATTTACGTTGAGGTTAAATGAAGTGTTAATGCAAACACAATATTTCACATTTTTCGGCGAGCTGAAACGCGATCTACATTATATAGCCATTATAAGGTTGTTATTCACTTTTAAAGCCCCCGCGGAACTCGGAAGGCCCGTCCCGTCTTGGATGGAATCCAAGGAATCTACTCGGCGCTTCTTTAATAATATATCGCCGTTGGGAAGTGCACTTCGCCTCCGAAAATAATTAAAAAAGATTTAATCCGAGTGGATAGCTTAATTTATTGATTTCGGTAGTTATCGGAGTGGAAACTTTAAGACCGATGGCCAAATTCTTATCTTTGGGCCTTTGTGCTTGTAAAATTCCTGCAAAAGAGCAGTCGACTATATGGCGAAAATTTTAAACGCTCTTCACTCCTTTGAAGGGAGTCTTTCAACTTTTGTTGCTTGAACAGATTGCTAAATATGCTTTCAGTTAGGTCCCTCATGAAAACAACCTTTTCGTTTGTAGGAGATAATAATACAAATTGAATTGTTCCAGCTACGCAAGTCAGACAAGCAGTAATGTTCATGTCATATTGCGACCACATCATCAGAAGTAAACATTCAAAATGATCATGTTTTGTTAAAAATTTATTAGATTGCTTTCCAGACTGAAAATACTCTTATGTCTAAGATTTATTTTGCATAAAGCTTCTGGAATTCCTAATGGTACATTTCATGCATATATCACTAAGAAATAAGCGAATATCACTATTGAGTTTCTTTAGGGGCCATATTGGGACGCACATTTACTTGTGTCTTCATAGAACTTTGATTATATTTTCTAAAGTATCCAGATATACTAAATACGATTAAACGACCCTAGTTGGAGCTATCGGATCTAAACGAAAGTAAGCCGTTATAAATTTAGGAATGAGCTTTGTTTAGATACGAAATTCCTATCCGCATTATTTGGGTAACCCTTTAAACTTCAAGATCAATCTGTGCAATAAATTATGACGATAAAGACAAGCTCTGGTAGAGAGAAAATCGAACCATTCTAGAAATTAAATATTGATGTGTTTAACATCATAACAAAATTCGCTTCTCTGCCAATTTCCCTGTTAAAAATATTTCTTCTTCCATATTTATAAGTCTGACGTTCTTATGAATCTATCTTGAATATTCTCAATCAACATCACCTAAGAACAACATGAATCATGTTTTGATATTGATATAAGTTCCCCAAAGCGGTAGATGTAGATGTTTAGCACTTAATTCCCTTTTATAGCAATCACAATTTAAATAAAACAATCAGATATTATGTTTAGGTTGATCCATTTTGAGACAGATTCGATATTTACTAAGCAAATTGTGCTCTAACTTGGCGCTTTACAGTTACAACATCACAAAGCTATCGATAGACGTTTAACACATTTCGAAGTTTAAATGAAATAAATCAAAAATTGTAATCAATGTGGTTAATTTTGGAGCGTAGATTCAATATTTGCTAAACAAATTGGGTTCCGATTTAACACTGGAGTGATAGAAACCCACAAAGCTGCTGGTAGACGTTTAAGACTTTTTGACGTCTCTTCGTTTCATAACAATCATAGTTAAATTACACAATCAAGTATTACGTTCACTCACGATCAATTTTGAGACATAGAATCGATTTTTGGTAAGTAAATTGCGCTCCAACTCAAAAAGTTAAATTTACAAGTCCCCAAACTTATTGACAGACCTTTGAGACTTTTCGAAGTGTCTCTCCTATTAACCAACAGTCACAGTTTATATTACATAATCG
Source organism: Dastarcus helophoroides (assembly GCA_028583605.1). Classification (NCBI taxonomy): domain Eukaryota; kingdom Metazoa; phylum Arthropoda; class Insecta; order Coleoptera; family Bothrideridae; genus Dastarcus; species Dastarcus helophoroides. The sequence goes on from CM053328.1 coordinate 16,409,613, forward strand.
GTTATCTACTTAATAAATCTCTAATCGCTGTGATTTAGAGGCGTGTACTTTCACACAGGTATCAGGATTTTTCAAAAGTCAGCTTCTAAGAGCTAAAAATGGGCATTAAATTATTTCATAGTTGCAAGCAATGAATAAAACAAATCTTTGTTATCCATACACGTTAACTCATTAAGCATAGAAATAAAGTCAAAATGTTGATATTAAAACCGAATTATTTAAAAAATGTCTCTAAGTTTGGAATAAATATTGTATGAAAAAAAGTTAATATTTGAAAAAAAGATCAAATTAGCGTATGGATTAGATATTCTTTGAACACGTCCCTGTCACTGAAATGGCTAAATGGCATAACTTGGTAAATGAATTCGGCTGGGTGTCTTATCGTTTCAAATTCATGAAGAGCCTGAATCTAAGTTACAACGTTTCAGACAGTTTTAGTTTTACATTCTTACTTACAGGGGACACTCAGTCATTATAAAACTAAAAGCGAAGATCCCTCGTGAGACTAAAACATTGAATGATTGTAATTTCTACACAGTGAGGTGACAAAATAATCGAAGTTCTTGACAGAAGTAAACATACAAAATAAAATCATTTTTCTGAATGAGCAACAACTTTTAAAATGACTTAAAACCTGCAACGCTTGTGAAAAAGTTCTAGAGATTTCTTTAAAGCATTCAACGTCTGGTGGGTTTGTGAAAGAGTAAAAATGTAACACCAAGGGACTACCCACAGCTCTCATACGCTCTGAAAAGCCATAGGACCTAAAAACATTTCAAAAGGTTTTTAAATTTTTTAGAGTTTTTTAAAAGCCTAATCAGAACTTCTTGATGTTTCCAAGCAGCCGACTAAAATATTTTTATAAATTCTTGAGGCTCTTAGGAGCATTCAAAGGTTTCTTGTAAACAGCTTCTCGAAACCCCCTTAACCCAAAAACTAAAGTCTCCTCAGACAGTTATTATATTTCCAAATAGTTTTAAAAAAAAAAGTGTTTTAAAAGCCCCAGAGTTTTATTGAAGATTAAAGCATATAATTAAAAGAAAAAAAGTTGAAAGGCAAATGGGTATTTACCCAAGGCTTTAGAGAACCTATAGTTGGAGCGATAAATTGCCATTCCAGTCCCATGTCCTGTCTTTGATCCATCTGTAAACCAGATGGATAATTTGTGATTTTCTTCAGGTACTGATTGAGCGTCAATGTGGATATCTAAGTCCACTTCAACGGAATGATCAAATTCGTACCTGGATTGCATATAATCAACCAATCTTGCTAAAATCACAGGGCTACATTCCTTGAGGGTTTCCATGTGACCAGTGAAGTCTCCTTTAAATCGTTTTAATTGCAGTAATCTTGAGGCTCCTTTAATCGCCTCCCTCTTCACTAAAAGGTGGAGAGGAGTTAGATCTAGCATTACATCCATTGCTGCCATTGGGCAGGTTTTTATTGCAGCTGTTCTGGCCAGACATGCGTACCTTTGAATTATGTTCAGTTGGTTTTGTGCTGTCTTTTTCGTTATTTTTGACCATCATACTAAATAAGAGTATATGATCAGGGGTGTAATTATCGTTTTATATGAACAGTAGATCATTTTCGGTTTCAGACCCCAGGTTTTACTTAATAATCTACGGCATGTCCAGAACGCTGTCGTAGCTCGCTTGATTATTCGAGATAAATGAGGATTCCAGATGAGCTTTTAGTCTCACTTGAGAAGTTAAGTTGACCTCCATTCATAGTGGGAGCTATTATATTTAGCTTCCTTTTCTTCGTGAAAGGAATTATTGTTTTATTTGGGTTTACACTTAACCCTTGTTTTGAGCACCAGTTTTTAATGGTGTTTAGGGCTTTTTGCATTAAATCCGACACATTTTATCGTTTTTGCCCCTGATAATGACAGTAATATCATCTGCATAACCTATTGCTTCAACGCCCAAGTAATGCAGTACATTTTGGAGGTCATCAACCACGATGGACCACAGCAGTAGAGATAAAACATCTCCTTGGTTACAACCCCTTGCTGCGCTCACTGTGACTGAATCACTGCCTAAGGTTGCTTTGATTCTCCTACTATCTAACATGGAGACGCTCCAGTCCAGATAGCTGCTGCCTTTTGGATTCATATGAGGTGTTATCAAAAGCATCCTCTATGTCTATAAATCCACAAAGAGCTATTTCTTTGTTTAAGTATGCACTTTTTATCTTTTTCACAAGATTATGTAAGATTGTCGCTGTGGATTTGCCTTCTTGATAGGCAAATTGATTTTCATGAAGCGGAATCTTTGACAATATTTCGCCTTTAATGTGTTGGTTCAAAATTTTTTCCATTGTTTTAAGGAGAAGTGACGTTAAACGAATGAGTATTTAGGCTGCGTAGACGGTCGTTTGCCTGCCTTTGGTATATTGACCCCCATCTCTCCAGCTTACTGGAATGTAGCTTAACGTGTAACTAGCTGTGAAAATTGTAGCTAGTGGATTCATAAGTCCCATTATGCCGTGCTGTGGTAGGACTGGGAAGATTTTATCTTCCCCTGGTGATTTATAGAGCTCAAAAGAATTCACCGCCCATTTTATCTTGTTTTTTGTAAATATTTTTCCCGCCAGGCTTTTCACTCGATTGTAGGGGCGTAAATGGCCTCCAACAATCGCAGCACTGTTGTGCGTATTTTCAATTTCTGTAGATCCCGGAAAGTGAGTTCGCATAAGCAACAGCAACCTTACACTGTCCAGGCGTTTCTTGGTGTAACTTCCGTCTTGGTGTTGGAGAAGTCCTACTTCATTCGAGCGATCTTTGGATAGGATTTTCTGGAGTCGCATTGACTGGGGCACATCTTTAATTCCCTCACAAAAGCTTCTCAATAATTTCCTTTTAGATCGTCTAAGCTCTTTGTTGTATTCGCCCCAGTAGGCTTTTTTGTATTCGCCTCAGTTATTGATGCGTTTAGCCTTATTGAACAATTTTCTCGTTTCAGCTCTTAATTTGCTGAGCGTCCTGTTCCACCAGGGTGTCGATTTATTTACAACCCTTCGTTTTACTGGACAGCTGTACTCATAACTGTTTATTATAAGAACTCTCACTTCGGCAGCATAAAATTCTAAATCATCAACCGTTTGAATTGAGCAGTTGTGATCATTAATTTTCGATTTCAGTTGGGTTCTGTATAGATCCCAATTGGTTAATTTGGGGTTTCTGTATTCACTGAAGACTTTTATTGCAGCCTTTAATATATCGAACCGGATGTGCCTATGGTCCGACATCAGGTTTCATTTGAACCATGCCAGTCCTTTATACGGTTACTAATTGTCGTGGTCGCGAGGGTTAGGTCTAATACCTCTTGAAGGACGATGATAGCAAAGGTGGGAGTATTACCAGTATTAATAATGTCTATATCGCTAGTAAACAAATATTCAAAAAGGTACTCACCTCTTTTGTTTGTGTTTGCGCTGCCCCATAAAACATGGTGAGAGTTGGCTTCACATCCAAGTATGAGTTGTTTGTTCCTCATTTTACAGTAGCTAATGAATCGTTGGACGTCCTATGGTGGTGTCTCTTTTTCATTTCCCGGACAGTATACTGAGGCAATAACTACCTCCTGCATACCGCTTGTAGTGGGCAGCACGATAAATCCTGCAACCAAGTCCCTGGAAATAAACTCTGGGAAAGGAACAAATGAGATTTTTCCGCTTATAGCGGAGCGTGTATGTTCATGGAGGTTATTAAATATTACCTTACATGATTTGCTTGAGAGTCCTTTGATTTGTCGTCTGTATAACCAAGGCTCTTGGAGGAGTGCTATGTCTATTAGTTGACATATAAACCTACGGCTAAGCACATCGAAGGCCGCTTTTGCATGATGTAGGTTTATTTGCAAGCATCGTATTTTGCCCGATTTCTTTATTTGTTTACGGGCTTCCGCCTCGCGTCCTTAGGGTATTTTTTTTCTTCCCTTCGTTGACTTTTTGCTAGGCTGTTATAAGCCTTTGCTTAAAGTCACTTTCTGGGACTGAGGTTTGGAGTGACCCGTGTTTCCAGAGCTTGTCTCGGCTTTTGCAGGTGCTGCTTCGACAGTTAAGGCCCTTGAGAAATTTGCTTTCTGTGACCTAGATCCCGCCGGCACGACATCCCGCGAGCTGCCCTCTTCTTTCGGCAGGCTTTCCTTCTTTGCGTTTCTACACAGCCTTAGCCTAAGCTGACCGAACTAGAAAAAGACTCGGAAATTAGCCTTTCCCAGACTTTCCTGTGTCCACCAAAATTGTAAGTTGAGCAGATGTCTGTACGTTTACTCGATGGAGTATTACAGGATAACCGTGTCGAAGAACTACTAAAAGTATTCGACGTTTCGCCCACCATCGTAGATGGCTTCTTCAGGAACAAAGAAAAGAAAAATAAATGAGAGAGGAATATGCAAAAATAAAAGAATGAAAAGGCCAATTTCAAAACATCAGAGCACGGTAACTCAGTATGTCCACCATACCAGAGGCGAAACTCTTCTGAATTGAAAATTGGAACAAAGGATAAGAAAGTTTAGACAGAGGAGCACGGTAACTCAGTATGTCCACCATACCAGAGGCGAAACTCTTCTGACAGGAAAGAAGAAAAGGGAAACTTTATATACCATTCGTCTGCGCGATCACTTCCGAAGATTTCCGATGGTTGGTTTCCAGATGGAGGAAAGCATGTAACCGTCGTCTCTGTTGATGTTTTTGGGGAATTTTTGGATTTCAATGGCCTCGCGTATTTTCCTATTATTGTAATTGGGAATATTGGATATAATTAAATTATTATCAAAGAGAATCTTATGTCCGGTCTCATGTTGATATTCGGCAATGGCTGAATGCGAAAATAAACCAGCCTAAGACATCTTTGGTGCTCGGATATTCACGTCTTAAATGATCGCCCCGTTTCTCCTTGTTCTTGTGGTTCAGTGTACATCGAAGAAACGGGATGATCATTTAAGACGCGAATATCCGAGCACCAAATATGTCTTAGGTCTGGTTTATTTTCGCAGTCAGCCATTGCCGAAAATCAACATAAGACCGGACATAAGATTCTCTTTGATAATATTTGCCAATTTCTTAGCTTCCTCTGGAGAGTGTCCCTTTTTCAGGAACCATTTAAACCGTTTTCTCGCCGCTCCAAAGAGTCCTTTGCGACTTTTCTTGAGCTTTAAGTCGTTTACCGACTTTGAAAACCTTTCGGATGCCGAGACCTCACTGTCACGGTCAGGCTAGGAGAGCGTCTTTGACGGGTTTAGGGACATTCGAGTTTGGTTGTGAGCTTGTATCCATCCCTTTAATGTTTTGTGATTCTTGAGGCGCATCACCAGCCTTTGGATTGAAGTTACTGTGTTCCATAAGGTTCCCAGAGGTAGCTAGGGAAATATTCAGTCGACTGCATTAGAGCCCCGCATTAATGCAGCAAGCCTAATTGAAACTGGAGGGCGCCTGGTCTCCAGAGTTTGCATACTAACGATTAAGCTTCCCCTTAACCACGCAGCTGTTGGCGAATTCTGTTCCACTTTAGCTTGGGGGGAGTTTTTATTGTGGCTCACTACTCCACTTGGGCTCGGCAGTAAAGCGTAACCCCTCACTAATCATAGATTGACGATTTATCCTGTTCGACGGTTTCAAAGCCAAACAAGACAGGATATCGTTACCCTTTGTGCAAGGCTCTTAGTCACAATGCGACAGCTGAGCAGGGTTAAGTCACCCTTGGTCACTATCGCTGTTTACCTTCGATTGCTCTCAGGATCACATCTTTAGCTAAGCCTCTCCACCACAACAAGGTGGTAACTCGGGGAGAGGTTCCACTATCCCTTGAATTAACGATTAACATTTTTAACCCTTATCAGGTCCGGTCATAGCAAATATTTATAGAAGCATCGAGGATTTTTTAATATATCTTGTTTTATTTATCCTTAATGGAGTTTAATAGTTATAAATCATTTTAAACGATTATTACATTTCTTAAACACCCAAAGTACTTTTAAGAACTACATGAGCTGTAAGTCCTAAGAAGTTCTTGGAAAACTGCGAAACTTAAAAGGCTTAGAATGTCTTTATAACACTCCGAAGCCTATTAAAATTTTTAAACTGTTCTGAAAGCTTGTTGAAAATTATTAGCAATATTTGTCCTTGGTGGTTTTTGGAATCTTCATAGGCATACAGAAGCTGTCAGAAACTAGCACAAAGTTGCTTAATAGTTCGTAAATGGACGTTGGAAGAACTAATAAAATTATCATAGCACAGAGAAGGCTAAATTAAAAATTCCAAGGAAATTCCTAAATAACGTTGGACCTTATACACATCAGGAAAGTTACACACTGTCCATAGGGAAAATCTTAATGAGAGATTTAACATTGAGAGCTAATAGATGGGCGGTGCCTTGTATTCTCCTACACCGGTGTAAACAATTCAACGCATAGCGCAGCGATCAGTGCTGGTGGAGATTTCAGTAGTACATCATAGCTTCTAACATGTTTTGTTACGAGATTACTACTGGCAGGCAACAATTTTATTAAAATTTGCGTACCACATGTTGTTTGTTCTTTTAGTCCGTTGATTTAATCAACGTCTGAGGTGAAATAAGACTGATATTCTTTGATAACCAAAATAAATAAACGATATTTCTTAAACAAAATTAACAATAATTTTTATGAAGAATATAACATAATAACTCTTTAAACATAACAATATAAGGAGTTCAAATAGGCCGCTAGACTGTGCTAAACAATATTTCAGTCTGTTGTAAAATTCGCGACGAGTTTTTTCTGACATCTAAACTGGAAGATACGAGCATGCTGCGTCAAAGTAGGGGAATATGTTCAACGTCCGTAAAAAACTATAGAAGGGACAATTCTTAGCGTTTTACATGGACAATGCAAATTTTTCCTTATCTGCATGTACAACGTAGACACGTTTCATGGAGAGTTTGGAGTAATTCAAAATCATTATCACAGTTTTACCTTTAGAGAATACTTAGGTGCAAAAAATTTAGACTATTCATAAATGTCCACAGAAGTTCTTAAAAATTTTAGAAACTAAGACTGAAAGTGAAATTTACACTCTCCGTTTATTATTCCATTATTTTTTTAAGTATTCTGATCATTTTTAAAATCCATAGATAACTTTTGAAACTTCCAGGATCTTATAAAATTTCCAAGGACTCTCTTAAAAGACGTAAGTCTTGTAAACTTATTATTATTAGCTGTTCGCGATTTTTCAGAAATTCTCTAAACTAATAAAAAGTTTCGAGCTGACTGCAATTCTAAAAATCTTATGGTTTTATTCTACTTCGAGATGCCAAAAAGTTTTTCTAATTTTCATACAATATCCAAGAAAGCTTGTGGTGTTATTTAGAAGCTTCGGTGCTGATAAGAATTTCGCAAATGGGCAAAAAAATGTAACCCATACTGACAATTTCTGTTTTTCCCCGAAGATTAAAACTTATGGGCGTTTCACTCAAGAGTTCATCGCCATCTATAGCCATTCCTTCCTTTTACACTCTCATTAGGTTTATTCTTGGCTTTAAAAAAATATTTTAAAATAAATAAACTACGTAGTAGTCGAATGTGGCTCATACTTTCGGAATCTTTACTATTGAAATAATTTTCTGTAGAGATAGAAAAGCATGACGGAAAAGTTTATCATATCAATAAAAACAGCCACCCTTCTCTTACAAAATTTAGCTTGTTCTTATTTCTGCCGGCGTTTCGCATCATATTTATAAATAATTCTCGGTGTTTTGACGGGGCACGTGGGAATAAATAGCGAAGTTTTTAATATAAAGCGAAGTTAAAGGGAAGTTTTCGTTATTTTCTGACATGTTAGAAATAAGATGGAACACCACCTATATTAAACCCATCAATAATCTCTTCCACGGGGTACGATTCATAAATCTGATATAACACAACAATAAGTGGATTTCTATATCGTATAATAGCGTATATATCAATCGATTTTCGGACAGCTGTTTTCTATTTTTTTACGCTGTAAGTGCTCAGAGCAGAGTTAATTGCGATTTTTTGAACAATCGTTTCATACTGCCATTTAAAATATAATTCTTTTTCTCTAGTTAGGTATATTGACGGGTATTTTCAACTTCCTAAAGGTACGATTGAAAACCCAGTTAAAAGAGGGTTTCGTTCGACAAAAATTTCTAACAATTAGGGGCGATAATTGATTTCCGTTAGAACGAAAAGACCACCTGAGCCATACAATTAACCAATCTCTCCAATCGCGAGGAAACGGATTATCGCTCTTTCACCGATTTTAATGAAGAAAAGAAGTTTTAACCCGATATGCAAAATATTAGACCTTTAAATAAGAAACTGCTTCGAATTAATAAATGACGTAAAATATAGTTTCCTTTGAAGTTCAACTTAAAATTTCAAGATAATTTTTCTAAATCATAGATTATTTTAAAATACATTTCTTAACTTTCTAAGAAAGCTAGTGATCGTATTCTTGAAGTCTAGTATAAAGACTTTCACGAACCTTCTGGGAGCCTCAAAAGACTGCTAATACCTTTTTCAAGAAAATGCCAGAGCTCTACAAAGATCTCTTGGGATTGTTATTAAATTTTAAATGCCTTCAAGAAGCTTCTGAGGATTATGGGCACTTACAAAATTAGTAAAATCTTTCAAACTCGCCTGGAAGTGTTCAATAAACTTTTACACTTCTTTACAAATTTCGAGAGGTTTCTCTCGAAAACCTCTCGAAATTTGACACATTTAAGCATTATAGTAGTCACTTTAAATAAACCCGGGTTCTACTTCAATATTCTGTGAAAATACAAAAACTTTTACACATTCTTAACAAATCTAGGACTTTGTAGAAGTCTTTAAGAAAGCCCCAAAATCTTCTTATGAAACTTTAAAACCTCCAATTTTTTTTTAATTTCAATGGAATACTGAAGCTCTAAAGATTTCGCAAAAGCTTCTTAGAGAACTAAGAAATACTAAAAGCTCCTTTTTACAAGAGCTTCTTAAAGACCACATTGAATTAAAGAAACTTTTTAAACGCCTCAGCAGCTTTTTAAAATCCCCAGAAATTTTCAAAAATTCTTAAGTGGGTTTTAAGAGTTTAGAAGTTTTGTAGAAGACTCAAATAATTTTTATGAAGTTCCAAAAGATTTTCGAAAGTCTCATAACTTTAAACTTTATTAACGATTTAAAAGCAACAGATATCAAAAATTGCACAACGTTTCGATACATATTTGTATAATATCACATTGTGGAATTTTTAATATATGTTGCTTTTTGATCGTTAATAAAGTTTAATTGTTATGAATATTAAAGGATTTCACGAAGTAAGTGTTGGTAATGTCAATTATTTGGTTTTATGAATATTAAGGGAGATGTTGTTGGGGTTTTTAAGAAGTCTTCAGAAACATAAATTTTACAAAATATTTATAAGCTTCTTAAAAATCCTAAAGACTAAAAATCTTTTAAAATCACAGATGACTTTATTTTCCAAGAACCTAAATCCCTGGAAGCTTTTAGAAAGTTCTGGAAAGAGATGCAAAAATTTAACAACTTCTTATAAACCTCAAAGAATTCGTAAAAGTCTACAACTCTAGAGAATTTTAAAAAGTTCTAGAAGATTTTTTAGGTACCGAGGAGGGCAAGTAAGAAAGGACGCCAGCCATATTTCAGCAACGAAACACTTCACAGTTTTGGGAAAAAAATTTCAATAAGAAAAGTAAAATGACCACTAGGTGGCGTAATACGTAGGGCTGAATAGAAAATTAGAATTTTCTCAAAATTTTGCTTAATAAAAGTATATTGAAAATACATGCATTGTAATTTTAGAGTAATTTCGACTTGTTTTTGATATAAACTTTTTGTTCTATCTCTAAAAATAAAGTGGTGGGGAGACATCCAAAAAAATTTTTCCTTAAATACTATTTACTTTAGTTAGCTTTAAGGATATTTAACAAATTTAGTCTCCATAGAATGTTATTTATTCTATCGACAGCACTTTCTTACGTTTTTATTTTAAAATTATTGTCGCTGCTACAGCGAGTTATATAAAATGGTAACATATTTCGCCGTTTTTCTAAAAAAAATTAAATTGAAAGATATGTCAATTTTGATATCTTAAAATAAAGAATTAAAAGCCCTAAATATCAGTAAAAACCGCAACTCAATATCTTTTGTCTAACCGAGGATTTGTCTAACCGCGCAAACAAAATTTAAGTTATGAATTAACACGTAGTTTGCCTACAGTGACCCTTGAAAAAAGTTAACTACTAAAATGAAATAAAAAATGCAAATCTTTATCGTTGCAATTATGTTTACTACCTACTCTTCTAACGAAATTGGTATTTCCGCTTTTACATTTCTTTATAAAATTAAAAAGATTTAAACAAATGAAAAAGCATTTGACATGCTAACCATTTATTTCGAATGCATGAAAATGCAACTGATGCTGCTAAATCTATGCGTGCAGTATCCCGAAAAATGTTATCAAAGTGAAAGAATTTTCCTGACTGATACATCGCATACGCACCACGGTAAATATGCATGTTCCTGTGTTTAGAAGATAACGTAGAGGTCGCATCGAGCCAAATATTATAAATGTTTTAGAGTAGATATGTGAAATTTAATCCTCATTTAAGTACTAGAACAATAGCTAATAACTTGGGGATATCCCGAACCACCGTTCAATACCAGGCACATGTGGCAGGTGGATAGGAAGTGGAAGTCAGCTTTCTTGGCCATACAGGTCCCCAAATCTGACTTATTTTGATTTTTATTTGTCAGGCAAATGGAACCTTGTTTTTGCCAAGAAGCCTACAAGAGAAACGTCATGATCGAAAGAATAAGAAACACTATTTAGAGTGGTAGAATGAATAATGGCAAAAGTTGAATTTGCCGTGTTCATTCGTTAGAGGATTCACTGTATGAAAATGATGGAGTGCAGTCAGTGTGAACATCTAGGGCTCCAATCAATAGACGATATTAATTTAACATTTTTAATGAAATGCATTAGTTCTTTGAACATTAATTTGATCCTTCGGTTAGTTTTTTCACATTATTCACTGTTATTACTATCAGATCATTGTAGGTATGTTAATTACTTATTGTTATATTACGTAAAACGAATTCTAAACATCCTCTGATTTGGTATTCTAAATGGTAAATAACGTCTCCGGTTAGACAAAAGATATCGAGTTGTGGTTTTCACTGATCTGTAGGGCTTTCAATTCTGCCTTTAAGATATCATAATTGACATATCATTCTATTTTAGAAAAACGGAGAAATTGGTTATCATCTTATATAACGCGCTGTAGCAGCGACAATAATTTTAAAATTAAAACACATGAAAGTGCCTCCGATAGACTAAATAACACTCTTTGTCTCGAGACTTAATTTGTTAAATTTCATTAAAGTTAACTGAAGTAAATGGTATTTAAAAAAAAAATTTCGATGCCTCGCCAACACCTTATTTTTAGAGATAGAACAAAAAGTGTAAAACAAAAACAAGTCAAAACTACTCTAGAATTAAAATGCATGTATTTTCAGTATACCTTAATTAAGCAAAATTTCGAGAAAATTCTAATTTTCTATTCAGTCCTAAGTATTACGCCACCTAGCGATCATTTTAGAATTTCAAAAATATTTTCCAGCGACTTTTCAGGGCCCCTTATTGAATTTTCTTTCTCAAAACCGTTGCTGAGATATAGCCGGCGTCCTCTCTTAGTTGGCCACCCGGTACAATGCACTCGCAAAGGGTGAAAAAATAAAATAAATAAATTTCTGGGAAATGGCATATGTTTTTTAAAACACTTAAGGGTGGTAGGAGCTTCTTCCAAATTGACGGAGATATTTTGAACTTGTTAAAAAATTCTGGGAAATTTTGGGAATTTATAGAGGTTTTTAAGAGGCCTTCAGAAGCTTAACAAACTTCAATTTAAAAAAAAAATTTAAAACTACAACCAAATACTAAAAGCTACTTTTACAAGAGCTTCTTGAAGACCACGCTGAAATTTAAGAAACTTTTTAAAACCACAGAATTTTTAAAATCTCCTGAAAGTTCCAAGTAGGTTTTAGCAGCTTAGAGCTTCATAAGAAGTTTCAAAAGGTTTTTATGACCTCCCAAACGGTTTCTAAAAGTCTCAAAAAGTTTCATATATGTCAAGAAAAATTATCGGAAGTTTCTGGAACTTTTGACGGTTTTTAAAAGATAACATTCATGATGTAAAATCTTTTTCAATATTCCAGAAGCTCAAAATCCCCAAAAAAAGCTTTCAGAAAATTTAGTACAAAAATCTAAGAGTTTAGAGGTTTCAAACAGTCCCAAACATTTCGAAAATCTCAAAAAAATTCTTTAATGTCGAAATAAATTTTGGAAGTTGATAAAATCTTTAAGTAGTTTCCAAAAACTTCTTATAAAATGTTGAGTCTTTTACAATTTGCAGAGGCACGTTGAATGTTTAAAAGGTTTCCAAAAGCATTGCAAACTTCTTGAAAAGATTAAAAATTGCATTAAAATTGCTTATGTTAACTTTTTAAATTTTAGCGAGATTTTTTAAACCCTAGAAAATTTCTGGAGAATTCTGAGAGGACTCAAAATTTCTGGAAAGTCTTAAAAAGTATTTTAAAAATTTAAAAAGTTTCCTTTAAAAATTAGAGAATTTTTGAAATATCTACAAACTCTTTAATCCAAAAAAATTTCGATGTTTCTTAGGTTGCAATTTTTTTAGGTCTCAGAAACGTCCTCTAAAATTATCACTCATGCCAATTTGATCTATCTGCATGTTAGCTGTTTTATATTTGCTAACGTTATAAGAGGATATTGTTCCTCAGTCGAGTAAGTTATTAGTGCTCCAATTGTGTCGGATTTGTGCATTAATGTAGGTCTTGAATGTTTAGCAGAGCAATCAAGTGGACTTCTAGTGAACCGGAGATGTAAAGTTCAAGTGAGTGTGTGAGCATAATCCCGAAGTATTTAAACTTGGGCAATAGGGGCCAAAATCGAGGTTGTACATGCAAATGGGACTCCTCCCATCGAAGTTCGATGTGTATTTCTCAATCCATTTGCTCCGGTGATTTGAGCTTGTATAAGAGCGTTTACAATCACGTCCAAAGCCACATTGTGACGGTCCAGTTTTTTGCTCTTCCCAATCGATCGCCTTGGACTCAATCGGAGGAAACACATCACGTCTACCTTCATTAATTACAAAGGATTTATGTATTGATGACCCTTATCAAAGCCGGGCAAATTAATGAAGCGACTGGGGGGCAACCCGATTAGCTTACGATGTATTCCCTCTTGTCAGGTGCTCAAGAGTTTTGACTGATTTTCCGCGAGTCGCGTCTTGAGTAGCGATGAAACACGACAAGAAAACGAATAACTCTGAGCTGGATTAATTGTCTGTATTATTCATACATTAAGCCTCAGTTTCCTAAGGGTTGTAATCGTTCTCTTCGCTTTCGACGCTAGAAGTTAAGCGGCTTATGAGAGGAGACTCGAGAAAAAGCCGCTATTTAATTTGGCGTGAAAAATGAGTATTGTCCTGTCACGGGAAATTTTTGTAATTTGTTAGTTGCCCGAAGTGATGACAAGGCAAATACGGGATTTAATGGGAAGAAGCAAACAATAAATATCTTTGCTTTTGTCACCTTGATTACCACTTTCGCTTCCGTGTTTAAAAGAGTGCCACCGTTTTTTTTTCATTCCTTCCGTCAACAACATTTTTATAATGCAATTAGAATAAACACAGATTCTTTTTGGCCGGAGGTCACTGGATGAGTATATGGACAACTTTAAAAGATACTAGAAGTTATTAGTGGCTCTTAGGAAGACACAAAAAAAGCGAATATTATAGTACGTGTGAGACAAATTAATTTAAGTCACAAATCGCACCCTAAGTTAGTTTCAAATTCCATTTTCGGAATAAGTTGTTCTGCTAAATAAAAGTTAATTATCGACAGTGTTTAATTATCGAAACGATAACGCGTAACAATATTATTCTGTAGCTGTAGGAAAATTGTACTTATAAAATTTGTTGATCTCTTTGAAGATGATATTCTTTCAAAAGTGACGTAATTAATCAAAAACATTTCACCTTGAAATTATACTTCATAAAAGTCATATTTTCTGCTAAATCTATTCAAGTTCTCTGATAAAAATCCAGTACAGGGATGCAAGATGCAACGGACAGATCAACATAGATAAAATTTTATTTGGGTCAAATTTATGCACAATTTTACAAAGCTTTAACACTTTTTATCATTTTCTGCTACATCATAATTTACAAAAATCTTATTATTTACATTTATTTTACATACACTTTATCTATAACATAACAAAATATTAATTCAAATGGACAAATTCTTCGAATATATTGGTGAATTTTATTGCGTTTCCTTTCGAAATTCGAATTATATTTGTCATTTTGGGAACATGCTGCAAAATTTCTCGGTAAATTTTTAGGATTTTTGGGATACCAGTGTAATGCTCCAAACATATGCGACTTTCAGAATGTCTTTTTTAGCACATTCATTGATGTAGTTCAATTAAACATGATTTGTCGGCACTGCGACGACCGAGAATCGAACCCAGGACCTTCCACGTGCAAGCTAACTCTTAACCACAGAGCTACCTCACGTCACCATTTCCAATTATATGTACTGATTCACGTACCTTACATTCCTTAAAGTGCTTACAGTGGGCTCCTAAAGATGTTAATGTTGCATAACATAATGCTTTGAGAATGGTATTGGGGCTTTTCAAATATTTTTATATCTCTTCTTGTATTTATCGTTAACGGAGCTTATTAATTATGCTTTTAAAATACTCCAGAAACTTTTTAAAAATCCTTGGCGCTTTTAAAATACCCTTAGTGAAAAATTTCGATATGCTTCTATAGCTTTTGACATAAATCTGGGGCTTTCAAGATATTCTCAGAGTTTTAAAGATATTCCTTGAGCTTTTAAAAAGGCCCCAATGCTTTTAAAATTTTTCTGATACTATTAAATGCTCCTAGCGTTTGTTAAGTGCTTATAGGAATTTCAAGAAGCGCTCGGTGCTAGCTCTGGACCTTTCAAGATGCTGTCAAATATCTCTAAACTTTTAAAATGTTCCCAGGGCTTTCAATGTGCCTTTCAAGGTTTCCTCGTAGTGTTTTTATGACTTCCTTGATGTTGTCTCGGTATCCTTTAAAGCTTTCAAGGTGCTCTTGGGTTTTTCAATTTTATGATTTCCTTGGTGTTGTCAAAGTACCCTGAAGCTTTCAAAGTATCCTTGGGTGACTTCCTTGGTGACGTCAAGATGCTCTTGGATCTTTCAAGGCGCTCCTGCTACTTTTAAAATACTCCTAATGATATCAATCGAGAGTTTTTAAAAGTATCCTGGGACTTTCAAGAACCTCCTAAGGCTTTTAAAATGCTCCTTTCGGATCTTTCAATGTACTTCTGAGGCTTTTAAGGTGCTTTCAGGCGTATCAAAATATTCTTAATGCTTCCATGATTCACCCGGAACTGTCAACACGTTTATGAAGCTTGCAAGGTGCCTCTGTCACTTTTTAAAATATCCCTGGATCTTCAAACTGTCCCTAGGAATTTAAAACTGTCCCTAAGAATTTTAACATGCCATTAAGGAGTTTCCCTAATAATTTATCCAATTTCTTGGTGCAGGCATGGTGTCTTAAAGCTTTCTATGTGCTTCAAGGGCTTTCAAGGTGCTTATAGGGCTTTCGAGATGCTCTTTAAACTATCAAGGTGCTTCTAGGGTTTTTAAATTCTCTTTAAACTGCTACCCTTAGTACCGTTAAGATAACCTTCAGGGATACTGGCGCTTTCAGGATACTGTTGCGGTTAATGATTTTAAAATAATTTTGACAAGGTTCCCCTGGCTCTTTCATGCCATTAAGGAACACTAGAAGTGTTCTTAGGCTTTCAAGGTATTCTAGATATTTTAAGATAGTGGTTGGGTGGTTGATGCTACGTAGAGCATGCAAGGCACTTCGAGAGCTTTCAAGATCCTTCTGGAGCTTTTAGAACACTTCTACTGCTTCCAAAGTACTTCTGCAGCATCTAAGATATCTCAAGTGCTTTCAAGATTTCCCTTATGCTAACAAGGTGCTCCTAGAATTTGTAAGGTGGTCTTGAGACTTTAGAGATCCTCCCAAAGAGAAAAAAGAACTTTCAAGGTGCTCCTGGCGATTTCAAAATACCCCCAGAAAATTTTAAAATGCCCTTAAAGCTTGCCCTTAGGCATTTTTTCTAACGCTTTTGTCTTCCTTAGTACTATCGAAGTATCTTTAGAGTTCTCAAAGTACTGCTAGAGTTTCTAAATTCCTCCTGGAGCTTTCAAAGTAATCCTTGTGTTATCAAGATAGACAGGATACAAAATGCTCTTAAGGCTTTCGAGATACTCTTGGGTTTTTTTTTCTATTTTAATGTCATGATACTCCTGAGGCTTGTAATGTCATCCTGGAGTTTGCAATATTCTCCTTCTACTTTCAAGGCGTTCTGAAGACTCAAAATACTCCTGATACTATTAAGACAAGCGTAAAACTTTCAAAGTGCCATGGTGCTTTTGAAATACCCCTAGAAATTTTAAAATTTCCCTAAAGCTTTCACCGTGCCCTTAGGTGCTCTTCCCTTATAAAGTTTTCGTCTTACTTGGTGCTATCAAAGCATCTTCGAACTTTTTAACATACTCCTAAGGTCTTCTTAAAACTTACAAACTACTCCTGATACTACCAAGGTATCTCTAAAACTTTCAAATGCTGATAGTACTTTCAATATACCCTTAGGACATTTAAAATATCCTTAGGCTTCAGAAAGGTCTGAAAAGCTTTCTAAATGGCTTAAAGGATCTTAGAAAATCTCTCTACTTCCAAGAAATCTACGACTTTTAAACAAATTTGGAACTATCTGGGATATTTAGGAAGTAATTAGATTTAAAGAAAAATCCTAGAAACCTTCAAGAGACTTATACTGTATTTAAGAACTTACAAAAGCTTTCAAGCTGTTGGAACTTCAGAAAGTTTTTAGGTTTGCTTCGGTAAAACTCCTGAACGTATTAAGAAGTATCTTTAACAGAGTGTTGGATCTTTTATGCATTTTTTTACCCTGCAAGAATTTCCTGGAGTAAGTACTCGTAAAACTTCTTGGGTAGTTTCTAAAGCTTTCTAAAGCCAACTGCGAGTTTAAGGAAACTTTATAAAGCTAAGAAACCCTGAGAAAATTCATTAACAAAATTTTGCGAAATTTCTAAGATTTTCGAGCTATGATGCCGTTGGAACTTGTTAGAAATTATTTGGCTTGTAGGTACTTCCTGGGGTGCTAATATAACTTCTTCGGTTCTTGAGAGGTTTTTAAAATTTTTGAAAACCCCATTACAACTTTTAAAGAGACTTTTAGGTTAAAAAACCCTGAGAAAATTCATTTTAGAAATTGTTGCCCTCCTCTGAAAAATTTCTAAAGTTTTCAAGGTGTGACGTCAAGTTTTACTTTTAAAACTGGCCAAGAATATTGTAACAAAATGTAGTTATAAAATTTGTATTATTGATTGTGTAGTGTAAGGAACTCTCTGCAAACATTTGATAATGGTAAGAGACCGGGAGCGATAATCTTATCTGTACGGAAATCCGTTATAGAAACCGAAGCGGTATCCCACCGGAACGCGGTCGTCTTTTCCTCAGTTAGTCAGTTGGTTAGTCAATTAGCCAGTTAATTAGATAGTCTGATAGATAAATGAATCATAATCGTAGTGTTCCGAAATAAGTTTGAAATAAAATGTTTACAATTCACGAAGTTTAATTATCGAGCCGATAATACGAAACAATATTCACGTAATATCCAAAATCCTTAAGAAGTATCTTTCAAAAAGCAATTTTAAGGAAATTTTAGGTACGCTGCGAGCATTCAATAAACTACTGCGCTTCTCAAAAAACTATAAATCTTTTGAGGAATCGATGGGAGTTCTATGAATTCGGTACAACTTTTAAAGAGCTTCTGGAAGCTTAGAAAATTTCATGGGTATTGTTTATATATTTAGAAATTCTCAAAGACATTCAAAACACCTCTGAAACTTCTATGAACTCTTTGGAGACTCTATAATCTACAACGAATTTGTAGAACTTTTTGAAGCTTTTATGAATTTTGTTGGCGCTCTGCGATCTGTTTGGAGCTTTTACGAATTCTTTGGAGCTTCTACAAACTCTTTGGAGCCTCTACGAACATTTTGGAGCTTCTACGAACTCTTTGGAGCTTCTACGAACTCTTTGGAGCTTCTACGAACTCTTTGGAGCTTCTACGAACTCTTTGGAGCTTCTACGAACTCTTTGGAGCTTCTACGGCCTCTTTGAATCTTTTACGACCTCTTTAGACCTTCTGCGACCTCTTTGAAGCGTCTAAGACCTCTTTGGAGCTTTTACCACCTCGTTGGAGCTTTTACGACCTCGTTGGAGCTTCTACGTTCTCTTTGAAGCTTCTACGAACTATTTGGAACCTAACGAAGTTCTCGGCGCCTAGGCAATCTGGAAAGTGCACGAACACTTTGGAGCGTCTACAAACTCTTGGAGTTTTTACGAATCTTTGCAGCCTCCACGAGTTTTTGCAGCTTCCTCGAGTTTTTGCAGCTTCCATGAGTTTTTGCAGCTTCCACGAGTTTTTGCAGCTTCTACGAATCTTTGCAACTTCTACGAATCCTTACAGCCGATACACATCTTTGCAGCTTTTAGGAATCTTTACATATATGTATCTTTGGAGCATCTACAAATCTTTGGAGCTTTTGAGAACTCTTTAGTGCACTTGATCTTTTAAACTTTTACAAACTTTTGAAGATTCTAGGAATTCTTAAAGCTTTTACGATCTGCCTGTAGCTTTTATAAAACATCTGGCTCTTCTAGGTGTCTTCTACAGTTTTTATCTAAGAAGCATTGAAAGCTTTCAAGAAACGCATTTTCTATTTTTTTAAATTTTTTGCAGTATCCGTCAATGTCAAAAGCATTTGTAAATTTTTAAGTAACTCTTGAAGTCTGAAGAATCTTCTGAAGCAATTCTTTGGAGGTTTCAAGATTTCACTTTTAATAAACTATTAAAATTTTAATATTTCCTGATATCTGTAAACATTAAAGGAACTCTTGCTTCAAAGACTTAATCATGATATTTAACAAATTTTTTAGAAGCATTTGCTAATTTCAAGAGCTTTTTAAGTCCCAAATGGCACTCTTAGTAAGCTCTTAGGAAACTCTCTACAGCTTTAAAAACATTTCAGAACTTCCAACCAAGTTTTATTGTTTTCAAAATATTCTACAAATTCCAAGAGAATTATAAACTTCCAAAAAGTTTTTGAAGCTTTCAATAATTCTAAAGCGCCTAACAGTTATAGAGCTTTTAAAAATTTGAGATTTCAAAGTTTCTGGAGTTTCCAAGTAACTTTATGAAACTTCTGAAACTTTTAAAGAGAGACTGACAATTTTAAAAAGGTTGGCAAATACATAAGGAATTATTACAGCTCTTGGGAACCCTAATAGCTTCCAAAAGTTTCAGGAAGATTATGGAGTTTTAAAAGACTCCTTGACGCTCATAATCCAATTTTCAGCTTCTGAAAATCTTAAAACCTTTTGAAGCTTATTAAGTTGCTTATACTTCTCTACAGCTTCAGAAGTTTTTAGATAACTTTTAATAGTTTCTTGGATACCTTTAAAAATAGTTTAGAATTTTTAACAAATTCTGAAACTTCTAAAAACATTTCTAAGCTCTTTTACTGAATTCTGATGCTTCAAAAACGTTCAGGCTTTTAGAAACTTTCTAGAGCTCTCATAAACCTTCTGGACCTTTTAAAAACATTGTGGAGTTTTCAAAAATCTTGGGCTTTATAAAGCTTCCTAGGACTTTTTTAGACCTTATTCCTTCTAAAAGCTTGGGAAGCATTCAGGAAATTACGCCTTCTTGAAACGTTTTTGCAGTTCACATCAATATTTAAAAATTTTATAATGACTAACATTTCTGTAGATATTTATAAGATTTTAAGGAAATCTTTAAAGTTTTAAAGAGCTATTGAGGCTCTTTGGAATCTTACAAATTTATAAAAATCTGAAGAAAGAGCTACTTAAGCTTTGAAGAAGTTTCTGAAGTTTTTAAAAAATCTTAAGAACATTTTGAGCTTTTTAAGGTTCTGGTTTTTTTAAAGCTTTTGGTGCTTTATAAGTCCCATGAAATCCTAAGGAATGCTTTTATAATTTAAAATGTTTAGTGCTTAAAAGTTCCTAAAACTTCAAAAACTCTGTAAGCTTTTAAGCAATTTTTAAAACTTTTTAAAAACCACAGAATTTGAAAAGGCCACCAAACGTTTTAAAAACCTTTTAAAACTTTTCAAAAACTTCTGAAATACTTAAAAAGTTTAATGAACTTCAGAACATACATTTGTAGAAATTTTCTTAAGTTGTTTTCACATTTTATGGAAGCTTAATATACTAGATGTTTGATTAGCCCCCTACAACTTTCAAGAACCCATGTCACTTAAAGAAATAGATCAAAAAGTCCCTGCAGCTTTTAGCCTACAAAAATACGTTCAGCAAGACACAGCAGCTTTTAAGGAGTCTTCAGAACAACATTCAAAGTGACTTTAAGACAATCTTTACAACTTTTTGCATATATAATTAAGTATAATGCACAAATTATGCTGTGAAGCGAAACTGGTCTGGAAAATTAAGATTTTGCCTCTAAAATTGACAAGAAGTCCCCACAATATTTAAAAACTCTTAAGACTGTTGTAAAAGTTCAGTCTATACAACCTTTAAGTTTGTCAAAATGTACGTAAAGCTTTTAAGAAAACAGTGCACGATGTAAAATTTGGGCCTTGAAGTTGTCAGCTTGTCCTGACAATTTTTGGGGAGTTTCTAAAATCTTCATAAAGTCCCAAAGTTTTAGAATAATGCCAGGTGTTTCAAGATTCAATGTGTGTTGATTCCAAAAGCTCAATTAGGCAAAAAATATAAAAGTAATACAATTGCACCTTGCTTCAAGTACCTAAGGTCTCTAAGTAATGTTGTTAAACTGTGAATTGGATGTATTACTTGGTCAATATTTGTACATTCTACATTTTTTAAAAATATGAGATAAAAAAAATAAATTAAATACAAATTGAAATAATTTGAAAAGGTAACAATCTTATGTACAACATTATCACAACTACTTGGTTTATGCTGTTAAACATCTTAAAAATACATCTGTGTCATTGAAAGCCTAACCTAAGGAACATTGGTACATTATTTGTTCGCAACAAATTGAAAACATCGACTAAATATTGTCATAAAACCGATTTTTAGTCATTTCGAGTCTCTAGTTCCCTCCACTGGGTGGAAAATTCGAGCTACAACCTTGTTTATTACCACTGCTGCCCTCCCCGTCGCTACTCTCCCCTTGACTATCCCTCTGCGCCAACAGGAAGTCAATTATTCGATAATCCCTCCCCGTGTCCGTATTCGCGATCCACAACGGCAGCCACTTGTTAGCCAACAACCACTGAATCGAAACTTTACTAATGCGCCCCGTACCGTCGGGTTGCAAGCTCTCCAATCCGTAGTGATTGCTGTCGATGCTGCCGCAAGACGACGACAGATGGCGCTCTATTCGACCGATGCCGTGCCCCAGAATATCGATACGCCCGTACGCGTTGCCAATCCGGCCGTAAGTGGCGCTACAACCGGCGGCGCCCTCCGCCGGCAGCTCGACACCCCCAGCGGCCACCTCTTCCCTCACGTCTTCGATGGTTTCGTAAATGTTTTCCTCATTGCTGACAGTGGGGTTGTTACCGCCCAGGGAGCCCTCATAAATGTTGCTTATGGTCGGCAACTGATCATAGCCGACTGCCCCCTCTGCGTTGCTGTTTTCATCGCAGTTGGCATACCTAAAAACGACACAATAATGCAAACTGGCAAACCCATGGGAATGGGGAAAGTTTGTTATTGGGGTTTCCAAGAAGTTTCTAAAACGTTCAAGTAGCTTCTTCTGAGACTTTCAAAAAACTTCTGCAACTTTTAATAACTTTCTGAAACTTTC
Organism: Dastarcus helophoroides; assembly: GCA_028583605.1. Lineage (NCBI taxonomy): Eukaryota > Metazoa > Arthropoda > Insecta > Coleoptera > Bothrideridae > Dastarcus > Dastarcus helophoroides. The sequence continues at coordinate 16,431,632 of CM053328.1, forward strand.
CAGAAATTTTTTGGAATTTTTGGGAATATTCTTGAGCTTTAAAACAGTTTATAAAGTTTTCAATAGAGTTCTAAAGCTCTGAGAAGTTATTTAACATTTCATAATGGTTTTAACCTTCAAAAAACTTAAGAATTCTAAAGAAACTTGTGCTCGCTATTGAGCACTCCTAGCGAGCACTCCTGGAGTTTTAAGGATGCTTCTGAAGCTTTCAAGACGTTTACGAAATACTAGTTGATACCTGACTTTTTTTAAAGAATTCGATTTTTACTGGAAATGTAGAATTATGTATTTTGAAAATTTCGACATTTTAAAATATCATTTTTTTTCAGAATATCGACATTTTCTCATTCGACTCCCAAAATTTCAAATTTTTTCGAAATTTTGACTTAATTTGGAAAATTTCGACCTTTCGAAGTTTTCATTTCTTTTGAAACTTCCAGCTCTAAAATAATGATTTTTGGGTATATTTGATCTTCTCGTTTGGAAACTTTTTATGACAATTTCTATTTGTTAAAAAATTTCTTTTTTAAAAATTTGCTTTTCAATAGTTACCTTTTTTAAATTTTGACTTTATTTCGGAGTTTTTTTTGACAAATTTTGACTTTTTATCACATTTTTGATCATATTTTTTAAAATTTCCACTTTTCTCAAAATTCACATCAAATTTTTGCTACGTTTTTTTAAAATTTTGACTCGAAATTTCAACTTTTTTGCAAACCTGACTTTTTAAATTCGATTTTTATAAAACATTTCCATTCTAAATTCGACTTTTTTTTCAACATTTCAGTTTTTCCTTGTTTCGAATTTCAGAAAGTAAGCATTTTTTTTGAAATCTGACTTCGATTTTTATTGAAAAATTCGACTTTTTTAAACATTTCGACTATATATTTTAAAAATTTTGAACTTCCAATTTTCCACTTTTTTAATTTCAACTTTTTCCAAATTTTAACTTAAATTGTAAATTTAAACTTTTTCACAATTTTGACTCTCTTTAAGATTTTGATTTATTTTCCAATTTTTTGAAAATTTTGATACAAAATTTTGATTTCTCAAAATTTTTATTTTTTTTTTAATTTTATTTTTTTTAAGTCTGATTCTGTTGAAATATTGCTTTATTGAAAACCGCTTCTTTTTAATTTCCACTTTAGTTCAAATTTTTGATTATTTCTCGAAGTTTTGACATTTTTTGAAAATCTCGATTTTTTTTTCTACTTTTTCTCGAAGTTTCGACTCTTATGTAATAAACTGGATTTTTATTTGAAAAATTTTAAAATTTGACTTTTTTGAAAATTTTCACTATTCTGAAAAATTGGATTTTTCTCAAAATTGGGAATTTTAAAATACATGAACCCTTAAATGACGATGTCGTTGTGTCACCATTGCCAAGCTTTGCATTTATTTACATAGAAAATGTGTCGTGCTATATGCGCGAGATTAGAAAATTGAGAAAGTGCGTGAGATCTGGCAACACTAAAGCGGACAAACAGACAGACAGACGCACTTTAGCATTGATATATTAGGAAAGATTTCCAAAAATTTTAAAGTTTAAAAGAAGTTTCCGCGGTTAGCAAGAGAAGGCAGCTTTCAAAAAGTTTCCTAAGCTTTCAAGAAAATTGTGAAGCTTTTAAGAGATTTTAAAAAAATTCATGAAATTTCTAAAGCTCTACAAAGTTTCTGAAACTTTCAAGAAACTCCTGTAGCTTTTAAGAAGTTTCCTAGGCTTTTAAGAAACTGTTGCCGCTCTCTTAAATTACTGCGACTTTCATAAAGTTTGGGAACTTGCCTGAAGATTTTTCGTCTTTAAAGAAGCTTATACACTTTTCAATAAGCTTCTTCAGCTTGTAAAACATTCTAAAGCTCCAAGTTATTAAAGATCTCATAAAGTTATTAAAAATTTCAAAAACTTTCAAAATTTAAACGAGCTTCTGGATCATGGAGCTTCGAAGTTTCTGAAGATTTCAAGACATTCCTGCAACTTTCAACAAGTTTATAAAAAGTTCAAGAAATTTCCGGACTTTCAAGAAGTTTCTAAATTATTTCAAGAAATTTCGAACGATATTAAGAAATTCTGAAGCTTAAAAGACATTTCTGCAGTTTTCATGAAGTACAAAAAAATTTCAAAAAGTCTCACAGAAACTTTTGCTGCTTTCAAGAGAGATCTGAAGTTCTAGTGAAACTTCTGAAGTTTTCAAGAATTTTGAAGAAGCTTCTGAAAATATTGAGAGCAGTACTTGAGGTAAGATAATTAAAACAGTAACTATCTGCAATATTCACATACCTTGCGGATGAATTGCCAACAGCAGTACCAACCCCATCATCAGCGGAAAGCAACCTTCAAATGGGCTTATCGATGATGGCGACGCCAGCGTAACTTCGCCCGATGCCCATACAGCTGGGCAGCATTGTCCACGTGCCTTTTTCGGGGTTATACACTTCGACAGATGGCAAATTCGAACAACCGTCATCGCCACCAACGACGTATAGCAATCCGTTCATGGCGACGACGCCGGCGTTTCGCCTACACAAAGCCATATCGCTGACGGCCGTCCAAACACCTTTCTCCGCATCATAAGCCTCCACAGATTTTCGAACGAGGGGACCATCGTGGCCGCCGACCGCATATAGGATACCATCCAGTACTCCCACCCCTATGTTAATAAAAATGTTATTAAAAAGTTCAAGTGATAATTTTCTTATAGAAGTTAAGATAAGTAACATGAGTTGTAACAAGAAAGGAAGGCTGAGAGATAAATAACCAGTAAAAGAGGAGGCAAAGAAGAAGGGGTGAAGAAATGGAAAAAGAAGACGAAGAAGAAAACGGTTAGAAAGCAGGGGAAAATGGAAAAGGGAAAGAGTCAAAAGAAACAAGAGAGAACGCAAGAAGGGGAAAACATAGAAATGAATAGATGGGGGGGGGGAGACAAAAGAGGAAAGCACATAAAAGAAAAAAAGAGAAAAGGGAGAATAGAAGGGAAGAGAATAGAAAAAAGAGAGACAAAAGGCAAGAAGAAAAGAAAGAGAAGAGACAAAACGTAAGAAAAAAAAGAAGGCAAGGAAAAAAGGGAAGCTACAGGAAGAGATGAAAAGAAAAAAATAGAAGAAAAGAAAAGGGAGGAAAGTAAAAGAAATTGACGAGAAAAAGAAATGGAATGGCAAGGAAGTGAAGATACTGGAAGACACAAATGATAAAGGAAGAGAAGAGAGAAAAAGGGAAGAGAAAAGAACAGAAAAAAGACATTATAAGAGAAAGTAAAAAATAAAAGCAAACAGAAGAATAGAAATGAAAGAAAAATGGAAAGAGAGGAAAAATAGAATAAAGGGAAGAGAGGGGAAGAGAAAAAGGAATAAAACAACGGAAAAAGAAGGAATACATTTCAATAAAAATGGAAAGTATTTTGCAACATTTAAAACTGTATGCCAACGTGTTTTAATGAATTTTTTTGGAATGCCAATTGAAATTTCATTTATTCCACAAATCCGCGAGTTGAATTACCAAAAGTCATAAAATTATAAAAACAAACACATTAAGAAAAAATAAAAATATAAATTACCTGCCCCACTTCTTCTGCACAACATATCAGGTACACTAGACCAAGTATCAGTCTCAATATCATAACACTCGACGGAACTGAGACACTGTCTCGAAGCTCCATCATAACCTCCAACCTAAGAAAAAAAAATTAGCATTTTAATATTCAATCATTAGAAATACTTACGGCGTAAAGATAATTATTCAGCACACCAACACCAACACTACTCCTCCTTGTGGACATAGAAGCGATCATCCTCCAAGTTTGTGTCCGACTGTCAAAAACTTCGGCCGTGTTCAATCCCGTTGACCCATCAAACCCGCCCACGGCGAAAATACAATCCTTCAATACCGCGACACCTAATGTAGACCGCCTAGCCTCCATATTAGGACACGTACTCCACTGATCCAAAGCGGCGTCGTAAACATCAACAGTTCGCACTCGCAACGATCCGTTGAACCCTCCAACAGCGTAAACTTTACCATTCAATACCGCCAAACCCGCCCTACATCTCCTAGTCGGCATCTCCGCCACCTGATACCACCGCTCCTCCTTAAAGTCGTAACATTCGACACTGCGGATTGCTTTAGGGGCTTGACCACCTACGACTAGGAGAACTTTGGGCAAGCCGACCGGTTGGCGCGGTTTCGTTCGGGGGGTTCGAAACGTCGTCTTGGTGTCACCTTTGAAAAGATGGTATTTGAGCGCTTCGATGATAAAATCCTTACATTGGAGGTCGGCTTTTAGGAGAGGTTCTTCTTCGACACGTTGGACTAGGTAGTCTTGGGAGAGAAGGGGCAAACGGACGTGTTCCATGAGGGCCGCCAGGTGCTTGCGACGACTCTCCACATCGTGTTGCAACCAGGCGATTACACATTCAAAAACCTGAACAAGTTTATTTACTGAGGGTTAAACTTACAATAGGAGGTACATTAAATAATAATAAATATAAAGTAACATAGAAAAAATAAGTCTAAAACAAAAAAATTGAAATTCAAAATTCAAATATCAAGATTCAAATTCAAAGTTCGAAATGCAAATTTCGAAATTCAAAGTTCGAAATTCAAAGTTCAAAATGTAAAATTGGAAATTCAAAGTTCGAAATGCGAAGTCCGAAATTGAAAATGCAAAGTTCAAGGTTCCAAATTCAAAAGTTCGAAATTTAAAGGTCGAAGGTCAAAATTCATCATTAAAAATTCAGTGTTTAAACTTATAAATATTCTTAACAATTTTAAACCTTAAATCTTATTATTATTATTGTGACAGCATGAACATTTTTTAATTTTCTTTCTACGACTAATTCATCCAATTACTTTGCAAAGTCAAGAGATATGTAACTTTTCCGTCGGACCCTATAAGTATTAAATATTAATGGAACTCGGGGATTTTGAATTTTAAAATTAAAAAATGGTTTCCACGACCATTCTGATCATTGTCTAAGTCTATACGATTAAACAAGCAGCACTGTTATCGGCGGCAGTGGCGCTGCGTGATGGGGGCCACGGCCCTGGGTGGCACATATGTGAGACCGACATTTTTTTTTGATATTTAATTTAGTAACTTCTACTTTAATCTCCAAATTTTGTTCAAGTTTTCTTCTCCTTGAAGATCGTTGTTATGTCATCATCATCATCATCATCATCATCATCATCATCATTATCATCATCATCCCTTACCGTATGTTATTTTATAAAATTTGACATCTTTCGACATTGGCGTAACAAAAATAGGGCAGAATGTGGCGCTTGCCCTTCTCTCTAGTTCATGCAGCAAACCAAATATTTATATTTATTCATTTGGGACACTTTCAAATTCTTCAGAATTCATCCTTTCTTTGAAACATTTTTTCGAAATTTCGACCTTTTTCTTCAATTTTGGATATTTTTTACAAAATTTGTCTTTTTCTTTTGAAATTTCGCATTAATTTATAAAATTCAACTTCTTTTATTAAACATGACTGCCAACATTTCAAATTTTTATTTAAAAGTTCATGGTTTTTTTTTTCTGAAATTTCGCCATTTATTGAAATTTGACTTTGCTGAAAATTTCGACTTTTTTTATTTCTGAAAATTTCAGTTTGTATATTAAAAATTGCCTTTTCCTTGAAATCTAAAAAAGTATATTTTTTGGAAATTTAAAATTTTTGTTAAAAGGACAAAATTTACCTTAGAAATTTAAACTTTTTTATTTTCAATTTTTAGAAGTTCCAACTCACAATATTTGACATTTTCTGAGGCTACATTGAGGCAAGGTAGGGCGCCCGTCTTCCTCTGACTCGAACAATCAAGAGAAAATAAATATTCTATTTTTTTTGTTAAAATTTCGATTTTTTTCTTAAAATTTGCTTTTTTCCAAATTTTAATAAAGCCTGACTCTTTCTGAGAAATTTTGAAGTTCCACAAAGATTAAACGTTTTTTTTTTCAAAATTTAGGCGTTTTTCGCAAACTACCGTACTACCGCCTTTTTCTCGAGGTTTCGACTATGTTTTAAATATTTCCACTTTTTTTCTGAAAATTGGACTTTCTTTGAAAAATTTTTTGTCCATTTCGAAGTTTTCTCGAAATTTCGTTTTTTCCGAATTCCGATATTTTTCTGACCATTTAGCTGAAAATTTCAATCTTTTAAATTCTAATATTTTTAGAAATTTTCACTGGTTTCTTGAAGTTTGCTTTTTTCAGGAAAGTTCGATTTTTATATCAATATCCGATATTTAATATTTTTATATATTTTGCCTTTTCCCTGGTAAATTCACCTTTTGATTTTCAAAATTATGAACTTTTATAAAATAGTCTTTTTCCTAAAATTCATTTGTTGCTCAAAATTTGTCTTTTTCGAAATTTCGCTTTTATTTTCAAAATCCTACTTTTTGGACTTTTGTTTCTAAAATGGTTTAGTTATTTTAAAATTTTACCATTTTTTTGAATATTTGTCTTTTTCACCAAATTTTGACTTTAAGCTCAAAGTATGATATGTTTGGTTCTGAAAATGTTCACTTTTGTCTCTAAATCGAAATGTTAACAAAAATGTTGAGAAAAATATTTTTGGGGACTTCGAGAAAAATATTTCTTATAAATTAAACATCTTTACTGAATTTTAAATTTTGAAAAGAATGTTTTTGAAAAATGCGATTTTTCTTTCTCCAAATTCGACTTTTTCCAAATATTGTGTCTTTTCACAAATTTTGACTTTTTTCGAATTTTGAACACTTTTCGAGTTTTTGAAAAAGGTTAGGTTTGTTTAGAAGAGAGTTTTCTCTAAATGATGATACCTTTTGTTATACTTTTAAGTTGGAATTGCCAGTCTGTGTGAATGTCTCTTATCACGCTGCACCTCGCAGTTCTTAACCGATTATTGCTATTCTGGTTTCTGCCAATTCGAATTTACTTAGAATAAATCACTATTGATTTTGGAAATGATTGGTCAAATAGTTTAAATTTTATTAAAAAAACATGGTTTATTAGAGAAAAGTCAAATTTAAGAATCTCGGATTCTTATAATTTTTTTAATATTGTAGGCGATGTTCCTCCCAAGTATAATAGAAAAAGGTAAGGCGTCATTCCCTTTTATTCTCGAGAAAACTTTGTTTAGCAAAAAAGTGTTTCTGTTCATTTCATCGAAACTGTTTTGCGCACGTAAGTTATTTATTTCAAACTGACATTTCGCACCCTTACTTTGTGAAACTGTTTAATATTCATAACTATTAAATTTTATTAACAATTAAACGAAAAATAAAAATTCCACAATATTTCTTTAAATATTTGCCCTTTACAATAGCATAGTAGCCTAGAAAGGTCGGTTTATTGCCAAGGATCACGTGCTCTTTTATATACATCTCTCTCAGGGTGCGTCTAACACAGTTCTCTCTCTTCGATTCATCCATAGTGTGAGATCTATGGTTTCGACTTTAATCTGAAAATTCGATCTCCCCAGTTCTGTAGTTTTTAAATGAAAATACACATTACTCAGCCAGAATGTTTTCTTTTTTGCCCATGAATTTTTCAGAATAATTGTTGCCCCTCCCCCTCCTTCAAAGAAATCTTGCCTATGCCCATGTCTCTCGAATTCGAAGTAAATTTGGAATTTCTTTTTAGACACCTTTGACAGTTTCAGCTTTTTTATCAAACTTTTGACGTCTTATCCAAAATTTATAAAAAAAGTCAAGATTTCTTTAAAAAGGCAAAGAAATTTTAACATTTTGTCTCACAATTTAGACTTAAAATTTCGAAAAAAAGTCACAATTTAGATTTTAAAATCTAAATTCCAAGGAAATTGGGGATTTTGTAAATTTTCTCCGAATATTTTAGCTAAAACTCTTTAATTTTAGCTTATTATTTGAATTTCGAAAATTTAACTGTTATCTTAAAATTAAGATCTTTTCGCGAATTTAAACTTTAAATAGAATTTTCACAGATAGGTTGAAAATTTAAGAAATTTAATTTATAAAATGAGAATTCTTTCTCGACTTTCCAATATTTCTAAAAATATTTAATGTAGATTTAAATTTAATATTATACTCTTAATATTAAAGAAAAAGGGAAGATTTAGAAAAAAACAACTTACAAAAATTATCATTATTTTGACAGTAAACTCTATTTTATGACTTTTTCCTGAACTTTTAAACTTTAAATTGTCCTTTTTTTAATATTTAGTTGGACCTTAAAATCAAAACCAAATTATTTTTTGAAATAAAGACTTTTTTTGAAATTTTAGATTTAGAAAAAAACAACTTACAAAAATTAGCAGTATTTTGACAGTAGGCTCTATTTTATGACTTTTTCCTGAATTTTTAAACTTCAAATTTGAAATACAAAACTTGTCTCCTGAAACCAAGAAATATTACAAAACACAACAAAGGTTGCTCTAACGCGTTTCGGCAGCCATCTTCAGAGATACTGAAAAAAAAATTGTCCTTTTTTTAATATTTAGTTCGACTTTAAAATCAAAACCAAATTATTTTTTGAAATAATGACTGTTTTTGAAATTTCAAGTTTAAATTTTAAGCACAGTTTCGACAAAAAGTCAGGACTTCTGATTAAAACTCAAAATCTAGAAAATAGGAAATTTTAAAAATCCTAAATTTAAAATTTAGAGGAAATGATCTAAAGTTTATCTGGATTTCCAATTTTAAGTTGACAGGTAAAAAAATCAAAACTACTGTTTTAAATTGGAAATATTTTTTAAAAAAAGAGTAAAAACTTTCAGCAAAAAAAAAATAGAAATTTATACAAAAAAGTCTGAAATATCCAAATTTAATATCGAAAAAACACCGAATTTTTGTCTTGAAATTTTGGGATTAAAGTCGATATTTTAAGAAAATCGACAATTAAAATTTGAATAAATACAAAAAATGTCAGGTTCAATTATTTTTAGTAAACGAAGTTAATTTTCAAAAGTTTGACCATCTAGTCATAATTTTGCTTAAAAATTTCAGGTCTGGGTAAATTCGGAATTTTGAGAAAAACTCGAGTTTTCCAAAAACAAATTCTAGTTTTAGGACAGAATTTCGACATGTGGAAAAATGCAAAAGTAATTTCCAAATTTATTTTCGTTTTCAAATTTTAATTTGGAATTTTGACAAACTCTCGAATATTAGACACTTAGGCACAAAATGTATAGAAAAAAAAACAAAATTTCGATATGAAAGTCGTAATTTTGGCAATATTGTTTTAGTAAATTGTATTAAAAAAAGCCAGTAACACTGTATCAGAGACAAATGAGTGCTTATTATAATTGTCAGGAAATAGATTTTATTTTTAAGTCGAAACTTGAAGGAAGGCAACCTTGTAACACAGTTGTAATGCTGAGAATAATTCCTCACAGCTGCCACAAGTAATGTCAGTGAGGGAAGCTTTTCTAAATTGTAAGTTCTACAACGTCCACTTAAAGATTAGCAAACTTAGCTATTTTGGCAATGCAAAGAGATACAACATTAACATTTTAAAAACTGTGCGCTGCAAACAAAATCAGAATTAAATTTTAATATCAAAAGACATTTTTATTTTGAATCCCTCTGAAATGGTGAAAGTATTAAAGATTTTTTCTTAATTGTGAAAATAGTGGGGCGGCTAATTTAACGTTGGCCCCGGGTGGCGGAAATCTACGCTACGCCACTTTTGGCGGCTCTGAAAATGTGATTAATTTGCTGGTGCTGACTGGTCCCACAGGACCAGCGCGGCCGTCGTCGCATGGGACCAGCGCAGCAGTCAACGTGTTTAGGTCCATCACCATTATTACTTTTATTTATTTTTCTATTTATTTATCTATTATTAAAGTGTGGAAAAGCAAATTTTCTCCTAAAGCAATTATAATCTTTAAAAAAAAAGGAGAGTGTGAATTAAGCTTTAGGTCAAGGAGATTTGATATAAACAACATATCCTTGACATAAAAAACATACGAAACCATGCTGCTAGAGATCTTACAAATGCCCCTTACTTACTTTCTCCTCACTGGGAACTGTCAGTCGATCACTAGAGATTAATTTTGAAACCTGTTGATGGGTCAAAGTTAAAAATTCCTCGCATTCGACGACCTCTCTGAAATGACACCAGGTTGTAAAAAAAATTCTTTTCGGTCTCCCTAACTTACGGAAAATTCTGTTCTATGTAAGAATCCGCGTGAGCGAATAAATCCAGGCACCCGTGGAGGTCAGCAAATGCTCTTATTCCGAGACAATTCGTTGGGTGTAATTGAGCTTGTAGAAAATCGCAACAGGCGTCTCTGACGTCCATCAGTTGAAGAAGATTGGCGGCCGGTAGAAGAGCCTGAACATTTTCTTCGGTTACTTGGACTTCCGCCGTGTAAATATAATCTATGAGGAGCATGAGCGCCTGGTGATCGACCTCTTTTAAGGTAATTCTGTCTTGTTTGCTTTCCTCGAAGCTGCTGAACATCGCGTAGAAATAGGGCGAACAAGCGGCCAGGACCATTTTATGGGCCGCAATCTCGACCGCGTCCGCTACCAACGTCACATCGCACAGAAGGTTTTGTCTGTGGATAAACGCGAATTAATTGACTGAACCACCCTGGTACAGAATATCAAGACGATTCATCAAGAGGTAAATGACAATGATTAACAAGGCAATAATGCGCGATTGGCATTTTTGGTTGAAGCTACCTCGCACATAACATAGTTGCACGTACTTCGGTCACAATGACATTTGGGAACCAAACGACCAAAAAAAAATACAATCTACGTTAAATAACTAAAGTTCCCTCATATATGATACATAATCGCGAGAGTTACATTAGAATGACATTTGGGGCTGAAGTAGATGCATGCAAAGCGAAATGTATATTAAATTAAATTAAAGTTTTCTCGTATGTAAAATTAATTATTCTTATTTAAAATAACATAAAAATTTTAGGGCAAAGTACCACGAGTATAAAAAGTTTTTCCCACTCCCACCCGTATATTCACTGTTTTCTTTATAACTTGCGAGCAGGATAGATAGGCCATATCAGTCTAGTGAACGGATATAACATAAGTCGCGTAGTGATTGGTCGATTTCGTATCCACACTAGTGTGGATATGAAATTGACCAATCATGACCATGCGATATGAACGAATGTCATTTTTAGGTTCAAAATTATACCATAGAATTTGTCAAGTTGACGTATTTAACGAAAAAAATATTTGTTAAATCGTATTTTTGTTTTTTAAGGATCGTAGTCGTGGGAAAAATTCGCTGTACAACTCGAGTGGATTGTCCATATCGCACTCGAACGATTGAAGCACTCCGCCTTCGGCGTCGTGCTCAAACTTCGTTCTCGTGCGATATGGACATCATATCCGCTCTTGTTGCACAAATTACTATTTCCC